>VWZI01002859.1:118073-128448 GCA_013396835.1 Psilopogon haemacephalus | reverse complement strand
TCTTAATAATTCTACTAACTTCTTTCCTACTGCTAACCCCCCCTGTCCGATCGACCTTTGCCTATCTGCTGCATCAACAGATGGTGAGATAAGATTGGGAGAAGGGGGGAAGGTGGTAGGGGTGGTTGGAAAAACCTCTTAGGGATTTTGGTCTCTGGGAGGGGCTGTGGTGTTTCTGTATTACCTTTTTACTGTATGTATCTGTAAATATCTGTTACACATTGCAAATATCTGCTTGTATATTGTGCATTGCTGTAAATATAAAGCTTCAGTTATTAACTTCCACCCAACTGAGTCCTAGCCTGGGTTATTTCAAAGGGTGGGGGGGAAGGTAACTGCGAAACCACCACACAATGACAGCAGGTAAACACCCCCAAGATTGCTTGTTGCTGAGGAGATTCTAGAACCCATGATGGATGCTTCAGCTGCTGACAGCAAGTAGCTCTTTCCTCTNTACAGAATTTTATAACCATGTCTACTATTCCTTGAGTACACCAAGAACGGTAGGAGGTTATGAGGTACCTACACTCTCAATCACAGCTCCAAGCCCTCTTGTAGCCAGCTCTCTTCAGAAGACCTGTTTTCTCCCCGGCTTTTTTTTTTTTTTTTTTTTATCGCCACATTCCTTGCTCCCACATGAGCAGAGAGCACCAGGAACAAGAGACGGTTAAACATCACCCGCCAGGAGCCGCGCATGACAGGGATTACTCACAAGTCACCCAACAGCTCAGCGGCGCTGGTGCGGCTGTCGGGATGCACACAAAGATGCTGGGCAAACAGAGCTGCTCTTCCTGGGGAATTATTTTTTTTTTCCACTGACTGTGGCTCTTTGCCATGTCACCCTCTTGCAGCTGGAGACAGCTCAGCGCTGTCGCCCGGGTACATCAGTTGCTCGTTCGGCTCTCCTGGTCCCAGTCCCTGCCAAAAGTGGAGGAGTCTACCCCATGCTCTTCGCTGTGATCCAGCTATGCAGCAGATAGCCAGACTCAAATTGTGGTTTTCTGCTGTTGCACAAATATTTCTACAAAATTGCGTTTCTTTCCCCTTTTCGCATGCAACGAGAAGCTTAATGGCTAAGCTGAATATAACATTCAAGCAGCCCTTGAAGGGAGGGAATGTTTGGGTGCAGGTCCTGCTTTTGCAATGCAGATCAGGCTAAACGACAGGACAGAGGATGCTGGTCTGGGTCTCAGCTTCTGCAACATAGAATCATAGAATCATAGAATCGTAGAATCGTAGAATCATAGAATCATAGAATGGTTTAGGTTGGAAGGGACCTCAAAGATCATCCAGTTCCAAACCCCCTGCCATGCCCAGGGACACCCTACCCTGGATCAGGCTGCTCACAGCCTCATCCAGCCTGGCCTTAAAAACCTCCAGGGATGTGGCCCCAACCACCTCCCTGACCAACACATTCCAGGCTCTCACCACTCTTATGGTGAAGAATTTCCTTCTCACATCCAATCTGAATCTCCCCACCTCCAGCTTTGCTCTATTCCCCCTACCTCTCACTACCTGATAGCCTCAAAAGTCCCTCCTCAGCTTTTCTATAGGCCCCCTTCAGATACTGGAAGGCCACAAGGAGGTCACCTGGGAGCCTCCTCTTCTCCAAACTGAACAGCCCCAACTCTTTCAGTCTGTCCTCATAGCAGAGGTGCTGCAGCCCTCTGATCATCCTCGTGGCCCTTCTCTGGACATGCTCCAGCATGTTCACATCCCTCTTGTAACAGGGGCTCCAGAACTGGATGCAGTACTCCAGGTGGGGTCTCAGCAGAGCAGAGTAGAAGGGGAAATAGTAGACAAAAGCTCAAAAAAGCGCAAGGATTTGACACAAACTGATTCGTGAGCAGATCAGATGCTCCTGTGCCAAATCCAGGATTCCAGGTGCAGCCTGGGCACACTGATGTTGTGAGTGTCCCAGTCCAACGATGGGAACCTGTCAGGGTACCAGCGATGCTTCAGTCAGAGAGGGATGTGAGCAACCATCAGCCCTCCTGCCTCCTCCTCTCTCTCTTCCAGTGCCGTGCTGCAGCTCGAGCAGCCACCTGCCAGGGAATGCATCCCACACCACACTTCCTGTTGTTAGGCAGTTAATTGGGATTTTATTTGATGGCTCCCAATTGAGCATTCAGGGGAAGGGCAGGCAAACAAAATAACCCCCCACTGAAAGCAGGCTTTGTGAGCAGGGGAGCTGTTAAACAATGGGATGTCTCCCAGTTTACCTGCTCCAATCCAAGAGGAAGCACCCCTCCCTCCACAGGACAATGGAGGGTCAGTGAGATCGAAAAGGTGACATGGGCTGGCCTGCACCTTTGTGTCATAGGACACATCTGGGGTGTCTTCCAACACCTGGGCTGTGATGTACAATCACACAGGATCACAGGATGTCAGGGGTTGGAAGAGACCCAAGGAGATAATCAAGTCCAACCCCCCTTCCACAGCAGGGCCATACAATCTAGCTCAGGTCACACAGGAATGCATCCAGGTGGGCCTTGAAAGGCTCCAGAGAAGGAGACTCCACAACCTCTCTGAGCAGCCTGTTCCATTGCTCTGTGATGGGACCCTTAGAGTCAAGAAGTTCCTCCAGGCATGGGGACTCCACCCCCTCCCTGGGCAGCCTGTGCCAGTCCCTCACCACTCTTGCACCAAAGACATTTTTCCTTTCCCCCTTGCATTGAAATGGAACCTCCTGTGCTGCAGCTTACATCTATTGTTCCTTGTCCTATCCCAGGGAGCAAGTGAGCAGAGCCTGTTCCCTGCCTCCTGAGCCCTCAGATATTTATAAACATTGATTAAATCCCCTCTCAGTCTTCTCCTCTCCAGACTATGCAGCCCCAGGTCCCTCAGTCTCTCCTCATCAGGCAGTGCTCCAGTTCCCTAATCATCCTCGTAGCCCTCTGCTGGACCCTCTCTCTCTTAAGCTGGGGATCCCAATCACAGAACATTGCACATCAGAAGGCATCTCTCTGGAGATCGTTGAGTCTGCCTACCCTGCCAAAAGCAGGATCACCCAGGAATGCATCCAGGTTGGTTTGGAAAGTCTCCAGAGAAGGAGCGCTCCACAATCTCTTGGCAGCCTGTCCCAGTGCTCTGTCACCCTCACTGTAGAGAAGTTTCTCCTCTTGCTGAGGTGAAACCTTCTCTGTTCCAGTTTGTAGCTGCTGCTCTTTGTCTTATTGCTGCTGACCACCCAAAAGAGATTGCCCCCCTCCACTTGACACCCACCCCTCAGATATTTATAGACATTGATGAGATGTCCTCAGTCTTCTCCAGACTAAACTGCCCCAGGGCTCTCAGCCTCTCTAACACAACTAAATGGGAGCAGAAGGAGCACCCAGCAGAGGTGGCCTGGGGTGGCTGCATTTGCCCACCACCGTGGCTGGCATGGGTTCCACCTGTACATGGAAACTTTAAGCCAGAAGGTTGCTATCCCTTCCCTGCTAGGTAATGCTGCCAGAGCCTCGTCTCAATTCCTTCTTCTTAAACGAGTGCACTTTAAATTTTGGTCACAAAGCACTGTTAAATTTTACCACCTGGCACATCTTTTGTCACGAGCCATTGTGCTGTCCTTGCAGATTTTTTTTCCCTGACAGTGGCGGTGTCTTCTGCAGCCCCACTTGGAGGGAGGGCAGCTGGCAGCCTCCGAGCAGGCTGCAGCACTCACCTGGCCCTGCAAAATGACTTGTTGATAGCAGAAATATTTATACACCTAAGCAGCTGCTGAGGTTTTTGAACTGTCTGGTGGTTCTGCATGCCTCTCCGGCGTGTACACTTAAACCTGCCTTTCAGACTACGGTGCCAACGAGCTTGAGTATTGTGCAGCATCAGCTTGAGGTGAATTACCAAAGTAATTTTGGGAGGAAGAAGCCGAAATGTCACGGCTCTGAGAAAGACACTGCGCCAGGCAAGCCAAGGTACATCACTGCCTAGAGACACACCACAGTGGCTAATGGCTGGAGAGCACCAAACTAGTACAAAATCCTCATTTAATCTCATTAAGGGCAACAGGATTCAGTGCATTACACAGGATCAGAAGGGGAAGGCACATCATTATGTCTGTGATGCTCTGCTAATCGTGGCAGTGGCAAAAGATCTGGGTAAGAGTCTTCTGTCTTCTTCAGGTTGAGGATCTGGAGGTCAGGACTAATTTCCTATTTGTGAAGTACGTTTGCACTTTGGTGCAGCTGGCATTAACCTCTCTGAGCATCAGTCCTGGAAGGAGCAGCTATGCCCAAACTTAGACACTGCCTGGCACCAGCTGCCATTTGTGTCTGGGTGCAGACTGCTGGGGCATAGCTGAAAAACTTGTGCTGCTGGGTGCTAAGGCCAAGTAAGCAAACACTGCCACACAAAAAAAACCCTCAAACCAAAAAAAAAACAAAAAAAAAACCCAAAAAAAAAAAAAAAAAAAAAAAAAAAAAAAAAAAAAAAAAAAAAAAAAAAAAAAAAAAAAAAAAAAAAAAAAAAAAAAACCAAAAAAAACCCCAACAAACCCAAACCACAAACCCCAAACCCAACAACAACAACAAAAAAAAAAACAACCCAAAACCAACCAAACCCTGGGAGCCAAGCAGGGAGGAAGAGAAAAGAGCAGTTTGCGAAAGGAAGGTGTGTACCAAACTGGCAGTTTCTGTGAACCAGGAAACTGATCACCAGTTTACATAACGAACCCAAACACCTTTCCATTTCCAGCTCAATGGGCCCAATTCTGTTGCTGGTGCTTGCAGTGATGAGTCAGGGCAGTGGTGTGGCTGGGAGCTTGCACCAGCACGCCCGGCATAGATGAGGCAGCATGGGCGTACACAGCAGCACCTACATATCCACCCTGCAGCACTGCTGCTGCTCCTGGGATGCCACGGCACACCTAATGTTTGATGTCATGCAAGATGTTGCCAGCTCCAGGCAGGGGAGATGCTCCAGGTCCTGCAAAACTTTGTGCAAGCTGAAGTGCCTCAGAGGGGAGTGGGACACGCTAAAGCAGGAGGCACATGTCCTGGAAGACATGGATGGCCAGGAAGCTGGGCAGGTGTACAGCACCTGAGAAGCTACTCAGATCAGAACCACAGAATCACAGAACATTAAAGGTTGGAAGAGACTTCCAGAGATCATCCAGTCCAACCTCCCTGCAAAGCAAGATCCCCTAGGGTAGTGCCCCTGGGCACATGTCCTGGAAGACATGGATGGCCAGGGAGCTGTGCAGGTTTACAGCACCTGAGAAGCCACTCAGATCAGAATCGCAGAACATTAAAGGTTGGAAGGGACCTCCAGATATCATCCAGTCCAACCTCCCTGCCAGAGCAAGATCCCCTAGGGTAGTTCACACAGAATCATAGAATGGTTTAGGTTGGAAGGGACCTCAAAGATCATCCAGTTCCAACCCCCTACCATAGGCAGGGATACCTCCCACTAGAACAAGTTGCTCAAGGCCTTGAGGAATGCATCCAGGTGGGTTTTGAAAGTCTCCAGGGAAGCAGACTCCACTAAAGCACAGATGTGCTTTAGGTCTGCTGCTACCAAAAAAAAAATCATATGGAAAAAATCTTTTAGGGGTGTTTGTGGCATGTTTCAGTTGCCAGTCCCCTGGTGGCATGGTCCTGGGTTGAAAATGCCTCTCATACTCCTTGAACTGCGCTTCTGTAGCATATCTGCTTGGTACATCCCTATCCTAGACTTCACCAGCAAAAGGCAACACCTCTAGTATGGCAAAAGATTCCCCTTTTTTGTTATGTTTGCAATGACAGACCTGTGTTTTCTTGCCAGCATCATCCTTATCCCATCTTGGTGATTTTCCTTGAGCAGTTTGACAGTTGAAGTTCCCCAATTGCACGAATAATTCACCTGCTATTACCTCTGCTGCTCCTCATGGACAGGCAGGTGTAGAGCCCTCTCCAACAAAAAAGCATATCAATTTCTTCTGCAAGAGGCTTTATCACAAATATTGTTGATCTTACATTATATAGGTGGCTGTTTATGTAAAGAGAAAGAGTCCTCACTTCTTCAGTTGCCAGTCCCTTGATGGCATGGTCCTGGATTGAAAGTGTCTCCCACACTCCTTGAACTGCGCTTCTGTAGCATATCTGCTTGGTACATCCTACCCTAGACTTCACCAGCAAAAGGCAACACCTCTAGTATGGCTTTTTTTCTTTATGTTTGCAATGACAGACCTGTGTTTTCTTGCCAGCATCACCCTTATCCCATCTTGGTGCTTTTCTCTGAGCAGTTTGACAGTCTGAAGTTCCCCAATTGCACGAATAATTCACCTGCTATTACTGCTGCTGCTCCTCGTGGACAGGCAGGCGTATAGAGCCCTCTCCAATAAAAAAAGCATATCAATTTCTTCTGCAAGAGGCTTTGTCACAAATATTGTTGATCTCCCATTATATACGTGGCTGTTTATGTAAAGAGAAAGAGTCCTCACTTCCTCCTGGGGCGCCCAGGAATTTGGCAGGCTCTGAAAAGCGAATCAGTGGTGCGTGGGGTAATGCTCCTCGGGGGGGGAAGTGTGCTCAGTGCTGCTGCAGGAGATCACATTAGTACTTTTGACACGATCAAACAGAGAGTTCTAGCTCAACAACGAGGTTTTAGGATGAAAGGTGAGACGTTAAGAAGGTGTGTAGGTCTCCGTGGATTCGCTTCGTTTCGCTCATTGATGTGGTGGTAACAGAACTATTTTTAGGCATAATCCTTCAAACAGAACATGACTTCTTCTTTCTGATTAGTACAAAGCTGGCTGCTAGTCAAAGGATAATTATTTCCCAACACACCACCTAACACACACATACACACACACACCAGCAAAGAAAACACTCATTACTTGAGCTATCCAACGTTAACTGTTGTTCAGCAGTTAACATTTTCATGACAGCTTGGAATAGGACTAAGTGCTCCACCTTCATTAGCAGAGGTCATTTGCTGCTGGCAACAATACTTCTCTGGAGGTAGTCTCTGGCATAAGATTAGATTATCAGGTCAAATTCTGCTCCCAGTGGCAATGATGCCTGGCCTCATTTGGCCTCAAGAAGGTCTGCTCTTTCAGTTTATAGCTGCGCCATCTCCAGCCCTGCAGCTGATACACTACATAAAGGAAGTTAAGTGGACTCCACTCGATGGCAAGTTGCAATAAACTAAGAAAGTGTGTAGCACAAGGAAGATCTGCAAAATAGCCGCTTGGAATCATAGAATCAGTTAGGGTTGGAAGGGACCACAAGGGTCATCTACTTCCAATCCCCCTGCCATGCCCAAGGACACCCTACCCTAGATCAGGCTGCCCACAGCCCCATCCAGCCTGGCCTTAAACACCTCCAGGAATGTGGCCCCAACCACCCCCCTGGGCAACCCATTCCAGGCTCTCACCACTCTCATGCTGAACAACTTCCTCCCTACATCCAATCTGAATCTCCCCACCTCCAGCTTTGCTCCATTCCCCCTACTCCTGTCACTCCCTGATAGCCTAAAAAGTCCCTCCCCGATAGCCTAAAAAGTCCCTCCCCAGCTTTCTTGTAGGCCCCCTTCAGATCCTGGAAGGCCACAAGAAGGTCACCTGGGAGCCTTCTCCAGACTGAACAGCCCCAACTCTTTCAGTCTGTCCTCATATGAGAGATGTCTGTCCCCATAGGAGAGGTATCAATACACTTAAAAGTTATTAATTATTAATGTACTTAAAAGGTATTAATAAAACCTTGACTTCAGATAGGGTTTGGTGGGGAAAAAAAAACAAAAAAACCCGAGCTGATAAAGATGTTGAGCTGATAAAGAAATTGTCCTTATGCTTGTAGACACATGCATAACCAAGGGGGAAGGCAGTGTCTGCTGCAGAACTGGTGTGTGCTGTATCACAGCACCTGGCTGATGCCCTCAAGGTGCTGCATGAGCCTGGAGCACAATTTTAAGCCACTTTNNNTCGCGATTTTGTTATGTCTCTTTTTTTTTTTTTTTTTTTTTTTTTTTTTTTACCTAGTTTCACCTCTCACGTTGGCTGCTGCTCGGAGCTGCCGACGAGCAGTTGATGCTGAGGGTCGCAGCCTCCAGGCCTCCTGAGCACACGGGAGAGCTGAAGCCAGGCTTTGCATCCAGCGTATTCCCGTTTGAGCACGTGGGGAGATGCAGGCTTGCTCTCAGGAGCGCTGTGCAAACACTGCTCAGAGGGCGGCCGGCGCCTTTGAGCATCTGGCGTCTTGCATGTGGAAGCCTCAGTCGCCCTGGCCAAAACACTTGGGTCCTGGCAGAGGCAGGACATTTTCTTGGAGTGGTTTTTCTGTTCTACCTGCGCCTCCCTTCGCTGCAGGTCCGTGGCTGTCTGCTGTCACTTGCCTGCCCACACGTACGTGTGCAGCCGCATGCCTGCCACCTATGCTTTCCGACTGGCAGCTCCGGCCGCTAATCCGTGCCTGGTTTTTGTCAGGGATAAAAAAAATAAAATAATATTCCTTGTCGTGAGCGTTTGACTCGCTGCCTCCGGAGCGTTTCGGCTGCCCCACAAGACTTCTTCACCAGAGGATCCTTCTTCTCCGTGGAGAGAGAACAGCCTGTTCTGAGAGTGACCCACGGCAGACTGCTCGCCAGCAGCCTCCCCTTGCTCGCACACCTGCCTGCCTTATGTCCCGCTCTGTCCACGCCGTTATCCTGCCACCTCCTTCTTAACACCGTGCAAGACAGGTTAGCATCTGCCCTCCGTGCTGCCAGGTGGATTATCTGAGCTGTTTAGAAGGGGACCCAGCATGACAGCCTCCAGATCATTCCAGCGGCATCTCAACTGGCCAAAACTCAACAGCAGCCAAGTCCTGACCACTCTGACCACACAGCTGCCCCACCCCAAGGCTTGTGGGCAAGACTCATCCTATCTTTCAACTTCTCAATGCCATTATACTCGTCCAGGAAAAGGACCTGGGGGTATGGGTTGATGAAAAGCTCAACATGAGCCGACAGTGTGTGCATATGGCCCAGACAGCAACTGTGTGCTGGGCTGCATTAAGAGTAGTGTGGCCAGCAGGGCCAGGGAGGGGATTCTGCCCCTTTGCTCTGCTCTCATCAGTCCCCACCTGCAGTACTGTGTGCAGTTCTGGAGCCCCCAGCACAAAAAGGACATGGAACTGCTGGAGAGAGTCCAGAGGAGGGCCACAAAGATGCTCAGAGGGCTGCAGCAGCTCTGCTATGAGGACAGGCTGAGAGAGTTGGGCCTTTTCAGCCTGGAGAAGAGAAGGCTTCGAGGAGACCTTATAGTAGCCTTCCAATATCTGAAAGAGGCCTACAGGAGGGCTGGGGAGGGACTATTCACAAGGTCTTGTAATGACAGGACCAGGGGGAATGGGTTTAAACTGGCAGAGGGGAGATTTAAACTGGATGTTAGGAGGAAGTTCTTTGCAGTGAGGGTGGTGAAACACTGGAATGCATTGCCCAGGGAGGTTGTGGCTGCTCCCTCCCTGGAAGTGTTCAAGGCCAGTTTAGATGAGGTCTTGAGCGACCTGTTCTAGTGGGAGGTGTCCCTGCCTATGGCAGGGGGTTGGAACTGGCTGATCTTTGATGTCTCTTTCAACCTAAACCATTCTATGATTCTATGGCACAGCACAGCACAGATATTCAGCAGGAGAAGCCAAGTGAGTTCTGGACGTAAATTTCCCCTCTAAGTTGAGCCAAAATTTCCATGACCTTTTTAGAGTCTGAAGACACGAGTGTTCAGAGGGTTAAAACCATGTATGTGAACTGATTTATGAGACAAAGAGTAAAGTTGTATCACAGTGTCCCACACTATGCAGTAGGCACCATGCTTCCCCAGGACCCAGCATCCTGCTAAGGATGAGCGCTCGACAGTCACTTCAGCTTCCAGATGGGTGCTGAGACCAGATCCTGCCCTGCTCTGCCTAGCAGGCAGGGACTCAGCCCTGCCCTGGCTAGCAGGCAGGGACTCAGCCCTGCCCTGGCTTTCTACAACCCACCATGTGTAGGAGGGCTGTGCTGCCTCCTTATCCCATCCCGACCCCAACAAGCACAGCCAACACCTTGCTACAGTTGGTGGCATCAGACATTGCCATCCTGTGCACCCTCTTGGTTCTGTTCTCTTTGCTCAAATCAGACAGACTTAAGAAAAAATAAAAATAATTTGGTGGCAGAGCCTACTTCACTTAGCACCTGATGTGACATCACCACAGCATTTTAAGGAGCCCAGTTCACTATTATTATGTGAGCGTTAACTGCAGCTCACATCAAATCCCAGTGTAACATCAATGGGCAAGCATTATTTACTTCCCCGGTCCTTTTATTTTTGTCCTGGCATAAAAAGTAGTGTAACTGTTTCTTCCTTTTTTTTTTTTTTCCTGAAAAGACATCATTAGGAATTGCAAAGCACAAATTCCTTACTTTAAAAAAAAAAAAAAAGGGG
>VWZI01002859.1:92471-105883 GCA_013396835.1 Psilopogon haemacephalus | reverse complement strand
CTCCCACTAGAACAGGTCGCGCAAGGACTCACCCAACCTGGCCTTGACCCCCTCCAGGGAGGGAGCAGCCACAACCTCCCTGGGCAACCCATGACAGTGTCTTGCCATCCTCACTGGAAAGAACTTTTTCCTAACACCCCATTTAAATCTCCCCTCTGCCAGTTTAAACCCATTACCCCTTGTCCTATCATTACAAGACCTTGTGAATAGTCCCCTTCTGTAGGCCCCCTTCAGATACTGGAAGGCTACTATAAGGTCTCTTCAAAGCCTTCTCTTCTCCAGGCTGGAAAACCCCAACTCTCTCAGCCTGTCCTCATAGCAGAGCTGCTCCAGCCCTCTGAGCATCTTCCTGGTCTCCTCTGGACTCTATCCAACAGTTCCATGTCCTTCTTGTGTTGGGGGCTCCAGAACTGCACACAGTACTCCAGGTGGGGTCTGAGGAGAGCAGAGTAAAGAGGGTGAATCCCCTCCCTTGCCCTGCTGGCCATGCTGTAGATGATGTGTTGGTTAGTGTTGTGGACTAGGAAGTTTCCCACCCTCCCCAATTAATATTTAGCAGACCAGCTCAGGTGTCTTGAAAGTAAGATAAAGCTGTATTTCTCAGCAAAGCTAAATTTACAATCACATCATAGAATGTCAGGGCCTGGAAGGCACCTCCAAAGGTCATCTGGTCCAGCCCCTCTGCCCGAGCAGGATTACCTAGACCAGATCACACTGGAATGCATCCAGACAGTTCTTGAATATCTCCAGAAAGGAGGACTCCACAACCCCCCTGGGCAGCCTGTTCCAATGTTCTGTCACCCTCACAGTCAAAAAAATTCTTCCTCAGGTTCACATGGAAGCTCCTATGCCTCAACTTCCACCCATTGCCCTTTGGTAATATATACAAAATATATTTACATGTATTTATAATTACATACAATTTAGAAATAATACAGAAATAATCTTCCCCCACCACCACCATCGCACAATGAAAACCCAGAAGAGGCCAATGCCACTCCAGATAAAAAACCAGCAAGGCTCATGTGTTATCTGGAGAAATGTTCATGTAGGAGTCAGAGAGGAGCAAAGGAGCAGTGAACAGATCCAGTGCCCACGAACCAAGAAGAAAGAATTGTTTCTGTATTTTTATACCTCTTAGCAAACCAATGAACGATGTAGGATTTATCATCCAGTATCTGAAGGTGGCCTACAGGAGGGATGGAGAGGGACTAGTCACAAAGTCTTGTAATGACGGGACAAGGGGGAACAAATTTAAACTGGCAGAGGGGAGATTTAAATGGGATGTTAGGAAGAAGTTCTTGACAGTGAGGGTGGTGAGACACTGGAACAGGTTGCCCAGGGAGGTTGTGGCTGCTCCCTTGCTGGAGGTATTCAAAGCTAGGTTGGATGAGGTCTTGAGCGACCTGATCTCTTGGGAGGTGTCCCTGCCTATGGCACAGGGGGGTTGGAACTGGATGATTTTTGTGGTCTCTTCCAATCTACACCATTCTATGATTCTATGATTATTTTTCTTCCACAACCAGTGCCCTGCTCATTCAGATTGTGGACCATTAGGGGAGTTGTGGTGGTTTTGGAGTTCCTTCCCCCCCCCCCCCCCCCCCCTTTTTAAAAAACTGCGCAACACACACCCACTNATAACCCAGGCTAGAACTCAGTCAGCTGGAAGCTAATAAATGAAGCTTTATACTTACAGCTTTGCATAATATACAAGCAGATATTTACAACATCAGATATTTACAGCTATATACAGTGTAAAGGTAATACAGAAACACCACAGCCCTCCCAGAGATCAGAGTCCCTAAGAGGGGTTTTCCAACCACCCTACCACCTTCCCCCACTTCCCAGTCTTGTCCCACTATCTGTCTTATATGCCAAATAAGCAAAGGTAGATCAGGCAGGGGAATTAGCAGCAGGAAAGTAATTAGTGAAGTTATTCAAATCCAGCTAAGAAGGCAGGGAGAGAGATGCTGCAGCAGCCACAGGGCAAAGCAGGGGGGGGATGGCTGGGTCCATTGGGAGGTGGTTGGAGCCACATCCCTGGAGGTGTTTAAGGCCAGGCTGGATGAGGCTGTGGCCAGGCTGATCTAGGGTAGGGTGTCCCTGGGCATAGCAGGGGGATTGGAAGTAGATGATCCTTGTGGTCCCTTCCAACCCTAACTGATTCTATGGTTCTATGTTGTTTTTTTTATTCTAACTTTGTACCATTTCAGTAAACGAATGAGTGAAGGAGACACTGGAATGTTTTCTTTTCTCAGCCTATAGTCTAATTTCCCATTCAAATCCTCCAATTAGTTCAAACCAGCAGAGGAGTGAAGGAAGGGGCTGCTGTGTCTTTCAGAAAAGGGGCTTGGTCTTGTCCATGCAGAAGTCTGAACTTGGAGTAAAACTGGCTTATGCCAGGTGTATTTATTTGTCAAACACAAGCCTAAACCAAGAAGAGCTGTACCAGTTTATGCTAGTGGAAGACCTGGGTCTTTGCCTACCTCGGTGAGAGTTTACAACATCCCCTCACCCTCACCTCCTAGAGGAGGTCTTTGAAGTGTCTCATCCAGTCACTTTTCTCAGTAGCACTTTGCTGTCTGCACGATCCAGATCTGCTGTTGCTGGCTGGGGCCCTGCCTGCTGTCCCAGTGCAAAGAGTGCTTTCACCACTGTGTTACCATCCACCCTGCAGAAATTAATTCTCTCTCCTTGGGCAAAAGGAACGTTCAAACTTCACCAAGAAACACTAAAACATCCAGGCTGGAAAATCCCCTCAGGATCACCAAGTCCAACCTAGAACCCTACTCTGCAAGATTCATCTTAAACCATATCCCTAAGCACCACATCCACATGACCCTTAAACATATCCAGGGTGGGTGACTCCACCACCTCCCTGGGCAGCTCATTCCAGTGCTTGACCACTCTCATTGTGAAAACCTTTTTGCTACTGTCCAGTCTAAACCTCTGCAGTCTCAGCTTGAGGCCATTCCCCCTTGTTCTGTCTCCAATTACCTGTGAGAAGAGCCCAGCAGCAGCCTCTCCACGATGTCCCTTCAGGTAGCTGTAGACAGCAATGAGGTCTCCTCTCTGTTCTCTTTTTCAAACTAACCATCTCCAGCTCCCTCAGTCTCTCCTCATGAGATTTTTTCTCTAGACCTTTGCCCAGCTTCGTTGCCCTCCTCTGGACCCACTCCAGCAGCTCCACATCTCTCTAGTAAAAAGGTGCCCAAAACCAAATGCAGTACTCAAGGTGTGGCCTCACCAAAGGCAAGGCAACTCTGGTGTTTCTGGAAGCAGATTGCAGGTCTGGTGTTTCTGCAAACAGATTGCTCTCTTGCTATGGATGCTGTTTTCATAAAGCTAATACCCATAATTATTCTACAGAATTCACATAATTATTTTTCAATCTGGACTAATATTAATCTGGAGAAATAATCATACAATCGTAGAATGGTTTAGGTTGGAAGGGACCTTGAAGATCAGCCAGTTCCAACCCCTCTGTGCCATAGGCAGGGACACCTTCCACTAGATCAGGTCGCTCAAGGACTCATCCAGCCTGGCCTTGAACACCTCCAGGAAGGGAGCAGCCACAACCTCCCTCCGCAACCTGTGTCAGTGTCTCACCACCCTCACTGGAAAGAATTCTTCCTAATATCCAGTTGAAATCTTCCCTCTGCCACTTTAAACCCATTACTTCTCATTCTGTCATTACAAGACCTTGTGAACAGTCCCTCCCCAGCCTCTTGTAGGCCCCCTTCAGATACTGGAAGGTTGCTATAAGGTCTCCTTGAAGCCTTCTCTTCTCCAGGCTGAAAAGCCCCAACTCTCTCAGCCTGTCCTCATAGCAGAGCTGCTGCAGCCCTCTGAGCATCTTTGTGTCCCTCCTCTGGACCCTCTCCAACAGTTCCATGTCCTTCTTGTGCTGGGGGCTCCAGAACTGCACATAGTGCTCATTAATCCAATTTATAACTACGAGTTGCTTTGGTTGCTCAATTTGCCAAGTCTCACTCTCTGCACCTCCCTGGGCTTTCCTGACAACCAGATTCCTAGACAGAGGCACTGGCACTGTGAGAAAAGCCTGACCTAGGCTCCCTGGTTTTAATCATTTTTTTTAATAAGCATTAATGATTCCTTTGAGAGGGTGGCAAAACATTTTACAGCAGGCCAGAAAACACAGTGATGGCCAAAGCCTTTGTTTATACAGAGAGGATGTGGTTGGGGATCAGAGCAGAAGAGCGATGACTGGGAGTCCTCTGAGATTTTGGTCTATTCCTGCTTCCACACATGGTGGCTGCAAGAATTTGCTTTATTTCTCCCTCCTGAAGTTTACCCAGTCACATGCTTTGGAGAGTATTATCTTGACTTTTAATTGGAACAAAAAACCTGATCCTTCGTAGGCACTCACTGGGGTGTGGATGGGAGGTGCAGTGAAAAGGTGCAGTGACTGTCAGCACAAATCCAGGCTGGGCAGTGACTGGCTGGAGAGTAGCACTGAGGAGAGGGACTTGAGGGTGCTGGTGGATGAGAAGCTCAACATGAGGCAGCAGTGTGCACTTGCAGCCCAGCGAGCCAAGCAGAGCCTGGGCTGCATCAGGAGAAGTGTGGCCAGCAGGGCAAGGGAGGTGATTCTCCCCCTCTACTCCGCTCTGGTGAGACCCCACACAGAGTACTGAATCCAGATCTGGAGCCTCTATTACAAGAGGGATGTGGACATGCTGGAGAGTGTCCAGAGAAGGGCCATGAGGATGATCAGAGGACTGCAGCACCTATCACTGAAAGAGTATCTGAAAGGGGCCTACAGAAAAGCTGAGGAGGGACTTTTAAGGCTGTCAGGTAGTGACAGGAGTAGGCGGAATGGAGTAAAGCTGGAGGTGGGGAGATTCAGATTGGATGTGAGGAGGAAGTTGTTGAGAATGAGAGTGGTGAGAGCCTGGAATTGGTTGCCCAGAGAGGTGGTTGAGGCCACATCCCTGGAGGTGTTTGCAGCCTGATCTAGGGCAGGGTGTCCCTGGGCATGGCAGGGGGATTGGAACTAGATGGTCCCTTCCAACTCTGACTGATTCTATGATTCTGTGTTTAAGTGTGTAAGTTGAGAAGCCATTTCTTTCCCCTTCAGCTCATGGAGAGCTACTCTAGTAGGTAACCCAGTGGGTGGGACGTGCAAGAAGATGAATTCAGGTGGCTTGGGGCGAACCCAGCATTTTCAGATGCGGGAGAAATCCATATAGATATGCTCTGGATGACAAAAGAGTGGCTTGAGCAACATGGCTGGGGTTCCACCTCCAGCTGGCTGAGCAGTGCTGTTGGCTGAGCGTCTTCAGACAGAATAGAATTTAATAGAGCAGAACAGAATAGAGTAGAGTAGAATAGAATAGAATAGAATAAAATAGAATAGAATGGAAAGGAATGGAATAGAATGGAATGGAATAATGGAATAGAATAGGATAGGATAGGATAGGATAGGATAGGATAGGATAGGATAGGATAGGATAGGATAGGATAGGATAGAATGGAATAGAATGTAATGGGATAGAACAGAATAGAATAGAATAGAATAGAATAGAATTAGAATAGAATAGAATAGAATAGAATAGAATGGGATAGAATAGAATAGAATAGAATAGAATAGAATAGAATAGAATGGGATAGAATAGAATAGAATAGAATAGAATAGAATAGAATAGAATAGAATAGACTAGAATAGAATAGAATAATGGAATAGGATAGGATAGGATAGAATAGGGTAGGATAGAATAGAATGGAATGGAATGGAATAGAATAGAATAGAATAGAATAGAATAGAATAGAATAGAATGAACAGAACAGAACAGAACAGAACAGAACAGAACAGAATGGAAGAAGCCAGGTTGGAAGAGACCAGATGTAGGACTGAGGCTTTGAAATGGGTTAGGGCTCCCAGTGGGAGAAAAGATATTCTGGTTTTCTTGTGGTTTTTTGGTTTTTTTTTGTTTTTTTTTTTTTTTTAAGCAAGAAAAGTCATCTGCAGTTCATGCTGACTTAGGGCAGTACCCTGGGAAAGGGCTCTGAATAGCTGAGGCTATGTCACACCGTGTGAAAAAGCTGGATGGTTATTCCTTTTTGGTGGCACGCAGGAGTGGCTTTTGAAGCTCCTTGCAGGGGAGGATGCAGAGTTACAAATTCTGTTTTGCAAACCTGTCTTTCAGGCAGTACCACGATGTTCAGTGACAGCAGTTTTCTAAGCAGTGATCCTCCTAAGTTGCCTTAGTATCTTTTAAAGCAACTGATTTATTTTTTTTTCTGGTTAGGAGAGAAAACAAACCTTGCCTTAGACTCCATAAGCAGTAATTGCTGCCTGTTGACATCCAGCTGTAGCCCTCTGAGCCCTCTCAGATAGGTGTTACATACACACACCAACCTGCCCATGGCTCATACTCAGATGGATGTAAACTTTACTATGTGCCAAACAAAGCAAAGCTACCTTAAATGAGTGATGCCCCCCTCCAAAAAGTGTAGGGACCCTGTCTCCTTTTATTTTGGTGTAAATAATCATAGTAATAGCTAAAAGAGGAAGAACTTGTAGGACATATCAGTGTTAGACAGGGAGCTTGCAGAGCCATGTGGCACTCATAGAATCATAGAATGGTTTAGGATGGAAGGGAGCTTGCAGAGCCATGTGGCATTCATAGAATCATAGAATGGTTTAGGTTGGAAAGGGAGCTTGCAGAGCCATGTGGCACTCATAGAATCATAGAGTGGTTTAGGATGGAAGGGAGCTTGCAGAGCCATGTGGCACTCATAGAATCATAGAATGGTTTAGGATGGAAGGGAGCTTGCAGAGCCATGTGGCACTCATAGAATGGTTTAGGATGGAAGGGAGCTTGCAGAGCCATGTGGCACTCATAGAATCATAGAGTGGTTTAGGATGGAATGGAGCTTGCAGAGCCATGTGGCATTCATAGAATCATAGAATGGTTTAGGTTGGAAGGGACCTCAAAGATCATTCAGTTCCAACCCCCCTGTGACATAGGCAGGGACACCTCCCACTAGAACAGGTCGCTCAAGGCCTCATCCAACTTGGCCTTCAACACCTCCAGGGAGGGAGCAGCCACAACCTTCCTGGGCAAGCCATTCCAGTGTCTCACCACCCTCAGTTTTGTATATTTTGTAGAACACGACTCCCCAAAAGATAGCAGTTATCCCCCCCAAAAAACCTTCTCTATTCTCTGTTCTGTTCTGTTCCAGTTCTGTGGTGGGTTTGGTTTTGTTTGTTTGTTTGCTCATTTATTTGTTTTCCCCTGACCTGTAGCTTTAGCTCTCTGATAAATGACTTTGATACCTGTTTCTGGAAACTGCTGAAAAATCACTTGAAGCATCCTTAATATCAACCTTGGAGACAGTCAATGCCTGTCACCGAGTGAACACTGCTGTGATTTAGTTGTCACTGAATAAATGTTTGGCTTAGTGAACTGGCCTGCCCTAAGCTGATGGCTGGAGAGGTGGGATCAGGCCAGCCTCATGAAATTAAACATGGCCGAGTACAAGGTCCTGCACCTGTCGAAGCAATCCTAAGCACAACTCCAGGCTGGGTGGCAAATGGCTGAGAGCAGCCCTGAGGAAAAGGACCTGGGGGTCTGGGCTGATGCAAAGCTCAACATGAGCCTGCAGTGTGAGTGTAGCCCAGACAGCAACTGTGTGCTGGGCTGCAGCAAGAGCAGCTGTGGGCAGCAGGGCGAGGGAGGGGATTCTGCCCCTTTGCTCTGCTCTCCTCAGACCCCACCTGGAGTACTGTGTGCAGTTCTGGAGTCCCCAACACAAGAAGGACATGGAACTGTTGGAGGGAGTCCAGAGGAGGGCCACAAAGATGCTCAGAGGGCTGCAGCAGCTCTGCTATGAGGACAAGTTATGAGAGTTAGGGCTCTGCAGCCTGGAGTAGGCTTTGAGGAGACCTTGGATTAGCCTTCCAGTATCTGAAGGGGGACTACAGGAGCGCTGGGGAGGGACTATTCACAAGGTCTTGTTATAACAAGACAAGGGGGAATGGATTTAAACTGGCAGAGGAGGGATTTAAATTAGATGACAGGAAGAAGTTTTTTCCAGTGATGGTGGTGAGACACTGGAATGGATTGCCCAGGGAGGTTGTGGCTGCTCCCTCCCTGGAGGTGTATTCAAGGCCAGGTTGGATGAGGCCTTGAGCGACCTGTTCTAGTGGGAGGTGTCCCTGCCTATGGCACAGGGGGGTTGGAACTGGCTGAACTTTGAGGTCACTTCCAACTTAAGCCATTCTATGATTCTCATGTTGTGGTAGTGATAAACTGCCTCACTCTTCACCAGCTTGCTTATCAATTCACAATATCACACGAAATGGTTGCATTCTGACTTTTCAGGCAAAAGCATATTTCTGATGGTGAATGCCCTGTACAAGCTGCATCCACTGGGAAGCCTCTCTTCCATCTGCATTCAGCACCAGACACCTAGCATGATAAGGTGAAGTGCTCAGCATTCCCCAGTTTCCTGGAGGCAAAATGGATAAACATGTGCTCTGTACTTCTGGAAATCTGGCCAGAATTCAAAGCTCTATAACTGCATCTTTCAAGAAAGTGATGGTGGTCTCAAAGCACAGCTCTATCTAGAAACAGCTAAAGAGACCCCAGGTCTGGCTTTTGTCTCCAGGTCTTTCTTTCCATAACTTGTCCCAAAGTTTGGGTTTTTTTGGTTTTGGTGGTGTATTTTTTTTTTTTTTCAGCTAAATTACTCTCCTGTATTTAAAACCTTGAGTTGGAGCCTGACCATAACCTTGTGTGGCTCAGAAATCCTCAGATATGTATATCTGGTTTTGTCTCTCTGTTATGGGCTCCATAACCTCTCAAGCAGTAGAGTGCAACTCAGGTGCCAGCCCAGCCTTGGCAGCACCAGCTCATCTCTGGTGGTTTAGCAGTTATCTGCCCCCACACACTTGGAAATAACCCAGGCTAGGACTCAGACGGCTGGAAGTTAATAAATGAAGCTTTGTATTTACAGCTTTGCACAATATACAAGCAGATATTCACAATGTGTAACAGATATTTACAGATATATAGAGTAAAAAAGGTAATACAGAAATACCACAGCCCTCCCAGAGATAAAATCCCTAAGAGGGGTTTCTGACCACCCCTACCACCTTCCCCCCTTTCCCCAATCTTATCTCAGCATCTGTTTCATGCAGCAGATATGTGGAGGTAGATGGGCCAGGGAGGTTAGCAGCAGGAAAGAAGTTAGTGGAATTATTCAGATTCAGCTACAAAAGGCAGGGAGAAAATAGCCATGCAAGAGCAGCCACAGCCCAAAGAGGTCTGAAACAGTCTGACTTATCTATATTTGTGTTACAATTCTTAATACTTTAAAAATTTTCTTTCTCAGTAAAGCTATGAGTGAAGTAGCACCCTCAGTGTTTTCCTCTTTCAGCCTATAGTCTAATTTCTCATTCGAATCCTCCAATTAGTTCAAACTAGCACATCATCCCTGTGCTTTTCCTCACAACCCCTACTGGTGTCAACCCACCAGAGACCTCAGGGCTCCTTCATGGGTGGTATATTAGGTTAGATAGATAACTCCCAGTAAACTCTGAGTGAAGTAGAAAGGGGTGGATTGTGCTGTTTTGAACTAATTGGAGGACTTGAATTAGAAATTAGACTATAGGCTGAGAGGAAAGCACTGACAATGCTACTTCCCTCACGGCTTTACTGAGAAAGAAAAAAAAATTGTTTTAAGAGTTGTAACCCAAATATAGATACAAGAGATGTTTCAGACCTCTCTGGAGCTGTGACAGCTCTTTCATGGCTCCTTTCTCCCTGCTTTTTGTAGCTGATTCTGAATAATTCCTCTAACTTCTTTTCCTACTGATAATTCCTGGCTGATCTACCTTCACCTATCTGCTGCATCAACAGAAAGTGATACAAGATTGGGGAAGGGGGTAGTGGTGGTTAGAAACCCCTCGTAGGGATTTTGATCTCTGGGAGGGCTGTGGTGTTTCTGTATTACCTTTTTTACTGTATTTATCTGTAAGTATCTGTTATACATTGGAAATATCTGCTTGTATATTGTGCATTGCTGTAAATATAAAGCTTCATTCCTTAACTTCCAGCCGACTGAGTCCTAGCCTGGGTTATTTCAAAGGGTGAGGGGGCAGATAATTGCTAAACCACCACACCACGTAATAAGTTTAATCATCTTAAGGTCTTAAAACTAAAGAGACGGCAGAGGGGAGGCTCAGGTCCAACCTGGTAAAGCTGCATCAGATTCCCATGGACCTGGGGGGGAAATGAGAGGGTGCTTAGTTCCTTGTAGGTTTTAGGCCATCAGTAGACAGCTCCACCCTGGAAACTGCAAAGCCTTCTTTTCGGGCTCCTCAAGCTGCAATTAGCTTAAATTATTTTGTGGAAGGGGAGGGAAGGAACATGCAGCATTAGTGTTAGTAACCTCCTCAACAGGATGTCTCTGGGTCGATTAAAAGCTCAACATGAGCCTGCAGTATGCACATGTGGCCCAGACAGCAACTGTGTGCTGGGCTGCAGCAGGAGAAGCTGTGGCCAGCAGGGCAAGGGAGGGGATTCTGCCCCTTTACTCTGCTCTTGTCAGACCCCACCTGGAGTACTGTGTGCAGTTCTGGAACCCCCAACACAAGAAGGATTTGGAACAGTTGGAGAGGGTCCAGAGGAGAGTCACGAAGGTGATCAGAGGGCTGCAGCAGCTCTGCTATGAGGACAGGCTATGAGAGTTGGGGCTTTTCAGCCTGGAGAAGAGAAGGCTTCCAGGAGACCTTATAGTGGCCTTTCAATATTTGAAGGGGGCATTCAGGAGGGCTGGGGAGGGACTGTTCACAAGGTCTTGTAATGACAGGATGAAGGGAAATGGGTTTAAACTGGTGGGAGGAAGATTTAAACAGGATATTAGGAGGAAGTTCTTCACAGTGAGGGTGGTGAGACACGGGCACAGGTTGCCCAGGGAGGTTGTGGCTGCTCCCTCCCTGGAGGTTTTGAAGGCTGAGTCTTTGTGTGACCTGTTCTAGTGGGAGGTGTCCCTGCCTATGGCACAGGGGAGTTGGAACTGGCTGATCTTTGAGGTCTCTTCCAACCTAAACAATTTTATGATTCTTCATGAGGCTGTCCCGAGTGGAACAAAATGACATTGCCTTTGAGAACAGGTCACAGCATTTGGCACTGGGACCATCCCACTCCTGCTTATGCTTAGAAAATATTGTCCAGGTTCTAGAAATTAGCTTTTTAATTAAAAAAAGATGGAGGCACAGAGGTAGTCAATCAGTGTGGGTAAACTACCAGAGCTGTTCTGACTTAACTGGGGTTCTGTTGGAGGTGCTAAACACAGCTCTGCTGGTCCTGTGCTCTCTAGTTTTGGTCAGAGGCTGGTGAAAGAATCATCCATGAGTCCTGTCTCAATTTTCATTTTAAACCCCGAATTTTTAATTCAACTTATTTAGACCTTCCTTTCCCCCTTCCTCTTCAATCAGCAAGAACATTTAATAGTGTATCTGAAGAACCTGAAAGTGTTCAAGTCCATGGGACCCAATGGGATACACCCATGGGTACTGAGAGAACTGTCAGATGAGGTTTCTAACCCCCTCTCCATTATATTCCAAAAGTCCTGCCAGTCTGGTGAAGTCCCCACAGACTGGAAAAGGGGAAACATAACTTCCATTTTCAAAAAGGGTAGGAAGGAAGAGCCGGGGAACTCCAGGCCAGTCAGTCTCACCTCTGTGCCTTGTAAGATCATGGAGCAGATCCTCCTGGAAGCACTACTGAGGCAGGAGAATAGTGAAGAGCTGATTGGGTCCCATCAGCATGGCTTCATCAAGGGCAGATCCTGCCTCACAAACCTGGGGTCCTTCTATGAGCAGGTTACAACATTAACAGATGAGGGGTGAGCAACTGATGTCATTTACCTGGACCTGATCACAGCCTTCGACACTGTCTCGCACCACATTCTGGTCTCCAAGCTGGTGAAACACATCCCTGCAGGTGTTTAAGGCCAGGATGGATGAGGCTCTGGCCAGGCTGATCTAGGGTAGGTTGTCCCTGCCCATAGCAGGGGAGTTGGAAGTAGATGACCCTTGTGGTCCCTTCCAACCCTGACTGATTCTATGATTCTATGATTTATACATGTTGTACAAGATCAACTTGTTCAGCAGCACTCCTCTGCTGGAGTTATGTGCAAAAATCCTGCAAAATTCTGGCACAGCCCTGCTGTGTCTTAATGCAAAATAGCCCTCCAACCCTGACTGATTCTATGATTCTATGATAAATATTTAGGAAGGTGGAAAGATGCGGAGTGAAATTGGAAACTGGGATAGGACACATGCTGGGAGATACAAAGAGGTGCAACAGATTTGCAGGGAATGTGAGGGTGAGGAGAGTGGTTCAGGGTCACTTATCAGTGTGAACTCTGTTGTGCTGCAGACTCACACCATGAGAGTGGTGAGAGCCTAGAATGGGTTTCCCAGGGAGTTGGTTGAGGCCACATAGAATGGTTTAGGTTGGAAGGGACCTCAAAGATCACCTAGTTCCAACCCCCCTGTGCCATAGGCAGGGACACCTCCCACTAGAACAGGTCACTCAAGGCCTCGTCCTGCCTGGCCTTGAACACCTCCAGGGAGGGAGCAGCCACAACCTCCCTGGGCAACCTGTTCCAGTGTCTGACTGATTCTATGATTCTATATCTCACCTTGGCTCCAAGCTAAATTCGTTTATGACCCAGTGGCGTAAATGACACCTGGAAGAAATTCTTATGCTGCTTATATGCATGCCTTTGGAGAAAAAAAAAAAAAAAAAAGAGGGAAATTAGATGTTTTTATAGTTAGTTATTTATGCATCTTTTAAAAGTTTTCTCTGTCACCTCTTCTACTTAATGTATGCAGCTCCCTCATGAACTCGGTAGCAAACACTTACACCTGCCAATAAGTTTATAAGGCAGTAGTAAGAAAGCCATAATTACACCTAATAAATACTCTCTCTGCCCTCACTGGGCCTTTGTGAAGCTGAATGGCGGTGAACCACTTTGCAGTCCTCCTCTGAAAGGCCTCCTGCAGGCAGAATAATATCACTATTTTAAATAGCAGAGCTGTTGCCCAGGCTCTCCTGCTTTCAAGCTGTTCTTGACAGTCACCACAGGCTGTTCACTGCAGCCTCCAAAGCTGAAACTGCTAAGCTCGTAGCTAGTGTAGCTGTTCTCACTCAGCAAGCACCTTGCTCCTTACAATTTCTTCATCTTAGAATTATACAATAGAATCATAGAATGGTTTAGGTTGGAAGAGACCTCAAAGATCATCCAGTTCCATCCCCCCTGTGACATAGGCAGGGACACCTCCCACTAGAACAGGATGCTCAAGACCTCATCCAGCCTGGCCTTGAACACCTCCAGGGAGGGAGCAGCCACAACCTCCCTGGGCAACCTGT
>VWZI01002859.1:75495-91981 GCA_013396835.1 Psilopogon haemacephalus | reverse complement strand
CATCTGCAAACTTGCTGAGGCTGCACTGATTCCTCTGTCCATGTCACTGACAAAGATGTTAAACAACACTGGTCCCAGCACTGACCCCTGAGGGATGCCACTTGGCACTGGTCTCCAGGTGGACATTGTGCCCTTGATCACCACTCTCTGTGTGCCACCATCCAGCCAATTCCTTATCTTCTTATTCTGCAGACCATTCGGGAGTGAGGTTGATGGTCCAAGGAGTTTGTTGCTACAAACTGCGTTTCAGGCCACAGGTTCTCTGTGAACTCTTTGTCTTTTTAATAGCTTTGTGTAGTTGCTGTTCCTCCTGTGCTGTCTGCAGAGCTCATGGATCACTGCAAACCATCTTGTGTGACGTTGCCTTTGGTCCCTGACTCATGAAGATCGAAGCCAGGAAAGGCATTTCTGGAGGGCGCAGGAGGGCGTCTGACACAGAATCATAGAATGGTTTAGGTTGGAAGAGACCTCAAAGATCACCCAGTTCCAAGCCCCCTGTGCCATAGGCAGGGAGAACCCCCACTAGAACAGGTTACTCAAGGACTCGTCCAACCTGGTCTTGAACACCTCCAGGGAGGGAGCAGACACAACCTCCCTGGGCAACCTGTGCCAGTGTCTCACCACCCTCACTGTGAAGAACTTCCTCCTAACATCCAGTTTAAATCTCCCCTCTGCCAGTTTAAACCCATTCCCCCTCATCCTGTCATTACAAGACCTTGTGAGTAGTCCCTCCCCAGCCCTCCTGTAGGCCCCCTTCAGATACTGGAAGGCTACTATAAGGTCTCCTGGAAGCCTTCTCTTCTCCAGGCTGCAGAGCCCCAACTCTCTCAGCCTGTCCTCATAGCAGAGCTGCTCCATCCCTCTGATCATCTTCGTGGCCCTCCTCTGAACTCTCTCCAACAGTTCCACATCCTTCTTGTGCTGGGGGCTCCAGAACTGCACACAGTGCTCATTAATCCAATTTATAACTACTGGTTGCTTTGGTTGCTCAATTTGCCCCAACTCTCTCAGCCTGTCCTCATAGCAGAGGTGCTCCAGTCCTCTGATCATCTCCGTGGCCCTCCTCTGGACTCACTCCAATAGTTAGGTCTTCTTGCCATTATCCAGGTCTTTGCAGCTCTCAGTCAACTGTTTCTGAAATCACAGATTTGCTCTTACATGTTTTTGGAGACTGGCTTTGAGCAGCTGGCATTGCTTTCAACTTTACACTTCAGTTGCTGCTAGCAGTTGCACTACAGTGGAGGTCAGTAGCTTGAGTGAGATAGGAAAAAGACTGCATCTGGCACAAGATAGCACAGGTGCTTTCCTACAGACCTAGACTGGGCTGGTTAGGTTAAAGCTAGGAGAGGAAGCAGAGAGGCATAGAATGACTGCATCTGGCACATGATAACACAGGTGCCTTCCTACAGACCTAGACTGGGCTGGTTGGGTTAAAGTTAGGTCAGGTTAAAGCTAGGAGAGGAAGCAGAGAGACAGAGAATGACTGCATCTGGCACATGATAGCACAGGTGCCTTCACACAGACCTAGATTGGGCTGGTTAGGTTAAAGTTAGGTTAGGTTAAAGCTAGGAGAGGAAGCAGAGAGACACAGAATGACTGCATCTGGCACATGATAACACAGGTGCCATCTTACAGTCCTATGCTAGACTGGTTAGGTTAAAGCTAGGTTAGGTTAAAGCTAGAAGAGGAAGCAGGGAGACAGAGAACGATTGCATCTGGCACATGATAACACAGGTGCCTTCANAGGTGCTCCAGTCCTCTGATCATCTCCGTGGCCCTCCTCTGGACTCACTCCAATAGTTAGGTCTTCTTGCCATTATCCAGGTCTTTGCAGCTCTCAGTCAACTGTTTCTGAAATCACAGATTTGCTCTTACATGTTTTTGGAGACTGGCTTTGAGCAGCTGGCATTGCTTTCAACTTTACACTTCAGTTGCTGCTAGCAGTTGCACTACAGTGGAGGTTGGTAGCTTGAGTGAGATAGGAAAAAGACTGCATCTGGCACAAGATAGCACAGGTGCTTTCCTACAGACCTAGACTGGGCTGGTTAGGTTAAAGCTAGGAGAGGAAGCAGAGAGGCATAGAATGACTGCATCTGGCACATGATAACACAGATGCCTTCCTACAGACCTAGACTGGGCTGGTTGGGTTAAAGTTAGGTCAGGTTAAAGCTAGGAGAGGAAGCAGAGAGACAGAGAGTGACTGCATCTGGCACATGATAGCACAGGTGCTTTCCTACAGACCTAGGCTAGGCTGGTTAGGTTAAAGCTAGGTTAGGTTAAAGCTAGAAGAGGAAGCAGGGAGACAGAGAATGATTGCATCTGGCACATGATAACACAGATGCCTTCACACAGACCTAGACTGGGCTGGTTAGGTTAAAGCTAGGTTAGGTTAAAGCTAGGAGAGGAAGCAGAGAGACAGAGAATGACTGCATCTGGCACATGATAGCACAGGTGCCTTCACACAGACCTAGATTGGGCTGGTTAGGTTAAAGTTAGGTTAGGTTAAAGCTAGGAGAGGAAGCAGAGAGACACAGAATGACTGCATCTGGCACATGATAACACAGGTGCCATCTTACAGTCCTATGCTAGACTGGTTAGGTTAAAGCTAGGTTAGGTTAAAGCTAGAAGAGGAAGCAGAGAGACAGAGAATGGCTGCATCTGGCACATGATAACACAGATGCCTTCCTACAGACCTAGACTGGGCTGGTTAGGTTAAAGCTAGGTTAGGTTAAAGCTAGGAGAGGAAGCAGAGAGACAGAGAATGACTGCATCTGGCACATGATAGCACAGGTGCTTTCCTACAGACCTAGGCTAGGCTGGTTAGGTTAAAGCTAGAAGAGGAAGCAGAGAGACAGAGAATGGCTGCATCTGGCACATGATAACACAGATGCCTTCCTACAGACCTAGACTGGGCTGGTTAGGTTAAAGCTAGGTTAGGTTAAAGCTAGGAGAGGAAGCAGAGAGGAATAGAATGGCTGCATCTGGCACATGATAGGACAGATGCCTTCCTACAGACCTAGACTGGGCTGGCTAGGTTAAAGCTAGAAGAGGAAGCAGAAAGACAGACAGGTTAAATGTCTTTCCCAGTGGCACCCAGGACTGCTGGCAAGGTCAGACTCGAGGCTTTGGTCTGTGGGATTACTGCCTGCTGGTTCCGCCCAACTTGCCTTTTGCTCTTTGCTCTTGGCATCGGGTACTGCGCCATGAAAAGACATTCTTGTGGGAGAAGAACAAAGTGGGTAGGGCCCTTTTTTTCTCTCCTGGTGAAAAGGTCTGATAATCCTGACATGCTGTAAGGTGTCCGGGGAGTGGTGACCGCTCTTACACAAGCGTTGCACGCAGGACCTGAAATAATCCCTCGGCTCTATTGAAAATCGAGGAGCAAATCAATGCCTGGCACTGGGCTCCCGGCAATGCCTGTGTCCAGATCAGTGTGCCAGCTTCTAGTGGCATGATCCCAAAAGCAAGCAGTGAGAACAACCAGAGGTCTTAAGGCTGGGACTGGAGTGGAAAGACTGAAAGAACGAGGTTTGTTTACTCCGGAGGCATCACTAAGGGGACACAATGACAGTGTAAAATGTTCCTGCAAAGAAGGGAGGAATGAACTGTTCCCTGCAGGACACAGGACAAGAAGGAATGGGCATGCATTGCAGCAAGAACCTTTTAGGCAGCAGTGGAGGCAACCGAGCTCAGTCCGAGTTGCCTGGGAAGATTGTCACTTTGTGCAGTTAAGTGAGGTCTCCAGGCTAGGAATGGTTGAAGCGAGTCCAGAGGAGAGCCATGAGGATGATCAGAGGGCTGCAGCAGCTCTGCTATAGGGACAGGTTACGAGAGTTGGGGTTCAACTTTATTCATCATATTGATGTGTACGTGTCGTTCAGGCTCTGCACGTGAAAAGTGACCCCGGCAGGACAGGCTAAGAGAGTTGGGGCTTTTCAGACTGGAGAAGAGAAGGCTTCCAGGAGACCTTTTATTAGCCTTTCAGTATCTGAAAGGGGCCTATAGGAGGGTTAGGAAGGGACTCTTCACAAGGTCTTGTAATGACAGGACAAGGAGCAATGGATTTAAACTGGCAGAGGGGAGGTTTAAACTGGTTGTTAGGAAGAAGTTCTTTCCAGTGAGGGTGGTGAAACACTGGCACAGGTTGCCCAGGGAGGTTGTGGCTGCTTGCTCCCTGGAGGTGTTCAAGGCCATGTTGGATGAGGCCTTGAGCAACCTGTTCTAGTGGGAGGTGTCCCTGCCTATGGCACAGGGTGGGGTTGGAACTGGCTGATCTTTGAGGTCCCTTCCAACCTAGACCATTCTATGATCATTTAATTTTAGAGTTAAAACTCTAATAGTTAAGAGTAAAGAGAGATGTTAATCCTGGCTGCACTTCAACTCTCTCTGAAGAAGCTTTTTTCTCTACATAGACTGGCGAGTAAGCCCAGAGTCCTACATCAGCCAATTCCATTACGTGCTAAGGGTTAAATGGGATGGAACTGGGCTTCAGTGACTTAACCTTTACCCTTTCACCTCAGCATCAGACTCTATGGGCCTCCAGTTTCTCTTCTTTCATCACTGCTTTCCAGTTTCCTTGATGTGTTCGGCAGAGAAGTTCAAACAACCTTAGGAAAATAAATATTTCCTGTTCTTCAGGAAGGACAAAGATTTGTTTATCCCACCTGACCTTTTTTAATGAACTGCCCCTTCGAGCACATAAACGTGATTCTGAAGGATCTATCAGCTAAATGAATTCCTCTTCTGAAATAATTGAGGATGAATAACATCTTTACCTAGTGGGTCACGTTCCACTGGAAGTGTTAAAAACAAAAAAGCAAGATCAAGGGAAAACAGATTTAGTCTTCCTCTACAAAGATGCTTTATAAGTATGATCAAGTAGAATAATAATTTAAAAAAACCAACACCACAGCAGCATCCTAATAGCCTGATTGTCCTATCAGGTGAGAAGAGGGACCTGGACAGGCTGGAGAGGTGGGCCCAGGCTAACCTCATTAAATTTAACATGGCCAAGTGTAAGGTCCTGCACCTGGGTCGCTGCAATCCCAAGCACAAATCCAGGCTGGGTGGTGAGTGGCTGAGAGCAGCCCTGAGGAAAAGGACCTGGGGGTGTGGGTGGATGAGAAGCTCAACATGAGCCTGCAGTGTGCACACACAGCTCAGACAGCAACTGTGTGCTGGGCTGCAGCAAGAGAGGCATTACCAGCAGGGCAAGGGAGGGGATTCTGCACCTTTGCTCTGCTCTCCTCACACCCCACCTGCAGTACTGTGTGCAGTTCTGGAGCCCCCAANGCTTACAGTGGGGCGTTGCAACTGGCTGATCTTTGAGATTCCTTTCAACCTAAACCAGGGAGGTGTCCCTGCTTACAGTGGGGCGTTGCAACTGGCTGATCTTTGAGATTCCTTTCAACCTAAACCAGGGAGGTGTCCCTGCTTACAGTGGGGCGTTGCAACTGGCTGATCTTTGAGATTCCTTTCAACCTAAACCAGGGAGGTGTCCCTGCTTACAGTGGGGCGTTGCAACTGGCTGATCTTTGAGATTCCTTTCAACCTAAACCATTCTCTGATTCTGGTATCTGAAGGGGGCCTACAAAAAAGCTGAAGCTGGGGAGGGACTGTTTAGGCTATCAGGTATTGACAGGACTAGGGGGAATGGAGTGAAGCTGGAGGTGGGGAGATTCAGATTGGATGTGAGGAGGAAGTTCTTCAGCATGAGAATGGTGAGAGCCTGGAATGGGTTGCCTGGAAAGTTGGTTGGGGCCAGATCCCTGGAGATGATTTAAGGCCAGGCTGGATGAGGCTGTGGGCAGCCTGATCTAGGGTAGGGTGTCCCTGGGCATGGCAGGGGGGTTTGGAACTGGAAGATCCTTGTGGTCCCTTCTAACCCTGACTGATTTAATGATTTTTTTTCTCTCTAAGCCTTTGGGATGTCCCTGCTGTGTTTTTCATGTTGTCCATCTATAAAGAAGTAAAGGATGAATATTCCCAACGAATTTTCTGTATCTGGAGCTGGGGAAAGCACGGGCTTGAGACTTCAAAGTGCAATCAGAACCATTGCACTGGCAGCTGCAATATGGTGTATGTCACATCCATATGTCCAGGGTCACTGTCAGCAGCAGGATTAAACAGGGATGCAATAACTGCAAAGTGATGATTCTACTCTGTCTTCTCACAGGATCACAGGATGTCAGAGGTTGGAAGGGACCCAAAGAGGTCATCGAGTGCAATCCCCTGACAGAGCAGGACCATACAATCTAGCTCAGGTCACACAGGAACACATCTAGACAAAGAAGGAGACTCCACAACCTCTCTAGGGAGCCTGTTCCAGTGCTCTGTGACCCTTACAATAAAGAAGTTCCCCCTTGTGTTGAGGTGGAACCTCCCCTCAATTCAGGAGAGATGTTGAGGTAGTGGAACGTGTCCAGAGAAGGACAACAAAGCTGGTGAGGGCCCTGGAGCACAGCCCTGTGAGGAGAGGCTGAGGGAGCTGGGGGTGTGCAGCCTGCAGAAGAGGAGGCTCAGGGGTGACCTCATTGCTGTCTACAACTACCTCAAGGGAGGTTGTAGCCAGGTGGGGTTGGTCTCTTCTCCCAGGCAACCAGCATCAGAACAAGGGGACACAGTCTCAAGCTGTGCTGGGGGAGGTATAGGCTGGATGTTAGGAGGAAGTTCTTCCCAGAGAAAGTGATTGGCATTGGAATGGGCTGCCCAGGAAGGTGGTGGAGTCCCCATCCCTGGAGGTGTTCAAGAAAAGGCTGGATGGGGCACTTAGTGCCATTAGCTAGGGCTGGGTGCTAGGTTGGACTGGATAATCTTGGAGGTCTCTTCCAACCTGGCTGATTCTATTCTATTCTATTCTATTCTATTCTATTCTATTCTATTCTATTCTATTCCATTCTATTCTATTCTATTCTATTCTATTCCATTCTGTTCTATTCCATTCCATTCTATTCTATTCCGTTCTATTCTATTCCGTTCTATTCTCTTTACTCTCTTCTATAAGTGGCAGCACAGATATCCCTTGATTCTAGTCTAGTCTAGTCCAGTCTAGACTAGTTCTGTTCTGTTCTGTTCTATGCTATTCTATTCTATTCTATGCTATTCTATTCTATTCTATTCTATGCTATTCTATTCTATTCCATTCTATTCTACTCCATTCTGTTCTATTCCATTCCATTCTATTCTATTCCGTTCTATTCTCTTCTACTCTACTCTCTTCTATAAGTGTCAGCACAGATATCCCTTGATTCTAGTCTAGTCCAGTCTAGACTAGTTCTGTTCTGTTCTGTTCTGATCTGTTCTATTCTATTCTATTCTATTCTATTCTATTCTATTCTATTCTATTCTATTCTATTCTATTCTATTCTATTCTATTCTAAACTTTCATCCATTCTCAAGGAATCAAAACCTATTACCCCACGCTCTTGGTAGTGTGTCCACACACAGGTCTTCCTTCCTTCTGGTTAATTCCAAGTGTGCTTGACAGTAGACAAAAGCTCTCCAGTGAAATAAGCTTCTAGGAATGTTAATGGCAACAGGAGATGGGTGGAGTGAAGAGAACCTTAGAAGTGCTTTGCTCAGGGAAATGCAGCTGCAGAGCTTCTTTAGGAGAAGGCAGTGGCAGCGCTCCTTTTCCAGCAGGTCCTGACGAGCACACGTAGCCGAGACCGATTTGAAACGAAGATGCCAGCAGCTGTAATTCTCAGGGGAGTAATTGTTTAAAATAGGTGTCACGGCACATAGAGGCTCTGCTGCCTCCTACTCGTAGTCTCCCCAGCCCCAACTACTTTGAAACCCTTCGCTTCCTAGCAGCAGATGACAACAGGCAAGTTAGAACACCTCCTGGGGAATTACGTTTCTCTGTTCTGCATTTGTTCCTTCCAGCTAATCTCCGTTTCATGCTCACTGACTGGTTTTGGATTGCCAGCTCGGACAGGTCTACCTGATACCTTATAATGGAGCTGCCTTTTCCTTCCAGCTCTACAAACAGCGGAGCTGCTGGACCCACCTTAGACTACAGCTACTGCTCTTACACTGCAGTGAAGGCATGAGCTGTATCAGAGCACAGCTTGCCCCTGCAGCTGCCTTGGCTCCAGAGGGGTGTTTATGTCAGTGAACTAATCGCACATGACTCGGACAAGAGGCAGGCAGGAGCAGATAAGAGGCTGTTTTTGCAGAGTCCGTTCTTTGTCCGGGACCGTGTTTTGGTGAATGAAATCATCGCAGTGCAGACAGCAGCAGTGTGACTGAACAGGAAAGGAGCCTGCTTGCCCCTCGGTTACAATTCCCACTTGGATATCAGCTCCCAGGCTCGGACAAGTCATTTAACTCCTGCGGGACAACTTCGCTGTGAAGTCAAATTTAGTGTAAGAACAGAGTTGGCCTAATGGCTGCAGGGGGTGAACTTTAATATATGTACTAACTGTTGGAGACAGTCCAGAGGAGGGCAACAAAGATGATCAGAGGGCTGGAGCACCTCTGCTATGAGGACAGTAGGCTCTCAGGTAGTGCCAGGACTAGGGAGAATGGAGCAAAGCTGGAGGTGGGGAGATTCAGATTGGACGTAAGGAGGAAGTTCCTCAGCATGAGAGTGGTGATACTCTGAAACATGTTGCTCAGGGAGGTGGTGGAATCCTCATCCCTGGAGGTGTTTAAGGCCAGGCTGGATGAGGCTGTAGACAACCTGATGTAGTGTGAGATGTCCCTCCCCATGGCAGGGGTGTTTGGAACTAGATGATCCTCGTGGTCCCTTCTAACCCTGACTGATTCTATGATTCTGTGATTATATATAACTTTAATGTATGTACTAACACTAATGACATATTTGCTAACCAGATAGGCAAATGGGAAATATGTTTCTCTGTGCTTATCTTTTTTTCCTAAGTCTCCACTTAGAACAGAGAAAAACCTCAACTTCTCAGTTATTGCCTTGCATGTGTGAGAGAACAGGGAGAAATAGGATATTTGTGTAGTGCAAGATTTGTCCTTTCAGTATGAGAGGTAAGCCAGCAACTGGGACAACATTAGTGCTAGAACCATGAGACACCTGAGGCATGGTGGAGTTCCATTTAAAAAACATATTTTTGCTGTTTCTCTTCCCTAGATGCAACGTGAATAAGTCAGTGTGGTGGTTTAGCAATTATCTGCCCCCACACACTTTGAAATAACCCAGGCTAGGACTCAGTCAGCTGGAAGTTAATAAATGAACCTTTATATTTACAGCTTTGCACAATATACAAGCAGATATTTACAACGTGTAACAGATATTTACAGATATATACAGTAAAAAAGGTAATACAGAAACACCACAGTCCTCCCAGAGATCAAAATCCCTAAGAAGGGTTTCTAACCACCCCAATTACCTTCCCCAATCTTATCTCAGCATCTGTTTCATGCAGCATATAGGCAGAGGTAGATTGGCCAGGGAGGTTAGCAGCAGGAAAGAAGTTAGTGGAGTTATTCAGATTCAGCTACAAAAGGCAGGGAGAAAGAGCCATGCAAGAGCAGCCACAGCCCAAAGAGGTCTGAAACAGTCTGACTTATCTATATTTGTGTTACAATTCTTAATACTTTAAAAATTTTCTTTCTCAGTAAAGCTATGAGTGAAGTAGCACCCTCAGTGTTTTCCTCTTTCAGCCTATAGTCTAATTTCTCACTCAAATCTTCCAACTAGTTCAAACCAGCACCATCAGTAGTTTCCCAGCTGAGAAGTTCCCACATTTTTCATATTGGTGAGTGAAATGGAGACAGTTTGTCTGTGTGCTGCTCACAACAAAGCAGCCTGCCTTTCTCCCTCCAGAGCAGAGCCCTTGTTTCCCAGACCCTACTTTGAACCCAGGCAGTCCTGTTTTGTTTCCCTGGATAAACTCCCTGACCCTTTGTAGCTTGGTGTCCCAGGTAAGGAGCAATCATTTACTATCACTGTTTTTTATGGGGTGCACACAGTGGCCAACTGGTCTATGGCTGATTTTGAGCTCGCTTCTGTAGTGGGTTTGCAGTTACCTGCCCCCCCCNACAGAAATATACAGTAAAAAAGGTAATACGCACACACACACACCAAGAGAGGGTAACCAAACTCCCCCTACCCCCTTTCCCCCCTTCCCCAGCCTTATCTCACCACCTCTTGATGCTGCAGATAAGCTGAAGATCAGGGAGATTAGTAATAGGAGAAGAAGTTAGTCGTTTTAGTCTGAATTAGCTCAAAGGCAGAGAGACAAAGGAGAAAGCATCCGCAGCCAGACACAGACCCAAGCCAGACTGGCTATATGGATGTTTTGAGAACATTTCTTAAAACAACTTTTTTTTTTTCTTTCTCAGTGACACTTGGTGAAGTGACACTGTGTGTTTATCTCTCTCTCAGCCAATAGTCTAATTTCTCACTCAAATTCTCCAATTAGCTCAAACCAACACAGCTTCCTAAACCCAGGTCATCTTGAGTGTAATCACACAGCACCTACAGGATGGCCAAGGGGTCAGGCACAGTCAGCATGGGTTTAGGAAGGGCAGGTCCTGCCTGACCAATTTGATCCCCTTTTTTGATCAGGTTACCTGCCTGGTGAATGTGGGGAAGGCTGTGGATGTAGTCTTGTAGTCTACATGGACTTCAGCAAAGCCTTTGACACCGTCTGCCACAACAAGCTCCTGGCAAAGCTGGCAGCTCATGGCTTGGGCAGATTCACTCTGAAATGGGTCAAGAACTGGCTGGAGGGCTGGGCCCAGAGAGCAGTGGTGAATGGTGCCACATGTGGTTAGTGACCAGTCATGAGTCGTGTGCCCCAGGGATCAGTGCTGGGCCCCATCTTTATTGATGATCTGGGGGAGGAGATTGAGTCCAGCATCAGTAAGTTTGCAGTTGACACCAAGTTAGGAGTGGGTGTGGATCTGATAGAGGGTAGGAGGGCCCTGCAGAGGGACATGGACAGGCTGGATTGGTGGGCAGAGGCCAATGGGATGAGATTTAACAAGGCTAAGTGCAGGGTTCTAAACCTTGGCCACAACAACCCTAGGCAGTGCTACAGCCTGGGGACAGAGTGGCTGGAGAGCAGCCAGGCAGAGGGACCTGGGGGTCCTGGTAGATGGTAGATAGTAGATGAACATGAGCCAGCAGTGTGCCCAGGTGGGCAGGAGAGCCAATGGCATCCTGGCCTGGATCAGGAATAGTGTGGCCAGCAGGACAAGGGAAGTTGTCCTTCCTCTGTACTCAGCACTGGTCAGGCCACAACTTGAGTACTGTGTCCAGTTCTGGTCCTCTCAATTCAAGAGAGATATTGAGGTACTGGAATGTGTCCAGAGAAGGGCAACAAAGCTGGTGAGGGGTCTGGAGCACAGCCCTGTGAGGAGAGACTGAGAAAGATTGTGGTGTCTAGTTTGGAGAAGACAAGGCTGAGGAATAGCCTCATTACTGTCTACAGCTACCTAAAGGGAGGTTGTAGCCAGGTGGGGTTGGTCTCTTCTCCCAGGCAACACAGTCTCAAGTTGTGCCAGGGGAGATATAGGCTGGATGTTAGGAGGAAGTTCTTCACAGAGAGAGTGATTGGCATTGGAATGGGCTGCCCAGGGAGGTGGTGGAGTAACTGTCCCTGGAGGTGTTCAAGAAAAGGCTGAGTGGGGCACTGAGTGTCATTGGATAGAGCTGGATGCTAGGTTGGAGTGGATGATTTTGGAGGTCTCTTCCAACCTGTCTTATTCTATTCTATTCTATTCTATTCTATTCTATTCTATTCTATTCTATTCTATTCTATTCTATGAAAAAAGGTGGCCAGGGAGGAAAATTCTTCCAGTCAAATTGGCCCTCCAAGTGCTTGAGATCCTGCCAAGTCAGCAGAATGACTCAGTTTTCAATGGCAACTGGGAAACAGAAGGGAATTAAAAAAAAAAGAAAACATTTTCTGGCAAAATTGACAAGACCCCAGTGTTCACTGCTAAGTGGAAGTGAGACACATTCTCAGTGAGGAAATTCTGGGTTCATTCTGGTCTCCTACTGAGATCAGAATTGTTGGCATTCCTTCTCTGATACTCAAGTAACCAGCAGGAGCCATTCTCAACAACCACAGTAGGAGAGCACTGGTGTGCCCTACTGGGCATGAAAGCAAGTGTGCCTTCAAAGCAAACCTAGCTTTGAAAATGTGGTTGGCTGCCTGTGTTCTTCATGTCCTGGGAAGAGGATTGTAGGAAGGAAAGGGGCTCAGGTGAGATGGGAAGCGAAAAAAGATCAATGCTATGTGACAGGACTCAGCCCTGTTGTGCTGCTGAAGAGGACTGCAGTGAGCACAAATGGGGAGCTCTTTTGAAAGGGAGTGAGGTTAGCTACTTCATGGGAGGTGTCTTGAAGAATGGTTTTGAATGAGAGACTGAACAGGGCCACTGAATCACAGAACGTTAGAGGTTGGACGGGACCTCCAGAGATCATCGAGTCCAATGCCCCCACCAAAAACAGGATAACCTAAGGTGGTCCACACAGGAATGAATCCAGGTGGGTTTGGAAAGTCTCCAGAGAAGGAGACTCCACCACCTCGCTGGGAAGCCTGTTCCAGAGCTCTGTCACCCTCACTGTAAAGAAGTTTCTCCTCATGTTGAGGTGAAACCTTCTCTATTCCTGTTTGACGTGAACATATCTTGGCCAGCTGAAGAAGGAGGAAGACTATCAAGTGAATCTTCCTGTTAATGTGATCTAGTAGACTGTGCAGTAGAATCATACAATCAGTCAGCGTTGGAAGGGACCACAAGGATCACCTAGTTTCAACCCCCTTGCCATGCCCAGGGACAAGCTACACCAGATCAGGCTGGCCACAGCCTCTGCCAGCCTGGCTGCAAACACCTCCAGGGAATGTGGCCCCAAACACCCCCCTGGGCAAACCGTTCCAGGCTCTCACCACTCTCATGCTCAAAAACTTCCTCCTCACATCCAATCTGAATCTCCCCACCTCCAGCTTTGCTCCATTCCCCCTAGTCCTCTCACTACCTGATAGCCTCGAAAGTCCCTCCACAGTTTCTCTGAAGGCCCCCTTCAGATACTGGAAGGCCACAAAAAAGGTCACCTGGGAGCCTCCTCCAGACTGAACAGCCCCAACTCTTTCAGTCTCTCCTCACAGCAGAGGTGCTGCAGCCCTCTGAGCATCCTCATGGCCCTTCTCTGGACATGCTCCAGCATGTCCACATCCCTCTTGTAACAGGGGCTCCAGAACTGGATGCAGTACTCCAGGTGGGGTCTCACTAGGGTGGAGTAGAGGAGGAGAATCACCTCCCTCAACCTGCTGGCCACACTGCTCCTGATGCAGCCCAGGCTCTGCTTGGCTTTCTGGGCTGCAAGGGCACACTGCTGCCTCATGTTGAGCTTCTCCTCCACCAGCACCTCCAAGTCCCTCTCCTCAGGCCTGCTGCCAGTCACTGCCCAGCCTGGATTTGTGCTTGGGATTGCCTTGAACCAGATGCAGGACCTTGGACTTGGCCTTGTTGAACTTCACAAGTTTGGCTTGTGCCCACCTCTCCAGCCTGTCCAGTTTCCTCTGGATGCCATCCCTGCGCTCCAGCATGTCTGCTGTATGATGGGGTCATCAGGAAACCTGCTGAGGATGCACTCAATGGCTCTGTCCATGTCACCCACAAAGATGTTGAACAAGACTGGTCCCAGGACTGATCCCTGAGGGCCTCTGCTTGTCACTGGCCTCAACTAGAACATGGAACCATTGGCAGCCACTCTTTGGGTGCGGCCATCAAGCCAGTTCTTTATCCATCTGGTGGTCCACCCATCAAACCCATGTTTCACCAGCTTGGAGACCAGGATGTGGTGCAGAACAGTGTCAAAGGCTTTGTTCAGGTCCAGGTAAATGACATCAGTTGCTGTCCCTCATCTATTAATGTTGTGACCTGCTCATAGAAGGCCCCCAGGTTTGTCAGGCAGGATCTGCTCTTGGAGAAGCCATGCTAATTGGACCCAATCACCTCTTCAGTATTCTCCTGTCTCTGTAGAGCCTCCAGGAGGATCTGCTCCATGATCTTACCAGGCACAGAGGTGAGACTGACTGGCCTGGAGTTCCCCGGCTCTTCCTTCCTACCCTTTATGAAAATGGGAGTTACGTTTCCCCTTTTCCAGTCCATGGGGACTTCACCAGACTGCCAGGACTTTTGGAATATAATGGAGAGGGGTTTAGCAACCTCATCCACCAGTTCTCTCAGTACCTGTGGTTGCATCCCATGAGGTCAACATCATCAAGCTTCTTCCCTACAAGCTCAATAATGCAGTCCATATTGTGGGTGGAGATTTGCGTGTGGCACTGCAACCCTTGTATATTTCTCTCTGTAGGTTGATGTTTAGCCTGTAGGATAGATTTTGATTTTCTGCTAATGTGAGTCTGAGTTAGTCCATGAGATCTAGGCTGGACTGTGGGAACCGCGTGGACTGATCCTTTTCTTGTGCTTCGTGTCACTAGGGCACCAACGTCCACCAATACAGGTAGGAAAGTTTGGATCCTTCCATCAATAACAGATAATTTGCCTGTAGTGCTACTACATTTCAGACTCTCTGCTGTTTTGCTCCTCAACACAGTCAGATCTATCAAGTGTTCATTGCTGTCCTAGCTACCTTTCTTTCACTGCATCAGCCATGCTGAGAAGCCCCCATTTTCCGTATCACATTCATTGTCATGACAACATGTTTGTGCTCTGCTGCTCTCCATTTGATAGCCTCTAAAGGCTGAGGAAGCAACACTGCTGCACTTCAGCTCTATGAGCCGCAGCACTTCACCCTCTTGTTCTGCCCTGGGCTCTTCCCTGAGCTCGTGTCAGACTTCCATTTACTACTACTGGGGGAAGGGGCCAAACGCTCTAAAGTACGGGCTGATGTCAGGGTGGACCAAAGTGAGAATGAAGGGAAAACAAGAAGGAGGTGGGGAGATTCAGATAGGATGTGAGGAGGAAGTTCTTCAACATGAGAATGGTGAGGCCCTGGAATGGGTTGCCCAGGGGGTGGTTGGGGCCACTTCCCTGGAGGTGTTTGCAGCCAGGCTGGATGAGGCTGTGTCCAGCCTAATCTGGGGTAGGGTGTCCCTGCCCATGGCAGGGGGATTGGAACTAGATGATCCTTGTGGTCCCTTCCAACCCTGAATGATTCTATGATTCTAAGTGGGGTTAAAGTGATGGAGACAAACCTCTGCTGTCATAGCACTGCTATACGAGACAAATCCATCACAATGTGTTTAGGTAATTGTGGTGGTTTGAGGGGTGCCAGGTTCCCTTAATCGTAGAATCATAGAATGGGCCAGCCTGGAAGGGAGTTGTAGAGGTCATCTAGTCTGGCCCCACTGCAGCCATCAAGGACATCTCCACTAGACCAGATCACTCAGGGCCCCATCAAGACTCACTTTGAATGTCTCCAGGGAAGGGACCTAAACCACCTCCCCGGGCAACCTGTTCCAATGCTCCACCACTCTCCTAGTAAAGAACTTGTTCCTAACAACCAATCTAAATCTGCTCTTCTCAAGCTTGAACCCATTGCCCCTCGTCCTGTCACTGCAGACCTTTGCAAACAGCTTCTCTCCATCCTTCCTGTAGGCTCCCTTCTGGTACTGTCAGGCTGTTATTAGGTCCCTGTTTTGCTTATTAATAATAGCTTAGAAATTATTGCTAATAATTTTTAGTGAATATTATTTTTAAAAATTATTTATATTGTTTAAATTCTGGAAAATTCCCTGAGATTCTTTGGATGTTTGGTTGTCAGGAAGCAAGTACACAAACGTTATTTATAAACACATTGTGCTGGGTTGAACTAGTTGGAGAATTTGAGTGAGAAACTAGACTATTGGCTGAGAGAGGAAAACACAGGATGTCACTTCACCCAGAGCTTTACTGAGAAAGAAAAAAAAATATTGTTTTTAAGTATTGTACCCAAAACATTAGATACCAGACAGTTTCTGACTGCTCTGGCTGGGGCTGCTCCTCTTGCATGGTCTCCTTTGTAGCTAATTCTCAGTAATTCTACTAACTACTTCCCTGCTACTAATTCCCCTGGCTGATCTACCTCAGCTTATCTGCAGCATCAACAGGTGGTGAGATAACATTGGGGAAGGGGAGAAAGGTGGTAGGGAGTGGTTGGTTACCCCTCTTGGGGATTTTGGTCTCTGGGAGGGCTGTGGAGTTTCTGTATTACCTTTTCATTGTATATATCTGTAAATATCTGTTATACCTTGTAAATATCTGCTTGTATATTGTGCATTGCTGTAAATATAAAGCTTCATTTATTAGCTTCCAGCTGATTGAGTCCTAGCCGGGGTTTATTTTAAAAGGTGTGGGGGCAGGTAGCTGCTTAAACCACTACACACGTATTGAAACAGTTTAAACAGCCAGAACTTGGAAAATAGGAACCTGGTAACAGGGGAAATTCTAACTACGCTTATGGAGTCTTAGCCTGTACTCAGTGACGTGATAGATACAAAGAGTGGTGAGTGGCTGGAGAGCAGCTCTGAGGAAAAGGACCTGGGGGTGTGGGTGG
>VWZI01002859.1:48612-63139 GCA_013396835.1 Psilopogon haemacephalus | reverse complement strand
AATAAAAAAAAAAAAAAAAAAAAAAAAAAGAAAGGAAAAGCAAACTATTACAATCCATCCAGCTCCCCATCCCACAAGTTTCTGGAATTTGATGTAAAGCAAATATTTCATTTCAGATCCAGCATTGCAGGATGCTCTAACATCTATTTTCTTGAATAAAGGGGAAGTAAATGTCTAAATGAAGAGCCATTTCCAACTGGAAACCAAATGTCCTGGCTGCAGTTGCCAACATGAAAAAAATTTCAGCTTTCACCAGTCATTGTGGTTTGTTATTCATGGACAGCTCAGCCCAAATGAGACAAATTCACAACATGTTTGCTGCTGGCAGGTCTGCTGATGCTCTGCTGAGTCCCATCATGAGGAGCTCCTCCTGCATGTGGCCTGCCAGGGCAATTTGCTTAATCTACCATTTTCCAGTTGGCATTTTACCACTATCATTTCCTGTGGCCTGTACCACTTGACAGAGCAGCAGAAGAAGACAGAATCCATTGTATTTCACCTTTCTAGACCTAGAGGCTCTGGCCAGGGTGACAAGGGTGATCACAGGGCTGGGGCACCTCTGCTATGAAGACAGACTAAAAAAGTTGGGGCTGTTCAGTCTGGAGAAGAGGAGGCTCTCAGCTGACCTTCTTGTGGCCTTCCAGTATCTGAAGGGAGACTACAAAAAACCTGGAGGGGGACTTTTTAGGTTATTAGGTAGTGCCAGGACTAGGGGGGATGGAGCAAAGCTGGAGGTGGGGAGATTCAGATTGGATGTGAGGAGGAAGTTGTTGAGCATGAGAGTGGTGAGAGCCTGGAATGGGTTGCCCAGGGAGGTGATTAGGGCCACATCCCTGGAGGTGGATGAGGCTGTGGGCATCCTGATCTAGGGTAGGGTGTCCCTGGACATGGCAGAGGGGTTGGAACTGGATGATGGTTGTGGTCCTTCCCAACCCTGACTGATTCTATGAGTCTATGTTTCTATGATGCTGTGATTCTATGATTCTATTTTTCTATGTCTCTTTGATTCTATGATTCTATTTTTCTATGATTCTCTATTTCTATGATTCTATGTTTTTGTGATTCTGTGTTTCTATGATTCTGTGATTCTATGATTCTATGTTTTTATGATTCTATGTTTCTGTGATCCTGTATTTCTATGATTCTATGTTTTTGTGATTCTATGATTCTATGTTTCTATGATTCTATATTTCTATGATTCTATGTTTTTATGATTCTATGATTCTATGTTTCTATGATTCTATATTTCTATGATTCTATGTTTTTATGATTCTATGTTTCTGTGATTCTATATTTCTATGATTCTATGTTTTTGTGATTCCATGATTCTATGTTTCTGTGATCCTGTATTTCTGATTCTATGTTTTTGTGATTCTATGATTCTATGTTTCTATGAGTCTATATTTCTATGATTCTATGATTCTATGTCTCTGTGATTCTGTATTTCTATGATTCTATGTTTTTATGATTCTATGATTCTATGTCTCTGTGATTCTATATTTCTATGATTCTATGATTCTGTGATTCTATGATTCTATGACAGCCGAAGGGAGATGAGTTCCCTGTGTGCATTCAGTAGACATGATCACAGTGTGAGCTTGGACTATGGTGTGTAGTCCATGGCAGCCACTTACCCCAGCTGTACTGCACATGCTGGGTGGTACTGCATAAAAATGTGCACCACCAAAGTGGCTGTCACAAGGTTGCTGTTGCAGCTGAAGCTGATTTGTGGCCAGCTGGAACCCACAGTTTGGCTGAATCATTCCAGGGGTGTCTGCAAGCTGGGCTGGTTTGATTGTGCCAGTAATTATTCAGTAGCCACTGGATCTTTCTTAGGTATTGAGGGAGCCTTTGGTTTCTTAATTCTAGGAGGAGAGGGATTAAACTCTCAGTGTCTCATGTTTCTATTGCAAAGTTCCTCCTCACCTGAGTATTAAAACCACTTTCTTTCTGCCACAGAACCATCACCACAGTGTTAACAGATGCTTACTAAACTGGGTAGGGAAGAAAAAAAGATTTAGCAGCTGTTTGTGGCTTGACAGATATTAAAATCACATCAAACCGTCTCCTCCTTCAGCCAAATCTGTCGACTATTTATAGCTATTAGTTCTTTATCTATTATGTGTCAGCTCTTCACAGCTGTTTATAGCATCCTGTAGTGCACTACAGGGACACAGGACTTTAGCACTACTGGGAGTTGCCATGGTGTTTGCAGGGAACAGAATAGGAGGGCCTGAGTGTTGGTACTGGTTTTGTTTTGCCACACATAGGATCATAGAATGGGTTAGGTTGGAAGAGACCTCAAAGATCAGCCAGTTCCAGCCCCCCTGTGCCACAGGCAGGGACACCTCCCACTAGATCAGGTCGCTCAAGCCCTCATCCAGCCTGGCTTTGAACACATCCAGGGAGGCAGCAGCCACAACCTCCCTGGGCAACCTGTTCCAGTGTCTCATCACCCTCACTGTGAAGAACTTCTTCCTAACATCCCTTTTAAATCTCCCCTCCACCAATTTGAACCTATTCCCCCTCGTCCTGTCATTACAAGACCTTGTCAATAGTCCCTCCCCAGCCCTCCTGTAGGCCCCCTTCAGATACTGGAAGGTTACTATAAGGTCTCCTCAAAGCCTTCTCTTCTCCAGGCTGAAAAGCCCCAACTCTCTCAGCCTGTCCTCATAGCAGAGCTGCTCCAGCCCTCTGATCATTTTCGTGGCCTCCTCTGGACTCTCTCCAGCAGTTCCATGTCCTTCTTGTGTTGGGGGCTCCAGAACTGCACACAGTACTCCAGGTGGGGTCTGAGGAGAGCAGAGTAAAGGGGGACAATCCCCTCCCTTGCCCTGCTGGCAACGCTTCTCTTAATGCAGCCCAGGACACGGTTGGCTGTCTGGGCCAACACACACACACACACACAAACATGTTTCTGGTGCCAATTACTTGCCAGTACAAAAGGAGGCAGGTCCCTGGTGTGCCTGGAGCAGCACCCATGGACTTCAGCAGGCAGTGTGGCCTGTGTGATTGATGCCATGCTGCCTCAGGCATGCACCAGTGAGCTGCCTGCTGAAGATGGGAATGGAAAAAACTTGCGTGGCTCATAGCAGCTGCAAGGAGGTGTAACAGGAGTGCATTAAAGTTTGCGTGAAGGTCTCACCAGCGTTGCTGTTGAATGGAGCTCTGTACACGCTCCTGGGCTGCTAGGGCTTGTGTCACACACTACAGCAGGAGAGAAAAAACACCAGCTCTGCACAGAGAACACAAGAGATGGGAAAGGCAGAATTAGTGATCTTGTGAGTCCAGTGTTCAACCTGTTCATTGTTCAAGAACAGGAGAAACACAGAATGGTGCTTTTAAATGTGAACATTTCCTTTACTAACAGCTTTGGTCTTATTTTTCTTTCTTTTTCTTTTCCTTGTTCTTTTCATTTTTCTTTTCCTTTTAATTTTCATTCTTCCTTTTATTTTTCTCTTTTATTTTTTCCTTTATCTTTATATTTTTCTTTTTCTTTTCTTTTTATTTTTTAATTTTCCTTTTATTTTTCCTTTATATTTTTTCTTTTTCTTTTTCTTTTTTCTTTTTTTTTTATTTTCCTTTTATTTTTTCCTTTATATTTTTTCTTTTTCTTTATGTTTTAAAAAAATTTTTCCTTTTATTTTTTCCTTTATCTTTATATTTTTCTTTTTTTCTTTTGCTTTTGCTTTTTCCTTTTCTCTTTTTCTTTTTTCAGTTTTTTTTGCTTGATTTTCCTTTTTTTCTCTTTATTTTCCTTTTTGTTTTCATTATCAGTTTCCTTTTCCTCTCCTCTCCCCTTTCCCTGTCTCCTCTCCCTCTCCCTTCCCCTTTCCCTCTCCCTTTCCCTCTCCCTTTTTCCTTTCCCCTTTCCATCTCCCTTTTACCTCTCCCTTCCCCTCTCCCTTCCCCTCTTTCCTTCCCCTCTTCCCTTCTCTTCTTCCATTTCCCTCTTCCCTTCCCCTCTTCTCTTTCCCTCTCCCTTATTTTCCCACTTCCCTTTCCCTCTCCCTTTTTTCCCCTTTTCTTTCTTATTTATTTTCCTTTCCCGTTTTCTTACACAGAAGGAACTCGGAACAGAGAGATTTAACCTGCAGCGGTGCCCACTGTCGTTTGCCATCTCTGTCCATTTTAGGTAGTGACACAGATAGACAAATTCACTGGAATCTGGGTTTAAGCTCCTGGCTGGTGCTCCCAGGAGCGTTGCCAGATTAATGCACTTTGCCCCCAGTTCTGTTTGGAGCCTTCACCCACGGTTTGACAAAAGTGAAAGCTATTAATGACCTAAGGGGTTATTAATGACCTAAGGCTTTCCATCTAAGATACCAGCGTTGTATCATCAAGCTTCATAAACAAAGGGCCAGATTCTTGTTTATAGTCAAGATGCCTTCTGGCCAAGTCATCATGTCATGCACAGAAACTGCATGAAGACTGCTGCCATATTCCTCGTGTTTGCTTCCTGCTTAGCACAGGCTGAGTCACCTGTGCTGTCCTAGAACTGTGAGAGCTGCTTCGTCTTACGTTGCCCTTCAGTAAAAGGTAATTGCCAATTCAGTCAATGAGTGATCAGAGGAGCAGCAGTCATACAGTCCTCACAGCCTCTCATAAAACAGCAGCACTTGTTTTACTCCTGCCCAGCTGGAGGAGCATCCTTGCCCTGCAGTGATCTGCACTGGGCTGGAGTGTTGTTGCAGAGAGCCTGTGCCTAGCAATGAGGAGGAATGGCTTTGCACAGGAAAATCTAAGCCTTCTTCACTGGGCTGGGTAAAAAGGAAAACCACATTGGTGTTTCACACACACGCAGAAAGGGACCTCAAGAGCTCATCCAGTCCAACCCCACCCTGCCAGAGCAGGATCACCCAGAGCAGATCGTGCTGGAATGCATCTAGGGGAGTCTTGAATACCTGTGTTGGTTCGAGCTAATTGGAGAATTTGAGTGAGAAATTAGACTATTGGTTGAGAGAGGTAAACACAGTGTGTTACTTCATCAGAGTTTGACTGAGAAAGAAAAAAAATAGTTGTTTTTAAGAACTGTTCTGAAAACAACCAGATAGCAGATGGCTTCTGACCGTTCGGTGCTGCGGCTGCTTCTCTTGCATGGTCTCCTTTGTCTTGGTAGCTAATTCAGAGTAAAATTCCTAACTCCTTCCTGCCACTAACCCCCCTGGCTGATCTACTTCAGCTTATCTGCAGCATCAACAGGTGGTGAGATAAGACTGGGGAAGGGGGGAAAGGTGGTAGGGGGTGGTTGGTTACCCTCTCTTGGGGATTTTGGTCTCCGGAAGGGCTGTGGTGTCTGTATTACCTTTTCACTGTATATATCTGTAAATATCTGCTATACCTTGTAAATATCTGCTGGTATATTGTGCATTTCTGTAAATATAAAGCTTCATTTATCAACTTCCAATGTTTTCTGAGTCTTAGCTGGGGTTTATAAAAAAAGGAGGGGGGGGGGGCAGGTAACTGCTAAACCACTACAATACCTCCATAGAAGAGATATCTCTTTAAACTCATAGGCTTTGGTGGAGAGATCAGGCTCCTTATTTCTCAGCTTTATGGAAAAGTTTGTGGGATAGGTTAACCCAAAGAGTAAGCAATGTTGAGCTTACAAGTCCTCTGAAACGTCCTGTATGTGAGCGCTCAGAGGAAATAGTTTTCGTGAGGAACACTGTGGGCCTTTGCTGCTTGCTAGAAAAATATCTCAGTTAACATATTACCAAGAGGACAAAATCCAGCTCCATTCCTTGTACAAGGGGCACAGCCAGGTTAGCTTATATTTATTGCCCAGTCGGGTAAGGAGTTGGCTTCCTCCTGGGCACTGGTCAGAGCTACTTAGGGAAGTGTTTTTATTCTAAGACAAAATCCCAGGATAATGTTGCTGTAGTTCTTAACATGAAATACTCTCAAAACATCTCCTGAGACCTAGCACTGGAAAATCCTTCTGTCTGAAGTGGTAGGTAAAGATAGAGCACATGAAGTTAAAGACTCCTAAATATCTGAAAATTATCACCATAGAATAGAATAGAATAGAATAGAATAGAATAGAATAGAATAGAATAGAATAGAATAGAATAGAATAGAATAGAATAGAATAGAACGGACCGGAATGGAATGGAATGGAATGGAATGGAATGGAATGGAATGGAAAGGAAGGGAAGGGAAGGGAAGGAAATAGAATAGAATAGAATAGAATAGAATAGAATAGAATAGAATAGAATAGAATAGAATAGAATAGAATAGAATAGAATAGAATAGAATAGAATAGAATAGGCCAGGCCGGAAGAGACCTCCAAGACCATCCAATCCAACCTATCACCCAGCCCTAGCCAATGGCACTAAGTGCTCCATCCAGGCTTTTCTTGAACACTTCCAGGGATGGGGACACCACCACCTCCCTGGGCAGTCCATTCCAATGCCAATCACTCTCTCTGTCAAGAACTTCCTCCTAATACCCAGCCTGAACCTGCCCTGGCACAACTTGAGACTCTGTCCTCTTGTTCTCTTGTTGGTTGCCTGGGAGAAGAGACCAACCCCACCTGGCTGCAACCACCCTGTATGTAGTTGTAGACAGCAATGAGGCCACCCCTGAGCCTCCACTTCTCCAAGCTGCACACCCTCAGCTCCCTCAGCCTCTTCTCATCTTTTCCTACATTCTGAGTCCAAGCAAATAGGAGTAGGATTGGTTTGTACTCCATGCAGGCCTATGGCGGGGGCGGGTGGAACTGGATGATCTTTGAGGTCCCTTCCAACCTAAACCATTCTATGATTCTATGAAAGAGCCTTGCAGGACTGGCATGGTTGTTTCTACATAGCAGTAGCAACACAACGACAAAGGGATATTTTTTTTTTTCCTTTCCTCTAGGTTAAGGATGAATCAAAGCTATCCTGGTGTGTGAGCATAGCTGAGAGAAGTAATGGGGCTTCTGTGACATACGGATTCAAGGAAATTGAAGCATCTAAAATGGGCAGAACCTGGTGTGATACAAAGCCCAGAAGCCCAGCAAGACTTCCAGTGGCTGTGGTGAGCTCTTGGGATGGTGACAAAGATGCTCAGAGGGCTGGAACACCTCTCCTGTGAGAAGAGGCTGAGAGAGTTGGGGCTCTGCTGCCTGAAGAAGAGAAGGCTTCAAGGAGACCTTATAGCAGCCTTCCAGTATCTGACGGGGGCCTACAGGAGGGCTGGGGAGGGACTATCCACAAGGTCTTGTAATGACAGGAAGAGGGGGAATGGGTTTAAACTGGCAGAGGGGAGATTTAAACAGGATGTTAGGAGAAAGTTCTTTGCAGTGAGGGTGACGAGACACTGGGATGGGTTGCCCAGGAAGGTTGTGGCTGCTCCCTCTCTGGAGGTGTCCAAGGCCAGGCTGGATGAAGCCTTGAGCAACCTGATCTAATGGGGCTGGAACTGGATGATCTTTGAGGTCCCTTCCAACCTAAACCATTCTATGATTCTATGACACCTTTGCAGAGCCCACAGGAACTGGTGCTGCCTGCTGCTGGGGGACACGGCCAAAAAGGGACCTGCTGGGAAGCCTTAATGACAGATCATCGATTTCCTGTTTTTTTTCCCCCTCCCCAGCTTATCTGCACTTCTGGACTTGATTGTGTGGAAAAGAAAGGAGGGGGGGGGGAAATCTGAGAGCTAGCACTTTCTATTGTGTTTTCCCAGATCTTTTTTGGTTTTTTTTCCTTTAACAACTGTGATTAAAAAAAAAAAAAAAATCAATTTCAGCTTAGAATAGCAGAAATGGTATCAGAGATCTTCCAGACAAAAGGAACGTTTTTAGGTGTTTCAAAAGGATTGCTTTCCCTAAAGCAATTCATCCTCTGCATTTCCTTCCAGCCATCTGACAGCAGTTCAGTGGAGGTCTTTCCCCTGTGTGCAACAAAGAGGGGAGGGTGCTGAGAAAGTGTCAGCCCTGAGAGCCCTGCAGCTCCCCCATTCATCAGTGTGCCAGGTGCTTTTAGTGGAACACAAGGGCAATGCTGCTGTAGGAAGAGGAGAGTGAGCCAGAAACTTGCAAATCTGGGGAGTTGGGGCTGTTCAGTCTGGAGAAGAGGAGGCTCCCAGGTGAACTTCTTGTGGCCTTCCAGTATCTGAAGGGGGCCTAGAAAAAAGCTGGGGAGGGACTTTTTAGGCTCTCCAGTAGTGATACGACTAGGGGGAATGGAGCAAAGCTGGAGGTGGGGAGATTCAGATTGGATGTGAGGAGGAAGTTGTTGAGCATGAGAGTGGTGAGAGCCAGGCTAGATGAGGCTGTGTCCAGGCTGATCTAGGGTAGGGTGTCCCAGGGCATGGCAGGGGGGTTGGAACTAGGTGATCCTTNAATCATAGAATGGTTTAGGTTGGAAGAGACCTCAAAGATCATCCAGTTTCAACCCCACTGTGCCATAGGCAGGGACACCTCCCACTAGAACAGGTCACTCAAGGCCTCATCCTGCCTGGCCTTCAACACCTCCAGGGAGGGGGCAGCCACAACCTCCCTGGGCAACCTGTTCCAGTGCCTGACCACCCTCACTGTAAACAACTTCCTCCTAACATCCTGTTTAAATCTCCCCTCTGCCAGTTTAAACCCATTCCTCCTCGTCCTGATATTACAAGTTCTCGTCAATAGTCCCTCCCCAGCCCTCCTGTAGGCCCCCTTCAGATACTGGTAGGCTACTATAAGGTCTCCTCAAAACCTCTTCTCCAGACTGAAAAGCCCCAACTCTCTGTCTGTCCTCAGAGCAGAGGTACTGCAGCCCTCTGATCATCTTCATGGCCCTCCTCTGGACTCACTCCAGCATCCCTGGAGGAAGTTCTTCACCATGAGAGTAGTGAGATGCTGGAATGGGTTGCCCAGGGAGGTGGTTGGGTCCACATCCCTGGAGGTGTTTGCAGCCAGGCTGGATGAGGCTGTGGGCAGCTTGATCTAGGTAGGGTGTCCCTGGCTATGGCAGGGGGGTTGGAACCAGATGATCCTTTTGGTCCCTTTCAACCCTGACTGACTCTATTCTATTCTATGTGTTGAACAGCAAGGTGGACTGATGGATGTGCTTCCTTGCTCACTGCACGGTAGATGTGGTAAGCCTCCATCTTCCAGTGTGTGCTGGTTTGAGGCTAATTGGAATATTTTAATGAGGAAAATTTAGATGGTAGGCTGTGAAAAGAAAACAACGCTGACATCCTCTTCACTCACAGGTTTACTGAGATGTACTAAAGCAAGGACACAAGGGTCTGGCCAGCCTGATCTAGGATAGGGTGTCCCTGCCTACGGCAGAGGGTTGGAACTGGCTGATCTTTGAGGTCCCTTCCAACCTAAACCATTCTGTGATTCTATGAAACATAGGTAATTCAGAGTCACTCTGGTCTGAGCTCTGGCTGTTGGTCTCCCCCTCTCCCTGTTTTCTAGGAGTAACCCAACTAATCAATTCTGCTTCTAACTTCCCTGGCCAATCCTTCTAATCCACCTTACACATTAAGGCATATCCTGGGATAACAATAGAGGGTGGGGGGAAGGTGGAAGGGTGGTTGGGAACCCCTCTTGGGGACTCTGATTTCTGGGAGGGGCATTGCGTTTCTGTACTACCTTTAACTTGTATATTTCTGTATCTAGCTGTAAATATTTGTCATGTGTTGTAAATATCTCCTTGTGTATTGTGCTGAGCTGTGAATATCAAGCTTCATTCCTTAACTTCCAGCCAGCTGAGTCTATTCTGGGTGAATTCAAACCTGTGTGTGGGGTGGGTAACTCCCAAACCATCACACAGTGCCTGGTAAACTTCCATCTTCCAGTGCCTTTGCTTCAACCTCCCACCTGTGGCTTTTTTTAAGTGCTTTGAGAAAGGTTCTTCCTATAACAAGTCTTCATAGAGCCCAGAAAAACAGGAGCATAAGCCCCAGCTGGAAACTGTTGCTGCTAAAATAATTCTTCTGCCAGATTAACAAAAAAAATTACATATACAGGGTTTCAAAATTCTTTGTCAATAGGTTATCTCACCTCCAGTCACTCTGTCTTTATTTCTGTTGCACTTCATGTAAGCATGTAAGGAAAGTGTGTGGTTTTCATTAATGACTATGTGATGCTGTACTGTAGGTAGTCAAATTTTCGCCAGCACCAAACGCCCAAGTCACAAGTTCATCGTTCAATGATTGGGTTCTGCTGCCAGTCCCCTGAAAGTTGTTTTTCACATAGCAATAAGCCTCTCATTTCTTTCACAGAACCATAGAATCAGTCAGGGCTGGAAGGGACCACAAGAATCACCTAGTTCCAAACCCCCTGCCATGCCCAGGGACACCCTACCCTAGATTAGGCTGGACACAACCTCATCCAGCCTGGCCTTTACCATCAAATGATATCCAAATTAATGTTAGGGTAAAGCCAGCACTCACAGGTCTTTACAAAGGACTTTTTTTTTTTTTTTTAAGTGGTTTTAAAAGTAAGATTTGGCAGAGAGATATGTTAGATAACTTCCAGGTGATAACCTCTGGGTCTACCTATAGAGAGGTCCTATGCAGGTACATATGTGCACACAACTCTGAGCGTGGCCAGCAGGGCAAGGGAGGGGATTCTGCCCCTTTACTCTGCTCTCCTCAGACCCCACCTGGAGTACTGTGTGCAGTTCTGGAGCCCCCAGCACAGGAAGGACATGGAACTGTTGGAGAGAGTCCAGAGGAGGGCCACGAAGATGATCAGATGGCTGCAGCAGCTCTGCTATGAGAAAAAGCTACAATAGTTGAGGCTTTTCAGCCTGGAGAAAAGAAGGCTTTGAGGAGACCTTATAGTAGCCTTCCTGTATCTGAAGGGGGCCTACAGGAGGGCTGGGGAGGGACTGTTCACAAGGTCTTGTAATGACAGGACGAGGAGGAATGGGTTTAAACTGGCAGAGGGGAGATTTAAACTGGATGTTAGGAGGAAGTTGTTTACAGTGAGGGTGATGAGACACTGGCACAAGTTGCCCAGGGAGGTTGTAGCTGCTCCCTCCCCAGAGTTGTTCAAGGCCAGGTTGGATGAGTCCTTGAGCAACTTGTTCTAGTGGGAGGTGTCCCTGCCTATGGCAGGGGGTTGGAACTGGATGATCTTTGAGGTTCCTTCCAACTTAAACTATTCTATGATTCTATTATTTGAATTCTGCTGTCACTGCTGGTTTGAGGCTATCTGGAATATTTTAATGAGAGAAATCAGACCATTGCTTGTGAAAAGAAAACAATGATGGTGTCTCGATCATTCATTGGTTTGCTGAGAGGGATGAGAAGCCCAAATATAAACAATGCCATAAAATCATAGAATCAGTCAGGTTTGGAAGGGACCACAAGGATCATGAAGTTCCAACCCCCCCTGCCATGGCCAGGGACACCCCACCCTACATCAGGCTGCCCACAGCCTCATCCAGCCTGGCTGCAAACACCTCCAGGGATGTGACCCCAACCACCTCCCTGGGCAACCCATTCCAGCGTCTCACTACTCTCATGGTGAAGAACTTCCTCCTCACATCCAATCTGAATCTCCCCACCTCCAGCTTTGCTCCATTCCCCCTAGTCCTATCACTACTGGAGAGCCTAAAAAGTCCCTCCCCAGCTTTTCTGTAGGACCCCTCTCACGTTGTCCTGGGACATTGTCACAGAATCACAGAATTAACCAGGTTGGAAAAGACCTCGAGTCCTACCTATCACTCAATACCTTCTAATTAACTAAACCATGGCACTAAGTGCCTCATCCAGCCTCCTCTTAAACACCTCCAGGGATGGTGACTCCACCACCTCCCTGGGCAGCCCATTCCAATGCCAATCACTCTCTCTGTCAAGAACTTCTTCCTAACATCGAGACTAAACCTGCCCTTGTGCAGCTTGAGACTGTGCCCTCTTGTTCTGTCACTGAGTGCCTGGAAGAAGAGCCCAACCCCACCTCTCTACAACCTCCCTTCAGGTAGCTGTAGAGAGCAATGAGGTCTGCTCTGAGCATCCTCTTCTGCAGGCTGCATACCCCCAGCTCCCTCAGCTGCTCCTTACAGGGCTGTGCTCCAGTCCCCTCACCAGCCTTGGTGCCCTTCTCTGGACACATTCAAGCAATAAGGTCTTGCTTGAGCCTCTTCTTCTGCAGGCTGCACACCCCTAGCTCCCTCACCCTCTCCCCACAGGGCTGTGCTCCAGCCCCCTGACCAGCCTTGGTGCCCTTCTCTGGACACATTCAGGCGTCTCAACATCTTCCTCAAATTGAGGGCCCCAGAACTGGACACAGTACTCAAGGCACAGCCTACCTAGCACTGAGTACAAGGTCAGAATGACCTCCCTGATCCTGTTGGCCACACTACTCTACTGTTCCTTTCTCTGTCTGGTCTGTGTTGTTAGATCTAAATTACCTCCTATTAACCCTGATCTGCTTTGATATTTCACCTCTAATCATGGAAGATAGCACATGAGCTTTTGCTGGCTGCTGCTTTATGTTTGTCTGTCTGAGATAGAGGGGGGAAGGAACACAGAGGAGAGCATAGTTTAGAGCCCTTGTGGGCATTTTCTTTGTCTGGAAGGGAATTTGGACTTCTGTCTTATTTCTGACTTGCATATAATTGTAAATTATAGAATGGTTGGCAGAGACCTCAAAGTCATCCAGTTCCAACTCCTCTGCCATAGGCAGGGACACCTCTCACTAAAAAAGGTTGCTCAAGGACTCATCCAACCTGGCCTTGAACCCCTCCAGGGAGGGAGCAGCCACAACCTCCCTGGGCAACCTGTTCCACTGTCTCACCACCCTCACTGTGAAGAACTTCCTCCTAACATCCCATTTAAATCTCCCCTCTACCAGTTTAAACCCAGGCTGGATGAGGTCTTGAGCATCCTGATCTAGTGGGAAGTGTCCCTGCCTATGGTGGTGGGGTTGGAACTGGCTGATCTTTGAGGTCCCTTCCAACCTAAATAATTCTATGATTCTACAATTCTATGTCTGTACCCTTAACAGGAAATTAAGTGGGTTTGGTTTTTTTGGTTTTGTTTTGTTTGGGTTTTTTTTTGTGAGAAAAGAATAGAAGTCTCCCTTGGGACCCCCCCCCCCCCCCCCCCCCCTCTTTTTTTTTTTTTTTTTTTTTTTTTTTTTTTTTTTTTTTGGGTTTTTTTTTGGTTTGTTTTTTTTTGCTATTTCTCCAGAATTTGAGAATTGTGGAACAGCAACTGAGTCCAGCAGGATCTCTGAAAAGAAGCAAGTGCATGACTCCTCTCTAGCTCTATTTATAAAAATACCCAGCAGCTGGTGACAAAAATGAAGCCTGCATATCTCACACTGCTCCAGAAGTTGTGAACAGCAGCTCAGTGCAATCCTGACAGGCCATGAAGATGCTGCGAGCCAGAAGCTACATCTGTTCAGTTCCACCCTGGGAAACAGATGAGTAGGAAGGCAGGGAGTGAGAAACCTGTCCTGGCCATTTCTTCACTGCTTGTTCCAAAGAAATGATAGAAGAAAACAATTTTCCTTTAACCTGAGAGAGCAGTTTGAAGGTAGGGAGAAAGAGGGCTGATTCCCTACCTTTAAAGAGAGGGTGGTGAGACACTGGAATGGGTTGACCAGGGAGGTTGTGGCTGCTCCCTCCCTGGAGGTGTTCAAGGCCAGGTTGGATGAGGTCTTGAGCGACCTGTTCTAGTGGGAGGTGTCCCTGCCTATGGAACAGAGGGGTTGGAACTAGCTGATCTTTGAGGTCCCTTCCAACCTAAGCCATTCTATGATTCTATAAATGATCTGCCTAGGGCAGTGGTGGGGTCACTGTTCCCAGAGGTGTCTAAGCAGTGTGTGGACCTGGCACTTAGTGACATTGTTTGGTGCTGGGTCAAGGGTTAGATTGGATGAGCCTTGAGGTCTCTGTCTGTAATTACTCTCTTACCTCAGGCCATGGTCCCACAAGTGTTCAGCACACTGCACCCAACTAATGCATTTCCCCACTCCCCCACACACTTTGAAATAGCCCAGGCTAGAACTCAGTTGGCTGGAAGTTAAAAAATGAAGCTTTATATTTACAGCTTTGCCCAACACACAAACATATATTTACAACATGTAACAGATACTTACAGATATATACAGTATATATATATATATGTATATATATATATATAGAGCTCCCTCCCTGGAGGTGTTCAAGGCCAGTCTGGATGAAGTCTTGAGCCACCTCTTCTAATGGGAGGTGTCCCTGCCTATGGCACAGAGGGGTTGGAACTGGATGATCTTTGAGGTCCTTTCCAACCTAAACCATTCTATGACTCTGTGGTTTTATGAGTTTTCCATTCATATAGCTGAATGCTGAACGTTGCAGAACTCCATTCTGGTAATGAGCTAATTCCTGGCACTTATTCTATTCATATAGCAATGATATGAGTAACTAATATCAGTCAGTCCTTGTGGTGGTTTGGGAGTTGTTGTTCCCTCCCCACACACACACACTTTGAAATAGCCCAGGCTAGAACTCAGTTGGCTGGAAGTTAATAAATGAAGCTTTACTTTCACAGCTTTGCCCAACACACAAGCAGATATTTACAATGTGTAACAGACATTTACAGATATATACA
>VWZI01002859.1:22958-48075 GCA_013396835.1 Psilopogon haemacephalus | reverse complement strand
CAGTGTATGGATGTATATATATATATATAGAGAGAGAGAGAGAGAGAGAGAGAGATAGATAGATAGATAGAGCTCCCTCCCTGGAGGTGTTCAAGGCCAGGTTGGATGAAGCCTTGAGCCACCTGTTCTAATGGGAGGTGTCCCTGCCTATGGCACAAGGGGGTTAGAACTGTTTGATCTTTGAGGTCCCTTCCAACCTAAACCATTCTGTGATTCTATCATTTTCTACAGACTTTCAACACCTACCTGGAGGCATTCCTGTGTGAACCACCCTAGGGAGATCCTGCCTTGGCAGAGGGGTTTGGACTCGATGATCTGTGGAAGTCCCTTCCAACCTCTAAGGTTCTGTGATTCTAGCTGAGGATTGTGAGTCCTTGGGCTGGCACTGCAGTTATTCCAGGAAGCTAAATTATTCCCACCCTTGCAACACTGGAACAAATTTAGAACATAATTCAGAAGCCTTAATTAGGATCCCAAGTGGCTGCTGCCCACACAGCTCCTCTGAAATTGGCAAAATTCTTAGACGAGCAGAGAAGCACAAATCAATGCAGGGAAGCCCAGCCCCTGAGGTGTCAAGAAGATGCCTTTAGCCTTTGCCTCTCCTTCCCTTCGCAGCTTTCCTGCGCTTGCTGCACCTCATCTTGTAGCTGATGGCACAGGTTTTACACCCTGCAAGGTTAAAATAGGAATGGCTTCCCCCAGGAGTGATTTTGGTAAAGCTTTACGGTGTCACCATGTGCCACGTGAAAAGCACACAGGACTCCTGAGTGCTCCTTCGTACACAAAGCAGCACCTCTGCTATGAGGAGAGACTGAAAGAGTTGGGGCTGTTCAGTCTGGAGAAGAGAAGGCTCCCAGGTGACCTTCTTGTGGCCTTCCAGTATCTGAAAGGGGCCTACAGAAAAGCTGGGGAGGGACTTTTTAGCATATCAGGTAGTGCCAGGACTAGGGGGAATGGAGCAAAGCTGGAGGTGGGGAGATTCAGACGGGATGTGAGGAGGAAGTTGTTGAGCATGAGAGTGGTGAGAGCCTGGAATGGGTTGCCCAGGGAGGTGTTTGGGACCAGATCCCTGGAGGTGTTTGCAGCCAGGCTGGATGAGGCTGTGGGCAGCCTGATGTAGGGTAGGGTGTCCCTGGGCATGGCAGGGGGGTTGGAACTAGCTGATCCTTGTGGTCCCTTCCAACCCTGACTGATTCTATGATTCTGTTTGTGTAGTGAAATGTACTATTGCACCTGTATTACACAATCTTGTTGCAATCCTGACGGTTACACTGCGAGATACAAGAGCTCAGAACTGAAAACCTGTGCCCTTCCAACTGTGGAAAATATTCATAGGAGCAGAGAAGATTGAGAGGGGAATCTAATAAACAGATCACAGGATGTCAGGGGTTGGAAAGGAGTCAAAGAGATCATCGAGGCCAAATTCCTCCCCCTGCCAGAGCAGGACCATACAATCTGGCTCTGATCACAGAGGAAAACATCCAGACAAGGCTTGAAAGTCATAGAACAGTCAGACAGGTTGGAAGAGGCCTCCAAGATCATCCACTCCAACCTAGCACCCAGCCTTAGCCAATGGCACTAAGTGCCCCATCCAGACTTTGTTTGAACACCTCCAGGGATGGGGACTCCACCACCTCCCTGGGCAGCCCATTCCAATGCCAATCACTCTCTCTGGGAAGAACTTCCTCCTAATATCCACCCTAAACCTGCCTCTCAAAACTTGAGACTGTGTCCCCTCATTCTGTCCCTGGTTGCCTGGGAGAAGAGACCAACCCCACCTGGCTACAACCTCCCTTTAGGTAGTTGTAGACAGCAATGAGGTCAACCCTGAGCCTCCTCTTCTCCAGGCTAAACACCCCCAGCTTCCTCGGCTTCTTCTCATAGGGCTTCAGAGGAAACTCCACAGCCTCTCTGGGCAGCCTGTTCCATTGCTCTGTGACCCTTACAGTAAAGAAGTTCCCCCTTGTGTTAAGGTGGAACCTCCTGTGCTGCAGCTTCCATCCATTGTGCTGCAGCTTACATATCCATATGTCTATGGATGTATATATCCATGTATATAAATATCTAAGGGCTGGAGGTCAAGAAGAAAGGCACAGCCTCTGTTCACTTGAACTCTGTAATAGAGCAAGGGGCAATGGATGGAAACTACAGCACAGGAAATTCTACCTCAACATGAGGAAGACCTTCTTTGCTGTAAGGGTCACAGAGCACTGGAACAGGCTGCCCAGAGAGGTTGTGGAGTCTACTTAGAAGAGTTTCAAGCCTTATCTGGATGTGTTCCTGTGCAACCTGCAGTCGATTATGATCCTGCTCTGGCAGGGGGGTTGGACTCGATGACCTCTGGTGGTCCACTCCAACCCCTGACACCCTGTGATCCTGTGAGTGTGTCAAATTCTTTCGTGTTCAACTACAGGGCAAAACTGATATATCCTGTGGACAGAGTATAACAGAGCTCATAATACTGCAGACAGCTATTTCCAACACATTACTGCTTCTTGCAACACCTGGGAGCCTTTCTCCTGACTTCTCCATGCAAATAGAAGCTTGAGAGCTTGGCAAGCTGCCAGTTTGTAGCTCCTTGGGTCATATATCCCAGCACTTGGGCTCAATGCCCAGCACCTGACTCTGCTCTTCCACTGCAACAGAGCCAAGCTGAAGATGTGAGGGCTGGAATCAAGATGATCTCCTTGGGTTTCTTCCAACCCCTGATATCCTTTGATCCCTTCCAACTGAAACTATTCTATTCATTTCTATTTTATTCTATTCTATTCTATTCTATTCTATTCTATTCTATTCTATTCTATTCTATTCTATTCTATTCTATTCTATTCTATTCTATTCTATTCTATTCTAGAAGTGGGTAGATTCAGACAGGGTGTTGGGAAGAAGTTCATCACAAAGAGGGTGGTGAGACCCTGGAAGGAGTTGCTCAGGGAGGTGGTGGAAGTCCCATCCCTGGAAGTGTATAAGGCCAGGCTGGATGTGGCTCTGAGCAACCTGATCTAGTGTGAGGTGCTCCTGCCCATGGCAGAGGAGTTGGAACTAGATGATCCTTGAGGTCACTTCCAGCCCTGACAATTCTATGATTCTATGAATCTATGATTCTACTCTACTCTACTCTACTCTACTCTACTCTACTCTACTCTACTCTACTCTACTCTACTCTACTCTACTCTACTCTACTCTACTCTACTCTACTCTACTCTGCTCTGCTCTACTCTACTCTACTCTACTCTATTCCAATATCTATATGTCAGTTAAAGCCAAAAAGAAGCTATGAATGCAGGACTAATTGTGTGTTTGTATTGATCCACTTGCACTTCATGTATGTTGAATAGAGAAATTTGTTCTCAGCCCTGGTTACCTGACATCCAAAGCATTCATTTTCATTTCCACCTTGGAGATTCCCTTCTCTCTCCTTGAATTGTAGTTGTCTTTGCAGTGCCTTTCAGCTATCGTTGCTCACAACTAAAAGCCAATGAGGGCACACAGCTCAATCTTTCAAATCATCATAAACTTTTGACAGCTTGCCCCTTGTGCTGGTTTGAACTAATTGGAGGATTTGAGTGAGAAATTAGGCTATAGGCTGAGAAATGAAAAACACAGGATGTGACTGCACTCACAGCTTTACTGAGAAAGGAAAAAAAAAATTGTTTTTTAAGAGTTGTAACCCAAATATAGATAAGTGAGATGGTTTCAGACCTCTCTGGGCTGTGGCTGGCTCCTTGCATGGCTCCTTTTCCCTGCCTTTTGTAGCTGATTCTCAATAATTCCACTAATTTCCTTCCTTCTGCTAACTCCCCATGCCGATCTACCTTCACCTATCTGCTGCTGCATCAACAGGTGGTGAGATAAGATTGGGGAAGGGGGGAAAGGTGGTAGGGGTGGTTAGAGACCCCTCTTAGGGATTTTGACCTCTGGGAGGGCAGTGGTGTTTCTGTATTAACTTTCTACTGTATATATCTTACTGCAACCTTCCAATATCTGAAGGGGGCCTACAGGAAGGCTGGGGAGGGACTGTTCACAAGGTCTTGTAATGACAGGACGAGGGGGAATGGGTTTAAACTGGCAGAGGGGAGATTTAAAAGGGATGTTAGGAGAAAGTTCTTCACAGTGAGAGTGATGAGACAATGGAACCGGTTGTCCAGGGAGGTTGTGGCTGCTCCCTCCCTGGGGATGTTCAAGGCCAGGCTGGATGAGGTCTTGAGTGACCTGATCTAGTGGGAGGTGTCCCTGCCTATGGCACAGGGGGTTAGAACTGGCTGATCTTTGAGGTGTCTTCCAACCCAACCCATTCTATGATTCTATTATTCTATATTGGTAAATATCAGTTATACCTTGTAAATATCTGCTTGTACATTGTGCAAAGCTGTAAATATAAAGCTTCATTCCTTAACTTCCAGCCGACTGAGTCCTAGCCTGGGTTATTTCAAAGAGAGTTGGGGGTGGGGGAAGATAATTGCTAAACAGCCTCACCCCTCCAAAACATTTATTACTGAGCTATGCTGCCCTGTCAGATGACTCCTGCCCTCTCCAAAGGCATAGACCTGAAGCAACTCCAACACAGCTTTTCCCATGCATTACTGACACATTTTAAAAGTGAGAATTTGTCATGACAAGCTGTCACTGTAGTCAAGAGCGGGGTATTGGACCTGTGTATGGGCAAGCACCACCTCCTCAGGCCGTACCAATTGTGCACAACCCCGAGATGCCAGAGGGAATATCAATTCTCCTGTCGTGGCAGAGTCACCTCAGACCATGCCTCTCTGTGAGACCTCACTGGCAGGCAGCAGTAACTCCTCCTTTGTCACTTCTGTACAGCTGAAAGATTAGTGCCAAGTCAGACTGACAGAGTGTTAAGCTTTGTGATTTAAGGCTCCAGTTTAAGAAGCCATGCAAAACACCCTTGCATTGGTTTATACACACAGATCCCTAGGAACAGAGAGCCAATTCCTCCCGTTCTCCAATGTAAACCTTGCCCCATCTGAGGTGCCAGAAGTCAAATTTCTTCACATTTGTGCTATACAAAGCAGGATTTGCTGACTGCTTTTTTGTCTGAGATTTATTTCTTTCTCCTCTTTGGTCCCTTTCCAATGAGAGTCTAATATGGTAAAGGGAACAGGAAAAGACAAGTTGCTGCTACTCAAACTGCTCTAGAATCATAGAATCATAGAATCTGTCAGGGTTGGAAGGGACCACAACAGTCATCTAGTTCCATCCTCCCTGCCATGCCCAGGGACACTTCACACTTGATCAGGTTGGCCAGAGCCTCATCCAGCCTGGCTGCAAACACCTCCAGGGATGTGGCCCCAACTACCCCCCTGGGCAACTCATTCCAGTCTCTTACCACTCTCATGCTGAACAACTTCCTCTTCACATCCAATCTGAATCTCCCCAGCTCCAGCTTTGCTCCATTCCCCCTAGTCCTGTCACTACCTAAGAGCCTAAAAAGTCCCTCCCCAGCTTTTCTGTAGTCCCCCTTCAGATACTGGAGGGCTACAAGAAAGTCACCTGGGAGCTTCCTCTTCTCCAGACTGAACAGCCCCAACTCTTTCAGTCTCTCCTCATAGCAGAGGTGCTGCAGTCCTCTGATCATAGAATCATAGAATGGTTTAGGTTGGAATAGACCTTAAAGATCATCCAGTTCCAAGCCCCCTGTGCCATAGGCATGGACACCTCCCACTAGATCAGGTCACTCAAGACCTCATCCAGCCTGGCCTTGAACACCTTCAGGGAGGGAGCAGACACAACCTCCCTGGGCAACCTGTTCCAGTGCCTCACCACCCTCACTGTGAAGAACTTCCTCCTAACATCCAGTTCAAATCTCCCCTCTGCCCCTCATCCTCGTGGCTCTTCTCTGGACACGCTCCAGCATGATGTCCACATCCTTCTCCAGAACTGGATGCAGTACTCCAGGTGGGGTCTCAGCAGAGTGGAGCAGAGGGGGAGAATCACCTCCCTCGCCCTGCTGGCCAAACTTCTCCTGATGCAGCCCAGGCTCTGGTTGGCTTTCTGGGCTGCAAGGGCTCACCGCTGGCTCACCACCAAATTTCTTACTTTGTTCACCACTTCACTTCGTGTTCCTCGTATGGCAGTATTAATGAGGTCAAACTTCTGCAGCCAAGGTTTTAGAAGGCAATCACCTCTAATCAGTTAAAAGAAAATTAATTTGTTAAGCAGCCTGACAGAGTAGTCGACCCAAGCAGCTGTGTAATCCTGCCAGGGCAAGTTCCCAGCTCTGTGGCAGTTAGAAATGTATCTGCTGAGCTGATGACATTTGCTGGTGTGTCAGACTTCACTGAAGAAGGCCAAAAAAAAAAAAAAATTAAATTGAAATTGATGTTGGCATCTGCCTGCTGCAAAGATCAGCATTAGAGCTTAGGCAACAAGGAGCAGAAAGGAATAGAAATAACCCCAAATTGAAGCTGCCTGGGATTGCTCATTATAATTTAAGAAGCTCCCTCTGGTCTCCTTCATCCTCTCCATAAAGAGCCTACACTGACACATAAAAAGGTAACACAGCCTTACAGCAACAGATGCTCTTCTTCCAGCACTGCATTTTACTCCAGAATAGGCAGGAACCAGAGAGTGAAGCTTTCTCCAGTATTTAAGCAGGTGTTTGAATTGTGATGGGATTCTCTGTAGGTGGCCGTTCTGAGGGCTGCAGCTCAACTTGCTTCTGTAAGATTCTCTGGACACCTTTGGAGTGGGGGGTGTGAAAAGGCAGCCCTGCTGAAATAAACATCTGCAAAGCTCCAGTAGTTATTCTCTGGCCCCTTTCAGACAGGGAGTGAAGCTACTTCTCTGGACAACCCTTGGAATCTAGGTAGGTGTGGTGGTTCAGCAGTTTCCCACCCCCCACACTTAGAATAGAATCATAGAATCAGTCAGGGTTGGAAGGGACCACAAGGATCATCTAGTTCCAACCCCCCTGCCATGCCCAGGGACACCCTACCCTAGATCAGCCTGGCCACAGCCTCATCCAGCCAGGCTGGAAACACCTCCAAGGAAGTGGCCCCAACCACCTCCCTGGGCAAACCATTCCAGACTCTCACCACTCTCACGCTGAAGAACTTCCTCTTCACATCCAATCTGAATCTCCCCACCTCCAGCTTTGCTCCATTCCCCCTAGTCCTGTCACTACCTGATAGCCTATAAAAGTCTTTGAAATAACCCAGGCTAGAACTTAGTTGGCTGGAAGTTGATAAATGAAGCCTTATATTTACGGCTTTGCACAATACACAAGCAAATATTTACAATGTGTAACAGATATTTACAGATATACACAGTGAAAAGGTAATACAGAAACACCACAGCCCTTCCAGAGATCAGGATCCCTAACAGGGGTTTCCAACCACCCTACCACCTTGCCCCCACTTCCCAATCTTATCCCACTATCTGTCTTACCTGCCAGATAAGTGAAGGTAGATCAGCCAGGGGGGTTAGCAGCAGGAAAGTAGTGAAGTTACAGAGATCCAGCTAAGAAAGGCAGGGAGAGAGAGATGCATCAGCCAGCATGGCCCAAACAGCTCTGTCTTATCTTTGTTTGAGTTCTAACCATTTAAATTTTTTTCTTCAGTAACCTATGAGTGAAGTAGAATCAAATTTTGTTTTACTTTCTCATCCTGTAATCTACTTTCTCATTAAATTTCTCCAATTAGTTCTGTGGAGGTTCGGCAGTTAGCTGCCTCCCCCCACTTTGAAATAACCCAGGCTAGGACTCAGTTGGCTGGAAGTTAATGAACGAAGCTTTATATTTACAGCTTTGCCCAACACACAAGCAGATATTTACAACATGTAACAGATATTTACAGATATATACAGTAAAAAAGGTAGTAGAGGAAAGCAAGGTCGATCAGACAGTGGGGTTAGGAGCAGGAAAAGGGTTAGTGAAGTTACACAGATCCAGCTAAGAAAGGCAGGGAGAGAGAGATGCAGCAGCCAGCATAGCTCAAACAGCTCTGAGTTACCTATGTTTTGGTTCTAACATTTATACCATTTCAGTAAACAAATGAGTGAAGCAGAATCAAATTTTGTTTTCCTTTCTCAGCCTATAACCTAATTTGGGTTTAAGCTGGTGGAGGGGAGATTTAAACAGGATGTTAGGAGGAAGTTCTCCACAGTGAGGGTGGTGAGACAATGGAACGGGTTGCCCAAGGAGGTTGTGGCTGCTCCCTCCCTGGAGGGGTTCAAGGCCAGGCTGGATGAGGCCTTGAGCAACCTGTGCTAGTGGGAGGTGTCCCTGCCTATGTTGGGAGGTTGGAACTGGCTGATCTTTGAGGTCCCTTCCAACCTAAACCATTCTATGATTCTATGAAAATCCTCCAATTAGTTCAAACCAGCACAGTAAGGGTGGGAATGGACCACACAATTCAGCATGCAGCTCTCTGGTCTGGATATTATTAATTTTTGGGGGAGGAACAGCTTGGTTTTCTTCATGGTGCAGTACTGAAAGTCCAAGGCAGTCCACCACAAATTATCTACACCACAAATCAGTCTTGGAAAAGGATAGGATTCTTATCTTTGATGACTATGCCATGCATCTAGGTTTTCATAGAATCATAGAATGGTTTAGGTTGGAAGGGACCTCAAGGCTCCAACCCCCCACCATAGGCAAGGACGCCTCCCTGTGTGCCACTTCACTAGGGACACCTCCCATTAGAACAGGTAGCTCAAATCCTCATCCAACCTGGCCTTGAACACCTCCAGGGAGAGAGCAACCACAGCCTCCCTGGGCAACCTGTGCCAGTGTCTCACCACCTTCACTGTAAAGAACTTCCTCCCAACATCCCATCTAAATCTCCCCTCTGCCAGTTTAAACCCATTCCTCCTCATCCTGTCATTACAAGACTTTGTAAATAATCCCTCCCATGCCTTCCTGTAGGCCCCTTTCAGACACTGGAAAGCCTCCTGGAAGCCTTCTCTTCTCCAGGCTGCAGAGCCCCAACTCTTTCAGCCTGCCCTCATAGCAGAGCTGCTGCAGCCCTCTGAGCATCTTTGTGGCCTCCTCTGGACTCACTCCAACAGTTCCATAGCTTTTCAACACGTATGTGTTGGTCCATGATGCCGTTTTTCACCCAGAGGAGTTTTCTTATCTGAAAGAAAAAACTACTTTGAAGTTGTACAAGAGCAAACCACCTACAATTAGCAGATACATGACAGAAATCACTTTTTAAATGAGAACTGGGTAGGTTCAGTGAAGGCTTCTAGCACTGCAGCCCTCAGCCCAGCACATCTTGCCTTTAAGAGGGAATTTTACGTGCTGCCTTTAAGGGAGAACTTGCAGTGAATTTGTGATTTAGTCCTCCCACAACATTGCCACCAGCTGCACATGGGAAAACTCTCCAGAGGGTGACAAATCTTTCCTTGCAGTACCTGGGAAACCTTTAGCTACTTAGCATTAGAAGCATGGAGAAAAGATCACGCAGCAATTAGCTTGCTGCTGAAAATTCAACAGCTGCTTGATGTTTGATGCAGTTTCTTGCCTGTCTCTGGGATGTTTTGGATGGGAGGGGGGGAAAAAAACCATCATGCCAGAAGCACTGCCTATAAAGAGTTATTTCAGAAACTTGTTAGGTTTGCATAGTGCTGCATTTCCTGGATGAAGACAATATGTGTAGTGCTGAAGAGGGTCTAGGAGAAGAAGCAGTGCCTAGAGAGATCTGAAGAAAGCTTTGGAGGAACAGAAAAAGGCAGAAAGCTTTGGAGGAAGAGAAAAAGAAGGTATCAAAGCAACTGGCCTCAGAACAGAGAGTCCCCTGCTGAACAACTCTTTTTATCTGCTTGACTGCTTGGTGCTGGGGATGTAATCTTCCTGCAGTTACACTGCCAGTGAACACAGACAGGTTTGATATCCCTTTTCCTTCACTGGGAAAGGATACCATGAGAAAGTATGGTTAAAAAAAAAAACACAACAATGAGGCAGAAAAGAGCAAACCGAATCCTGAAATATTAGAAAAAGTTTCCCACTGAAAAAAAAAAAAAAAACCTGGGAAAAAAAAAAAAAAAGAAAATCACCCTCAACTGACCCCATGCATGACTGAAAGAGGTAAATCATTACAGAGACACCACCCATTTTCCTTCCACATTTTTTTTTTCTCAAGTTTTAAATTTGGCATGAGCCTGCAGTGTGCACATGAGGCCCAGACAGCAACTGTGTGCTGGGCTGCAGCAAGAGCAGCTGTGGGCAGCAGGGCAAGGGAGGGGATTCTGCCCCTTTACTCTGCACTACTCAGACCCCACCTGGAGTACTGTGTGCAGTTCTGGAGCTCCCAGCAGAGAAGGTACATGGGAAGTGTTGGAGAGAGTCCAGAGGAGGGCCACAAAGATGCTGAGAGGGCTGCAGCAGCTCTGCTATGAGGACAGGCTGAGAGAGTTGGGGCTTTTCAGCCTGGAGAAGAGAAGGCTTCAAGGAGACCTTATAGCAGCCTTTCAATATCTGAAGGGGGCCTAGAGGAGGGCTGGGGAGGGACTCTTCACAAGGTCTTGTAATGACAGGACAAGGAGTAATGGGTTTAAGCTCCCATAGGGGAGACTTAAAGCAGATGTTAGGGAGGAAGTTCTTCAAAGTGAGAGTGGTGAGACACTGGAATGGGTTGCCCAGGGAGGTTATGGCTGCTCCCTCCCTGGAGGTGTTGAAGGCCAAGTTGAACGAGGCCTTGAGTGACCTGTTCTAGTGGGAGGTGTCCCACTAGACACCACTGCCTATGGTACATCAGGGTTGGAACTGGATGATCTTTGAGGTCTCTTCCAACCTAAACCATTCTATGATTCTACAAGGTCACCTCTCAGTCTTCTCTTTTCCAAACTAAAGAGCCCCATCTCCCTCAGTCTCTCATCATAAGAGAGCTGTTCCATTCACATCATCATTTTTGTGGCTCTGTGCCAGACTCTCTCAAGCAGTTCTATGTCCCTCTTAAGCCCCAGAATTGGACACGGTACTCCAGATATGGCCTTAGAATCATAGAAGGTTGGAAGGCACCACAATGATCATCTAGTTCCAACCCCCCCTGTCATGCCCAGGGACACCCTACCCTAGATCAGGCTGCCCACAGCCTCATCCAGCCTGGCTGCAAACACCTCCAGGGATGTGACCCCTGCCACCTCACTGAGCAACCCATTTCAAAGGGTTTCACAACTCTCATGCTGGAGAACTTCCTCCTCACATTCAATCTGAATCTCCCCACCTCCAGCTTTGTTCCATTCTCCCTAGTCCTGTCACTACCTGAGAGCCTAAAAAGTCCCTCCCCAGCTTTTCTGTAGGCCCCCTTAAATACTGGAAGGCCACAAGAAGGTCACCTGGGAGCCTCCTCTTCAGTCTTCAGACTGACCAGCCCCAACTCTTTCAGTCTGGTTGATCAGAGGATCATTCTCATGGCCCTTCTCTGGACACACTCCAGCATGTCCACATCCCTCTTGTAACAGGGGCTCCAGAACTGGATGCAGTACTCCAGGTGGGGTCTCACCGGAGCGGAGTAGAGGGGGAGAATCACCTCCCTTGACCTGCTGGCCACACTTCTCCTGATGCAGCCCAGGATCTGGTTGGCTTTCTGGGCTGCAAGTGCACACTGCTGGCTCATGTTGAGCTTTTGTCCACCAGCACCCCCAAGTCCCTCTCCTCAGGGCTACTCTCCAGCCAGTCACTGCCCAGCTAAAGGCGTTCTAGTTCAGCAGAATGAAGAAGAATGACAAGTGAATGAAGTTCTAGGGCATGGAAGTAAACAGAAGTCAGCTGAATTTTCAGTATGTAAAGCAGGGCATGGTAACCCTCAGATAATTTCTTGATTTGTCCTTATAAAAGCACACAGAAGGTTTCATACTGCGTCAGCCAGCCCAGCATGCTCCATTTACAGCATCAAAGGGACGTGAACTTGAACCTCAGCTGAAGCAGAGACCATTCTAGATGGTGCCCTAAGATTAAGATTAAGCAATGTTTTGAAACCAAGTTCGTCACCATCCGCCATGGAGTTGAGTCCTGCAAACAGAAGAAAAAAATTAAAAAATAATTAAAAAAAAAAATCTCCTGTTTCCCAGAGTAAAAAGGACTCCATGAACTGAGAATCCAGCCCCAATCAGAACAACTTCAGTTAGAACCATAGAATCATAGAATGATTTAGGTTGGAAGAGACCTCAAAGATCATCCAGTTCCAGCCCCCCTGTGCCATAGGCAAGGACACCTCCCACTAGATCAGGTTGCTCAAGACCTCATCCAGCCTGGCCTTGAACACATCCAGGGAGGGAGCAGCCACAGACTCCCTGGGCAACCTGTTCCAGTGTCTCACCACCCTCACTGGAAAGAACTTCCTCCTAACATCCCCTTTAAATCTCCCCTCTGCCAATTTGAACCCATTCCCCCTCATCCTGTCATTACAAGACCTTGTGAACAGTCCCTCCCCAGCCCTCCTGTAGGCCCCCTTCAGATACTGGAAGGTTGCTATAAGGTCTCCTCAAAGCCTTCTCTTCTCCAGACTGAAAAGCCCCAGCTGTCTCAGCCTGTCCTCATAGCAGAGGTTCTCCAGCCCTCTGATCATCTTCATGGCCCTCCTCTAGAATCTCTCCAGCAGTTCCATCTCCTTCTTGTGCTAGGGTTGGGTTCGTGAAGTAATGTCTGGAGCAGAGGACAAAAGGACGATGTTTACAAGGGCTCTGGCAAACAAGCTCGATTTTAACCGTAGACCCACACCTCTCTCCGAGGTAACAAACGCCCAGCAGGCTGAATGCTTTGCCCACTTGAAGCAGGAGGGGAGCTGAAGAGGCTGAAGAGCCATTGTGTTTTAAATGCCAGGCAATGGATGGGTGCATTTCGCATCTATATTTAGCGACGATGAATATTGCGCACAGAGATCCGCGGACGCAGAGAAGTGCACCCAAAGCCTCTTGTGCTCTGGTAAGAAAGGGAGGGAGGGGCACTCCTTCTGCCAGGCAGAGTGCAGCAACTGTTTAATGGGAACGAAGAGGCATAACAGTTACCCCTGGAAACTACCTTGTGCTTACCACAGCTATTCACAAATCATAGAATCATAGAACGGATCACAGAATGGTTTAGGTTGGAAGGGGCCTCAAAGATCAGCCAGTTCCAACCCTCCCTGTGCCATAGGCAGGGACACCTCCCACTAGAACATGTTGCCCAAGGTCTCATCTAACCTGGCCTTCAACACCTCCAGGGAGGGAGCATCCACAACCTCCCTGGGCAACCCATCCCAGTGTCTCACCACCCTCACTGTGAAGAATTTCTTCCTAACATCCAGTTTAAATCTCCCCTCTGCCAGTTTAAACCCATTCCCCCTTGTCCTGTCATTACAAGACTTTGTGAATAGTCCCTCTCCAGCCCTTCTGTAGACCCCCTTCAGATGTTGGAAGGCTACTATAAGGTCACTTTGAAGCCTTCTCTTCTCCAGGCTGAAGAGCCCCAACTCTCTCAGCCTGTCCTCATAGCAGAGATGCTGCAGCCCTCTGAGCATCTTCACAGCCTCCTGGGCTCTCTCCAACAGTTCCATGTCCTTCTTGTGTTGTGGGCTCCAGAACTGCTCACAGTACTCCAGGTGGAGTCTGAGGAGAGCAGAGTAAAGGTGGAGAATCCCCTTCCTTGCCCTGCTGGCAACGCTGCTCTTAATGCAGCCCAGAATACTCTTGGAATCGTGCACCCTTCTTCTTCCTTCTCACACACTCGCATCAGAAACATCTCTTTGGAGACCTCTGAGATCATCCAATCTGACCTCCGACTCAGCACCGAAGGGTCACTACTAAATCATATCCCCAGATGCCAGTTGGTGTTTGATTTTGGGCACTGCTATACAAGAGAGATGTGGAGGTGCTGGAGGGGGTCTAGAGGAGGGCAATGAAACTGGGGAAGGGCCTGGAGAATAAATTTTATGAGGAGAGACTGAGGGAGCTGGGGATGGTTTGTTTGAGGAAGAGGAGGCTGAGCAGAGACCACTTTGCTGGCTACAGCTACCTGAAGGGGCATCGTGGAGAGGCTGCTGCTGGGCTCTTCTCACAGGTAATTGGAGACAGAACAAGGGGGAATGGCCTCAAGCTGAGACTGGGGAGGTTTAGATTGTACTTAGGAAAAAGGTTTTCACAGTGAGAGTGGTCAGGCGCTGGAAGGAGCTGCCCAAGGAGGTGGTGGAGCCATCCAGCCTGGATGTGTTTAAGGATTGTTTGGATGTGGTGCTTAGGGCTATGGTTTAAGGCGAATCTTGCAGAGTAGTTATAGGTTGGACTCGGTGTTCCTGAGGGTCTTTTCCAACCTGGATGTTTCTGTGATTCTGTGCCAGGTCCACACACTGCTTGGATACCTCCAAGAATGGTGACTCCACCACTGCCCTGGGCAAACCATCCCAGTGTTTGAGAATCCTCTCTGTGAGGAAGTATTTCCTAGCATCCAGCCTGAAGCTCCCCAGTACAGCTTGAAACCATTTCTTCTAGTCCTGTTGCTTGCCACCATGGAGATCAGCATCCCTTCAGGTAGTTGCAGAGAGCAATGAGGTCTCCCCTCAGCCTCCTCTTTTCCAGACTGAACAGCCCCAGCTCCCTCAGACACTCCTCAGAGCACAGGTGCTCCAGGCCCTTCATGAGCTTCATTGCCCCTGACTGAACATGCTCCAGCACCTCAATGTCTTTCCTGTAGTGAGGGGACCAGAACTGAACACAATACTCAAGGTGTGGCCTCACCAGTGCTTAGTACAGGGAGATGATCACCTCTCTGTTCCTGCTGGCCACAGTGCTTCTTAATACAGGCCAGGATGCCACTGGCTTCCTTGACTGTGTGCTGGGCTGCATCAAGAGAAGTGTGGCCAGCAGGGCAAGGGAGGGGATTCTGCCCCTTTACTCTGCTCTCATCAGACCCCACCTGGAGTACTGTGTGCAGTTCTGGAGCCCCAACACAAGAAGGACATGGAACTGTTGGAGAGAGTCCACAAGAGGCCACCAAGATTATCAGAGGGCTGGAGCAGCTCTGCCATGTGGACAGGCTATGAGAGTTGGGGCTCTTCAGCCTGGAGAAGAGAAGGCTTCCAGGAGACCTTATAGCAACCTTCCAGTATCTGAAGGGGGCCTACAGGAGGGCTGGGGAGGGACTGTTCACAAGGTCTTGTAATGACAGGATGAAGAGTAATGTGTTCAAATTGGCAGAGGGGAGATTTAAAGGGGATGTTAGGAGGAAGTTCTTTCCAGTGAGGGTGGTGAGACACTGGAACAGGTTGCCCAGGGAGTCTGTGGCTGCTCCCTTCCTGGATGTGTTCAAGGCCAGGCTGGATGAATCCTTAAGAGACCTGTTCAAGTGGGAGGTGTCTCTGCCTATTGAGTGGAATTAGAACTGGGTGATCTTTGAGGTCTCTTTCAACCTAAACCATTCTATGATTCCATGACCACCTGGGCACACTGCTGACTCATGGTTAGTCGACCATCAACCAGGAACGAACTTTCGTTCTAGAAAATGATGGGACTGGAAGTCACTTCAGCTCCTCATTCCATCAGAAGAGCCCACTTGTCTGAAGATCATGTCAGGGGCCCAGGGCAGGCAGATCACAAAGCTGCCTGCTTCTGACACTGAGCTGGGATCAGTGAAGGCAGATCACAAAGCTGCCTGCTTCTGACACTGAGCTGGGATCAGGGGAGGCAGATCACAAAGCTGACTGCTTCTGACACTGAGCTGGGATCAGGGGAGGCAGATCACAAAGCTGCCTGCTTCTGACACTGAGCCAGGATTAGGGAAAGCAGATCACAAAGCTGCCTGCTTCTGACACTGAGCTGGGATCAGCGAAGGCAGACCACAAAGCTGCCTGCTTCTGACACTGAGCTGGGATGAAGGAAGGCAGATCACAAAGCTGCCTGCTTCTGACACTGAGCCAGGATTAGGGAAAGCAGATCACAAAGCTGCCTGCTTCTGACACTGAGCCAGGATTAGGGAAAGCAGATCACAAAGCTGCCTGCTTCTGACACTGAGCCAGGATTAGGGAAAGCAGATCACAAAGCTGCCTGCTTCTGACACTGAGCCAGGATTAGGGAAAGCAGATCACAAAGCTGCCTGCTTCTGACACTGAGCCAGGATTAGGGAAAGCAGATCACAAAGCTGCCTGCTTCTGACACTGAGCCAGGATTAGGGAAAGCAGATCACAAAGCTGCCTGCTTCTGACACTGAGCCAGGATTAGGGAAAGCAGATCACAAAGCTGCCTGCTTCTGACACTGAGCCAGGATTAGGGAAAGCAGATCACAAAGCTGCCTGCTTCTGACACTGAGCCAGGATTAGGGAAAGCAGATCACAAAGCTGCCTGCTTCTGACACTGAGCCAGGATTAGGGAAAGCAGATCACAAAGCTGCCTGCTTCTGACACTGAGCCAGGATTAGGGAAAGCAGATCACAAAGCTGCCTGCTTCTGACACTGAGCCAGGATTAGGGAAAGCAGATCACAAAGCTGCCTGCTTCTGACACTGAGCCAGGATTAGGGAAAGCAGATCACAAAGCTGCCTGCTTCTGACACTGAGCCAGGATTAGGGAAAGCAGATCACAAAGCTGCCTGCTTCTGACACTGAGCCAGGATTAGGGAAAGCAGATCACAAAGCTGCCTGCTTCTGACACTGAGCCAGGATTAGGGAAAGCAGATCACAAAGCTGCCTGCTTCTGACACTGAGCCAGGATTAGGGAAAGCAGATCACAAAGCTGCCTGCTTCTGACACTGAGCCAGGATTAGGGAAAGCAGATCACAAAGCTGCCTGCTTCTGACACTGAGCCAGGATTAGGGAAAGCAGATCACAAAGCTGCCTGCTTCTGACACTGAGCCAGGATTAGGGAAAGCAGATCACAAAGCTGCCTGCTTCTGACACTGAGCCAGGATTAGGGAAAGCAGATCACAAAGCTGCCTGCTTCTGACACTGAGCCAGGATTAGGGAAAGCAGATCACAAAGCTGCCTGCTTCTGACACTGAGCCAGGATTAGGGAAAGCAGATCACAAAGCTGCCTGCTTCTGACACTGAGCCAGGATTAGGGAAAGCAGATCACAAAGCTGCCTGCTTCTGACACTGAGCCAGGATTAGGGAAAGCAGATCACAAAGCTGCCTGCTTCTGACACTGAGCCAGGATTAGGGAAAGCAGATCACAAAGCTGCCTGCTTCTGACACTGAGCCAGGATTAGGGAAAGCAGATCACAAAGCTGCCTGCTTCTGACACTGAGCCAGGATTAGGGAAAGCAGATCACAAAGCTGCCTGCTTCTGACACTGAGCCAGGATTAGGGAAAGCAGATCACAAAGCTGCCTGCTTCTGACACTGAGCCAGGATTAGGGAAAGCAGATCACAAAGCTGCCTGCTTCTGACACTGAGCCAGGATTAGGGAAAGCAGATCACAAAGCTGCCTGCTTCTGACACTGAGCTGGGATGAAGGAAGGCAGATCACAAAGCTTCCTGATTCTGACACTGAGCTGGGATCAGGGAAGGCAGATCACAAAGCTGCCTGCTTCTGACACTGAGCTGGGATGAAGGAAGGCAGATCACAAAGCTGCCTGCTTCTGACACTGAGCCAGGATCAGGGAAGGCAGATCACAAAGCTGCCTGCTTCTGACACTGAGCTGGGATCAGGGAAGGCAGATCACAAAGCTGCCTGCTTCTGACACTGAGCCAGGATCAGGGAAGGCAGATCACAAAGCTGCCTGCTTCTGACACTGAGCTGGGATCAGGGAAGGCAGATCACAAAGCTGCCTGCTTCTGACACTGAGCCAGGATCAGGGAAGGCAGATCACAAAGCTGCCTGCTTCTGACACTGAGCTGGGATCAGGGAAGGCAGATCACAAAGCTGCCTGCTTCTGACACTGAGCCAGGATCAGGGAAGGCAGATCACAAAGCTGCCTGCTTCTGACACTGAGCTGGGATCAGGGAAGGCAGATCACAAAGCTGCCTGCTTCTGACACTGAGCCAGGATCAGGGAAGGCAGATCACAAAGCTGCCTGCTTCTGACACTGAGCTGGGATCAGGGAAAGCAGATCACAAAGCTGCCTGCTTCTGACACTGAGCTGGGATGAAGGAAGGCAGATCACAAAGCTTCCTGATTCTGACACTGAGCTGGGATCAGGGAAGGCAGATCACAAAGCTGCCTGCTTCTGACACTGAGCCAGGATTAGGGAAAGCAGATCACAAAGCTGCCTGCTTCTGACACTGAGCTGGGATCAGATTATTGAGTCCTATGCCAGCATGCAGCACTTCAGGGGGGTTGGAACGAGATGATCCTTGTGGTCCCTTCCAACCCTGACTGATTCTCTGATTCTATGTGACAGTGCATTACACAGCTTGCTGCATCTCCCACTGACCTTAAAGGGCTGCTGTCCAAAGCATCTTCGTTCTGCACGGCTGCAGATGAGGCACTTCCTTGCATGCCCAAATCGGTTGAAGCAGAGTACAGAGGCACACAGCACTGGCAGGTGTGCTCTCTTGTTCTGCACCCTCAAGGCATTCAATGCACGCCAGAGACGACGGGACGGACGCTCCCACCAGTGCTGCTGCCAAGAGGAAGGCATCAACCCCAGCAGCAGCTTGAAGGCAAATCCTTGACTAAATTTAACCAGGCACGATGCTGGGTTTTCTTCCTCCTTTGCCTTTGTCTGTGTACAGAGGTATGACCAATGTGCCTGGTGACTCATTCCAGGAGACAGAAATAGCATCAATGAATTACTCAGGTTGTTTATGGCAGGGCTTGCCGGAAAGGTGCCTCGTTCACAGTTTTAGGCAAGACTTAGCTGCAGTTTGTCATGCAGAGGCCCAATTTGCTCTGAAACCTGGGAAACTGTGACTTTATTAAGCTGGCCTCAGCTAAAAGTTGCTGTTTCCCTGCCTTACATTAGCTGAACTTCCACGGGGATCTTCCATTATGGCAAGGCTGTCAGAAAGCTCTCAGTGGGAGCAGTAACTGCCGGCGAGCTGCAGCAGTGAACCATCCATTTCTAATAGGGCACTGAAGGAGGGTGATAACTTGTTGAGAAGATTATCAGCAAACTTTCTCCTGTGATAAGGTTCTGTAGCCATTCAAAAACACAGAGAGGTCTGGAGAAAATGACTTAGGTAATGCAGATCTTTGGTTCTGCTCTGGCAGGGAGGGGTTGCACTCAAAGATCTCTTTGGGTCCCTTCCAACTCCTGACATCCTGTGATGTGGTGATCTATGGAGGTCCCTTCCAGCCTCTAACACCTTGTGATCCTGTGATCTTCACAGAACCAGGAGATGTCTCAGTAAGGCTTTTTCCCTCAAGCTTAGCTTTATTACCAGAGTGCTGCTACAGGAGGAGGAGGCTGTGCACACTGTGTCTAGAATCATAGAATCATAGAATGGTTTAGGTTGGAAGGGACCTCAAAGATCAGCCAGTTCCAACACCCCAACCTTCCACTAGAACAGGTCGCCCAAGGTCTCATCCAACATGGCCTTCAACACCTTCAGGGAGGGAGCAACCTGTGCCAGTGTCTCACCACCCTCACTGGAAAGAACTTCTTCCTAACGTCCAGTTTAAATCTCCCCTCTGCCAGTTTAAACCCATTACTCTTCATCCTGTCATTACAAGACCTTGTGAATAGTCCCTCCCCAGCCCTCCTGTAGGCCCCTTTCAGATACTGGAAGGCTAGTATGAGGTCTCCTGGAAGCCTTTTCTTCTCCAGGCTGAAGAGTCACAACTCTTGTAGGCCTGTCCTTGTAGCAGAGGTTCTCCAGCCTTCTGAGCATTTAGGAGCAGCTTAATGATGAAACAAGGCTACCAGTTCAAATGTTTGCCCTTGTTCCTGGTGCTGGAACAGCAAAGATGTTCTGGTCAGATGCAAAGACACTTATATTAAGTTTTGATTTGAAAAATGTTTTAAATCAAGTTAATTCTGGCAATGACAATCCTCTAAAAAGACAATGTGTGAGAATTATTTCATCTGTCTGTGTAAGGCTGTTGTGCTGGTTTGAAATAATTGGAGGATTTGAGCGAGAAATTCGACTACAGGCTGAGAGAGGAAAGCACTGAGGGTGCTACTTCACTCATAGCTTTACTGAGAAAGAAAAAAAAAATGTTTGAGGAGTTATAACCCAAATATAGATAAGTCAGACTGCTTCAGACCTCTTTGGGCTCTAGCTGCTGTTGCATGGCTTCTCTCCTTTTGTAGCTGAATCTGAATAATTCCACTAACTCCTTTTCCTGCTGCTAATCCCCCTGGCCCATTTATCTTCGCCTATCTGCTGCATAAACGAATGGTGAGATAAGATTGGGGAAGGGGGGAAAAGGTGGTAGGGGTGGTTGGTGACCCCTCTTAGGGACTTTGATCTCTGGGAGGGCTGTGGTGTTTCTGTATTATCTTTTCACTGTATATATTTGTTATACATTGTAAATATCTGCTTGCATATTGTGCAAAGCTGTAAATATAAAGCTTCATTTATCAACTTCCATCCAACTGAGTCCTAGCCTGGGTTATTTCCAAGTGTGGAGAGGGCAGGTAACTGCCAAACCACCACAACTACATACAGAGCTTTATCTTCAGGTGGTTTCTTAACAATTTATCTGATAGAACACGTCAAGAACTACAAAAAGGCCTCTTCATCCAGGGATCTCTCATGTCTCCATGCTTCCACGATCTGAATTGTCCTATGCGAAGATATTTACAGACAGATAACTACAGAAACATAGAATCATAGAATGGTTTAGGTTGGAAGAGACCACAAAGATCATCCAGTTCCAACCCCCATGTGCCATAGGCAGGGACACCTCCCACTAGATCAGGTCACTCAAGACCTCATCCAGCCTGGCCTTGAACATCTCTAGGATGGGAGCAGACACAACATCCCTGGGCAACCTGTTCCAGTGTCTCACCATCCTCACTGTGGAGAACTACCTCCTAACATCCCGTTTAAACCTCCCCTCTGCCAGTTTGAACCCATTACTCCTCGTCCTGTCATTACAAGGCCTTGTGAATAGTCCCTCCCCAGCCCTCCTGTAGACCCTTTCAGGAGGGTCCTGTAGACCCTTTATAAGGCATAGCTATACTGGCTTGCCTATGCCTGCCATATGTAGCTGAGCTCTTCTTTATCCTTTGCCATTTCTGCTAAGGTCTGCTGTGCAATTGCTGTTCCTTATGACCGTTGCATCACTCTTTTGTGGTGAGAGCAAAGCCTACTCATCTGTGGAACTTGTGGTTTCATAACTTAGCAACTTCGAGCAGAAGTGCCTGTGACACTGCTGTTCTACCTCTAGCTAAGTAAATATCAAGTGCCTGACTGTGCTGTGACCTGGTTGACACAATTGGGTGCTGCTGGGGAAAAAAAAACAAACAAACAAAAAAAAGAACCACCCAAGAACAAAAAACCCCCAAACCCAGCTTTCTCTTTGCATCCTTTCATTTCATTACTTTGTTTCCTGATCCCATCCTATGCTTGCCCAGCATCTGATCACTTCATTAAAAGAAGCATTTTTGCTCTCGTGGGTAAACATCTCACAGAAGACTCTTTCCAGCGCTGTGCAGAACAAGGGAGCAGAGCAATAGAGTGACCTTCATACATTTCCTAGCTCCTGCTTGTCCTTCTAGTGCTGCTGTCTGAGTACTGGGTTTTAAATCGCTTCAACAAAGCTAAAACTCAGCTCCTCCTGTGCTTTCCACTGCCTCACCATTCCTAAGGAAACCTTTGTTTGTTTTGCTCTCGCTTTCCCTTCTTTAATCCTCAGTCATTCCAAGGCCAACCAGAGCCTGGGCTGCATCAGGAGAAGTGTGGCCAGCAGGCCGAGGGAGATGATTCTCCCCCTCTGCTCCACCCTGGTGAGACCCCACCTGGAGTACTGCATCCAGTTCTGGAGCCCCTATTGCAAGAGGGATGTGGACATGCTGCAGCATGTCCAGAGAAGGGCCACGAGGATGCTCAGAGGGTTGCAGCACTTCTGCTATGAGAACAGACTGAAAGATTTGGGGCTGTGCAGTCTGGAGAAGAGGAGGCTCCCAGGTGACCTTCTTGTGGCCTTCTGGTATCTGAAGGGGGCCAATGGAAAAGCTGGGGAGGGACTTTTTAGGCTATCAGGTAGTAACAGGACTAGGGGGAAAGGAGCAAAGCTGGAGGTGGGGAGATTCAGACTGGAAGTGAGGAGGAAGTTGTTGAGCATGAGAGTGGTGAGAGCCTGGAATGGGTTGCCCAGGGAGGTGGTTGGGACCAGATCCCTGGAGGTGTTTATGGCCAGGCTGGATGAGGCTGTTTCCAGCTTAATCTAGGGTAGGGTGTCTGTGGGCATGGCAGGGGTGTTGGAACTAGCTAATCCTTGTGGTCCCTTCCAACCCTGACTGGTTCTATGATTCTATTGCTAGAGTAATGAAGACCAGAACCCACTGTGCTGCTGCCATGCTCATAGGTACTCAATTTACCCTTTCACCTTGGAATTCTTAGTACCTACACCCACCAGGTAGGCTAAAAGAAACTGGGCAAACTGTGGGCTCTGTAGTGATCAGGTATGAATCCAAGTTCCCAGTAGATCCTACTTTCTCCTTTGTAATCCCTTTTCTTTATTTCTCTTTGTGGGTCATTCATCTGTAATGTCTGTCTTTAGCTCTGCAGTCTTTAGGTGACAGTAGCTCACTTTGAGTGCCTTTGCAGTAAACTCATCTCAGTTGAGCAAGTGGGAACACCTAGGCTGGGGCTGGGGGAAAGCTGCCACTGATGTCTATGAATCACACAAGCACAATTTGCATTTCAAGCTGACCTGATGCATCTAAGCTGTTTCTTAATGAGAAATGTGCAGAAATGATGCTGTGCCTGCCTACACAGACCCCATAGCAAGGCACTGATTGCATTTGGGATCAGAGCAAGCAGCTTTCATCTGCATTTGGAGATACTTGCCAGTTAAAAAAAGAAAGAGGGAATAAGTTTTGGGGTTTTTTTTTGGTTTGTTTGTTTGTTTGTTTGTTTGGTTTTTTTTAACCAAAAACATTGTTCCTCAGTGGAAAAGAAGCAGTGTTGCTGGTCCTCAGAGTACATTTTGCCGTGATGCTTACTTACTTATCCTTATCCTGCCCCTCCAGCTGCAGTAAAGCAGCAGGTGATTTAGTTATATTAAGAAACATGGCATTTGGTGGCCATAAAGTCATTACATATGGGAAACAAGGCTCGAATTACCCAAAATCTGTGCTGCCAGGGCAGTGCTACAGGCTGGGAACAGAGTGGCTGGAGAGCAGCCAGGTAGAGAGGGACCTGGGGGTGCTGGTTGATAGGAGCTGAACATGAGCCAGCAGTGTGCCCAGGTGGCCAGGAGAGCCAATGGCATCCTGGCCTGGATCAGGAACAGTGTGGCCAGCAGGACAAGGGAGGTCATTCTGTCCCTGTACTCGGCACTGGTCAGGCCACACATTGAGTACTGTGTCCAGTTTTGGTCCCCTCAGTTCAAGAGAGACATTGAGATGTTGGAGTGTGGCCAGAGAAGGGCAACAAAGCTCCTGAGGGGTCTGGAGCACAGCCCTGTGAGGAGAGGCTGAGGGAGCTGGAGGTGTGCAGCCTGGAGAAGAGGAGACTCAGGGCAGACCTCATTGCTGTCTACACAAGGGAGATTATAGCCTGGTAGGGTTGCCTCTTCTCCCAGGCAACCAGCAACAGAACAAGGGGACACAGTCTCAAGTTGTGCCAGGGCAGGAATAGGATGAATATTAGGAGGAAGTTCTTGACAGAGAGAGAGTGATTAGCACTGGAATGGGCTGCCCTGGGAGGTGGTGGAGTCCCCATCCCTGGAGGTGTTCAAACAAAGTCTGGATGGGGCACTTAGTGCCATTGGCTAAGGCTGGGTGCTAGGTTGGACTGGATGAGCTTGGAGGTCTCTTCCAACCTGACTTATTCTATTCTTTCTATTCTATTCTATTCCATTTTAATGCCATTCCACCTCCTTATGATCAACAGGGATTTTTTTTTGTGTCATCTGAGGCTGCAAAGCATCCACTGAGACTTTGTTGAATGTACACTAATTGTTATTGGCCATCTGTCTGTGTTATGGAATGCTTTACCAGACACAGTGTGCTTTTTAGCAGAGAGGCTGAAGGAGGAGAGTGCAGGAAAACTAAACTGCCTTCTCACCTTGTATCATCACTGTCTGAGGCTGGCAGAGCTACTAACAGGTGAGGAGGTCTTTAGAGGAGGCTGGATGAGGCTGTGGGCAGCCTGATCTAGGGTAGGGTGTCCCAGGGCATGGCAGGGGGGTTGGAACTAGATGATCCTTGTGGTCCCTTCCAACCCTGACTTATTCTATGATTCTAGGTCTAGGGAGGCTCTAGTCTCCCTCTACTCTGCCCTAGTGAGAGTACACCTGGAACACAGTGTCTGATTTTTGGGCTCCCCAGTTCAAGAGAGACAGGGATCTGGTGGAGAAAGTCCAGCAAAGAGCCATGAGGATGCCTGGGGGGACTTGAGCATTTCCCCTGTGAAGAAAGACTGAGAGTCCTGGGGTTGTTGAGTCTGGAGAAGGCTGAGAGGAGACCTGAAATATGTGTACAAATATGTGAGGGGTGGGTGTCAAATGGAAGGGGCAATCTCTTTTTGCTGATCAGCAGCAACAAGATAAGGAGCAACAGCTACAAACTGGAACAGAGAAGGTTTCACCTCAACGTGAGGAGAAACTTCTTTACAGTGAGGGTGACAGAGCATTGGAATAGGCTGCCCGGAGAGGTTTTGTAGTCTCCTTCTCTGCAGACTTTCCAAACCTCCCTGGATGCATTCCTGTGTGAACTACCCTAGGGGATCCTGCTTTGGCAGGGGGGTTGGACTCGATCTCTAGAGGTTGGACTCGATGATCTCTGGAGGTCCCTTCCAACTTCTAAGGTACTGTGACTGTGATTCTGTGAGCGAAGCTTGCACTGACAAGTGGTCCTAGCCAGGTCTAATAGCAACAGGCTTGTGCCTCCATGACTGTTAATAAAACACTCTTCCACTAACTGCTGCCAACCAATTTCCTTCTTCAGGCTACAACACACCAGGGGTGTGAGACGCCAAATTTGCACGTCTGAACCCTGGTGGCAGAGAGACATGCTAAGGGCTGGCAGATGCCTGCTCTGAGTGTACATGTGCAGTGTTTGCAAAGGCTTAGGAGGGGAAAAAAAAAAGAAGAGAAGGGAGGAGAAGGGAAGGGAAGGGAAGGGAAGGGAAGGGAA
>VWZI01002859.1:1953-15646 GCA_013396835.1 Psilopogon haemacephalus | reverse complement strand
CTTTCCTTTCCTTTCCTTTCCTTTCCTTTCCTTTCCTTTCCTTTCCTTTCCTTTCCTTTCCTTTCCTTTCCTTTCCTTTCCTTTCCTTTCCTTTCCTTTTTTCTTTTCTTCACATACATATTCCCAGGCTATTGCCTGGTTTTAGAACAACACTGTATTACGTTTATTATTAGCACAGCATTAAATCATAGATACTGAGCCTAACCCACAGAAAACATTTTCCAGCCTGGACAGCCAGGCCAAGAGCTTTGCTGAGCCTGCAGCTTGCTCTGCATCTCTCCCCAAGTTCCCTGGCATGGAGGGAGCCACAGGAGGTGGGTGGGACTGGAAGGGAGCAGGGCGAATTCCATCGGTGGAGAGGGAGGGACAGGATAAAGGCAGCAGCAGAGGCAGCAGAGACCCTGCCCTCCTTCAGAAATCAGGTTAATAACCTATGGCAAGTTGAACATTAGGATCATAGAATCATGGAACAGATTAGGTTGGAAGGGACCTCAAAGATCATCCAGTTCCAACCCCCCTGTGCCATAGGCAGAGACATCTCCCACTAGAATAGCTTGCTCAAAGCTTCATCCAGCCTGGCCTTGAACACATCCAGGGAGGGAGCAGACACAACCTTCCTGGGCAACCTGTGCCAGTGTCTCACCACCCACACTGCAAAGAACTTCCTCCTAACATCCTGTTTAAATCTCCCCTCTGCCAGTTTAAACCCATTCCCCCTCGTCCTGTCATTACAAGACTTTGTGAACAGTCCCTCCCCAGCCCTCCTGTAGGCCCCCTTCAGATACTGGTAGGCTGCTATAAGGTCTCCTGGAAGCCTTCTCTTCTCCAGGCTGAAAAGCCTCAACTCTCTCAGCCTATCCTTGTAGGAGAGGTGCTCCAGCCCTCTGATCATCTTTGTGGCCCTCTTCCCCACCTGATCTAACAGTTCCATGTCCTTCCTGTGCTGGGGGCTCCAGAACTGCACACAGTACTCCAGGTAGGGTCTGAGGAGAGCAGAGCCAAGGGGCAGAATCCCCTCCCTTGCCCTGCTGCCCACAGCTGCTCTTGCTACAGCCCTGCACAGAGTTGCTGTCTGGGCTACACTCACACGCTGTTGGCTCATGTTGAGCTTTTCATCACCCCAGACCCCCAGGTCCTTTCCCTCAGGGTTGCTCTCAGCCATTTGCCACTCAGCCTGGAGCTGTGCTTGAGATTGCACCGACTCAGGTGCAGGACCTTACATTACTCGCTTTCAGTTATTATTTGGTTATACAGTTTGGTTATTTCTTTTTGTTTGGTTTTTTTTTTTTCTTTCTCCAGAGAAAAATTCTGACTAAAACACAAATCAGACGAGTTCTTTGGCTTTGATAACAAAAACTCCCACCTTAAAGAGAGCACATGGGAGCAGGATGCTCCATGCAACTGTGGCCAGCACAGCACCCATGCACAAGGTGAAGTTGGGCTTTGGAATCCATGGCTGACTGAAATGGAGTGGGACAGTTCATGCTTGTGCTGGTTTGAACTAATTGGAGGATTTGAATGAGAAATTAGGGCTATAGGCTGAGAGAGGAAAACACAGGATGTCACTTCACCCAGAGCTTTACTGAGAAAGAAAAAAAATTGTTTTAAAAAAGTGTAACCCAAACATAGATAGTACAGATGGTTTCAGCCCTCTCTGGCTGTGGCTGCTCCTTGCATGGTTCCTTTATCTCTGTCTTCTGTAGCTGATTTTTAATAATTCTACTAACTTCTTTCCTACTGCTAACCCCCCTGGCTGATCTACCTCAGCTTATCAGCAGCATCAACAGGTGGTGAGATAAGATTGGGGAAGGGGGGAAAGGTGGTAGGGGTGGTTGGTTACCCCTCTTGGGGATTTTGATCTCTGAGAGGGCTGTGGTGCTTCTGTATTACCGTTTCACTGTATATATTTGGNCAAAGAGTTGTAACCCAAATACAGATAAGTCAGACTGCTTCAGACCTCTCTGGGCTGTGGCTGCTTCTGCATGGCTCTTTTTCCCTGTCTTTTGTAGCTGAATCTGAATAATTCCACTAACATCTTTCCTACTACTAACCTCCCTGGCCAATCTACCTCTGCCTATCTGCTGCATGAAACAGATGGTGAGATGAGACTGGGGAAGGGGGGAAGGTGATAGGGGTGGTTAGAGACCCCTCTTAGGGATTTTGATCTCTGGGAGGGCTGTGGTGTTTCTGTATTACCTTTTCATTGTATATATCTGTAAATATCTGTTATACATTGCATATATCTGCTTGTATATTGTGCAAAGCTGTAAATATAAATATTAATTCCTTAACTTCCAGCCGACTGAGTCCTAGCCTGGGCTATTTCAAAGTGTGTGTGGGGGGAAGCTAACTGCTAAACCACCACAATGCTTCTCAAGGTCTGTTTCTTCCTGGCAGAGCTGGAGAAATGCCCTATCAAGCACTCAACCCACTTGAGTGTTTCTACCTAGCCAGTGCTCGCAGAGAAGGAAGCCTCTCCATTATATTCAGGTTTTCTGTGCAACACAAAAGGATGTGAATAATTACCTAGACCAGACTGTTTGGAAGGTGATCAAGTCACTGGAGAACTGTTGGTAGGGCAGCACCACTTCAATGCAACAAGCACACACTGTGAATACAAATCGCCAGACAGAAGTTCAAGCTCCATTTGAAGGGAAAGCTCAGAGGGAACAGCGGAGGTGTCAGCTTCAGAGGAGCTTTAACAAACCAGGCTGAATGGAATCCTCCTGCCACAAAGTCCTTACTAACACACTTCATCGCCCACAGCCCAGGGTACTGCCTGCTTCCCATGCCATGTGCTGGCCACTGACTCTCTCTTCCCTTTATTAAAAACAATATAGATATTTTTAGAGCCCAGCACTTCTTTGCTGTGATTTCTTTTGTTCAGGCTCGGGGGGCCTCTTCTAATTGGCCGCGGTGATGTTCACTGCGAAGGAGGTGTGAACAGGTTGTTCTCCTGGGACACTCCTTGGCTGGGGTTTTTCCCCCCACCCCAACTCAAAACAAAGAAGGGAGAAAGAGATGGCAGAACACGTGCCTAATTAACACAAATATGTGTGGCTTATCAGGGTGTTTAGATGTCAGGAACAGTAAAAAGGGAATAAGACCTGGCTTTTCAAAAGGCTTTCATTCAGCCCATAATGATTTGCAGACATACCCAGCCCATCTCCAGATAATTAGGCCTGTTTCTGGCATACCAAAGCAAATAGTTTACATCTTTTGCTCTTCAAAGTCGCAATATCCTGGATTGCCTTTATTGATAGCAGAGGGATGCAGCTCAGAGGCACAAAGGCAGCTCAGAGGCACTTCTTGTGCAAGAAGACAACTGTGCTGGTTTGAACTAATTGGAGGATTTGAGTGAGAAATTAGGACTATGGGCTGAGAGAGGAAAGCACTGATGGTGCTACTTCACTCATAGCTTTACTGAGAAAGGGGGAAAAAAAAGTGGTTTAAGTGCTGTACCAAAATACAGATAAGTCAGACAGACAGTTATCAGACCACTCTGAGCTGTGGCTGCTCCTGCATGGCTTTCTCCTTTCATAAGTGAATCTGAATATTTCCACTAACTCCTTTTCCTGCTGCTAATTCCAGCTGGCTGATCTACCTCCGCCTGTCTGCTGCATAAAACAGATGGTGAGATCAGACTGGGGAAATGGGGAAGGTGGTAGGGGTGGTTGGAGACCCCTCTTAGGGATTTTGATCTCTGGGAGGGCTGTGGTGTTTCTGTATTACCTTTTCACTCTATATATCTGCAAATATCTGTTATAAATTGTAAATAGCTGCTTGTATATTGTGCAAAGCTGTAAATATAAAGCTTCATTCCTTGACTTCCAGCTGACTGAGTCCTAGCCTGGGTTATTTCAAAGTGTGGGGGGACAGATAACTGCTAAACCACTGCAACAACATAGCTGTAATGGTCTTTTCCATTTGTTCCTTCAAACTTCATTCTTGGACAGAAAGCCACAGGACAGTCAAGCAGCTTTCAGAGCATGCTGCATTACCTACCACTGAAGTACTTGTAACCTAGAGCAAAAAGGAGCAGCATCACGTGAGCTGGACACACAAATGGCAGCTGACAGATCTCCACTCTCTCCTTCTGCCTTCTCAAAGCCCTCTAATCATAGAATCATAGAATTAAAGAACCATAGAATCATAGATTCACAGAATCACAGAACCATAGAATCATAGATTCACAGAATCATAGAACCATAGAACCATAGAGTCATAGAATCACATTCATAGAATAATGGAATCATAGAATAGTTTAGGTTGGAAGGGACCTCAAAGATCAGCCAGTTCCAACCCCCCTGTGCCACAGTCACACACAGAGGCAGGGACACATCCTACTAGAACAGGTCGCTCAAGGCGTCATCCAACATGGCCTTCAACACCTCCAGAGAGGGAGCAGCCACAACCTCCCTGGGCAACCTGTGCCAGTGTCTCACCACCCTCACTGGAAAGAACTTCCTCCTAACATCCCGTTTAAATCTCCTCTCTGCCAGTTTAAACCCATTACTCCTCATCCTGTGATTACAAGACCTTGTGAACAGTCCCTCCCCAGCCCTCCTGTAGGCCCCCTTCAGATACTGGTAGGCTGCTATAAGGTCTCCTCAAAGCCTTCTCTTCTCCAGGCTGAAAAGCCCCAACTCTCTCAGCTTTTTCTCATAACAGGCTAAAATGATCAATAAGCATCTTTTACACTGACTTCCTCAGATGTGACAGCAGAGTGTATGACTTAGGGCTCCCTTTGGTGTCAGTACTGACTTCTAGTTCAGGCTCTGCTCACTTGCTCCCTGTGACAGGACAAGGAGCAATGGATGTAAGCTGCAGCACAGAAGGTTTCACCTCAACACAAGGGGGAACTTCCTTACTGTAAGGGTCACAGAGCACTGGAACGGGCTCCCCAGAGAGGTTGTAGAGTCTCCTTCTCTGGAGGCTTTCAAGACCTGTCTGGATGTGTTCCTCTGTGACCTGAGCTAGATTGTATGGTGCTGCTGTGGCAGGAGGTTGGACTTGATGACTTCTTTGTGTCCCTTCCAACCCCTGACATCCTGTGATCCTGTGATAAGGATGCAGGTATGGGGGTTTTAAGAACCAATTTGTTAATGTGCATTGTAAAGCTACCTGGGATTTCTCTGGGATCTATCAGTATGGCAAGAGAAAACTCTACCTGAAAGATTTCCCAACCTAAAGCTAAATGAAATAAAATAGGCAGCGAAGAAAAGAAAATCAAGCTCTTTCTTCACTTCTTTTTTTGTCTTTTTTTTGTCTGTAAAATGTTTTCCAGCAAATGCAGAGATGCATTTATCTCACATTGAAGCAGACCCACATTAGGTCTGCTTTCAAAGAGCCCCACGTGATGCTCCACCGAACAACAGGGACCCATGGGGCATTAGGTGGGAACAATTGAACTGCGTCTCCAAATGTTTCATGATGCTGCTCTGAGGTAGATTCATCAATTCCCTCCCTCACACACACACACACACATCCTGCTGCAACACAAAGACATGGACCTGTTAGATGTCACAGTTTACACAGTGTCCATACTACAGTTCAGCAAAGTAGAGATTGGTAGGACAGCTGAAGGCCTTGGTTGCTTACTGGTTGCCATGAACACTGGGAATGAAGCAGCTCCCCAGCCAAGTCCTGATCTCAGTCGCTTCAATGTCAACCTGAAGCAGCTGCTCTGAAATTAATGGGTTTGCACCTGCATGGTTGAGAGCAGAATCTAATTCTCAATCTATAATTTAGAGGGAGATCACCCTGGTACCTTTACTGTTTTCCACATTTTGGCTGGTGCTAAAGTGCATTCTGAATCTTTAATGAGCGTCATTGATTCGTGGAAAAGGCATCATCATTAAACTCATTTGCTTCAGACACTTCTGTTCAACTTGAAGTTTCTATACTCTCTACTACCAAGGTAAGAAAAAGAAAAAGAGAAAGAAAAAAAAAAAAAGAAAAAGAAAAAGAGAAAAAGAAAGAAAAAGAGAAAGAATANGGGAAGGGAAGGGAAGGGAAGGGAAGGGAAGGGAAGGGAAGGGAAGGGAGGTGAGGGGAATAGAGTCTTTGGAAACTGTGGGACTTTACTTTAGCCATCACATGAAAGAGTTGAACTAAATCATCCACTTATCCGTTTCAGGCTTGTTCAAAATTAAAGTCATAAAACAGTAGTGAGGAGCAGTTACAGTGAGAAATTGGTTGTATGCTGCAGGTGCTGTCTTGTAAAGATGCTGAAAACCAGGTGTGTTGGTTTGAACTAATTGGAGGATTTGAATGAGAAATTAGACTATAGGCTGAGAAATAATAAAAAAAAAACCCCCGACAAACTGATGATGCTACTTCACTCACAGCTTTACTGAGAAATTAAAAAAAACAACCCACAATTAAGCGTTGTAACCCAAACATAGATAAATCAGATGGTTCCAGACCATGCTCCTGCATGACTTTCTTCTTTTGTAGCTGAATCAGAATAATTCCACTAACTTCTTTCCTGCTGCTAATCCCCCTGGCCCATCTACATTCACCTATCTGCTGCATGAAACAGATGATAAGATTGGGGAAAGGTGGTAGGGGGTGGTTTGTTACCCCTCTTAGGGATTTTGCTCTCTGAGAGGGCTGTGGTGTTTCTGTATTACCTTTTTACTGCATATATCTGTAAATATCTGTTACACATATATCTGCTTGTATATTGTGCAAAGCTGTAAATATAAAGCTTCATTCCTTAACTTCCAGCTGGCTGAGTCCTAGCCTGGGTTATTTCAAAGTGTGAAGGGGCAGGGAACTGCCAAACCACCACACCATGTAAGTCGTGGGGCTGTGCATTGAACATGGCATAGGAGAATCTCAGTGCTGAGTAACTGAAAGTGCCCTGAGCTCCTAAATGCCCTGGGAGGTATCGTTAGGCTGAAGTGAAAGTAAACTTCATTCTCATTAATTTTCAAACGCGAGGCAGAGAGGTTAATCAAATGATGCAGCTTTTCATTTTCCCCTTCTAAGTCTCCGCCCAGTGCTTGCGATTTGCTATTTCATCTCTTAACAGAGCCTGCCAGCTGGGAATGCTCTGTGTAATGGGAGGGTTGCTCTCTCATTTGCAACTTTGGAGTATCCAAACAAACACACAGTAACAAAACAAAACAAAACAAAACAGAAAAAAAAATGTAAGAGAAGAAATAGATCATAGAATCATAGATTGGTTTAGGTTGGAAAGGACCTCAAAGATCATCCAGTTCCAACCCCCCGTGCCATAGGCAGGGACACCTCCCACTAGAACAGGTCATAGAATGATGGAATGGTTTAGGTTGGAAGGGAGCTCAAAGATCAGCCAGTTCCAACCCCTCTGTACCATAGGCAGGGACACCTCCCCTTAGAACAGGTCGCCCAAGGACTCATCCAACCTGGCCTTCAAAACATCCAGGGAGGGAGCAGCCACACCCTCCCTGGGCAACCCGTGCCAGTGTCTCACCACCCTGGAAAGAACTTCCTCCTAACATCCAGCTTAAATCCCTTCTGCCACCTTAAACCCATTACCCCTCTGAAAGTTTCCCATTGAGAGCCCTACAGAGGTGCAGCATAAAAAGAATAAAATATAGAATAAACAGAATAAATAATAGAATTAAGAATAAAAATAGCAGGTAATAAGTAGTCTGGACTTCTTAGTGGAGAGAAGGGAGAAATGCCATATGAGTGTCTGCACTTCTAAAGCCTTACACTGAATTGCACTGAACTAGGAACACGCAATTTAACCAACTTTAGCTGAAGTGTGATGGAGAGAGACTGAAAGAGTTGGGGCTGTTCAGTCTGGAGAAGAGGAGGCTCACAGGTGACCTTGTGGCCTTCCAGTATCTAAAGTGAGCCTAAAAAAAAAGCTGGAGAGGGACTTTTTAGGATGTCAGGTAGTGACAAGACTAGGGGGAATGGAGCAAAGCTGGAGGTGGGGAGATTCAGACTTGACACGAAGAGGAAGAGAGTGGTGAGAGCCTGGAACGGGTTGCCCAGGGGATAGTTGGGGTCACATCTCTGGAGGTATTTAAGGCCAGGCTGGATGAGGCTGTGGGCAGCCTGATCTAGGGTAGGGTGTCCCTGAGCATGGCAGGGGGGTTGGAACTAGCTCATCCTTGTGATTCTTTCCAACCCTGACTGATTCTATGATTCTAGGATGTCTCCCTTTCCCTGTCTTGCTCCACTGGTCCATTTTGCTGTCAGAGATGCAATCGCCACTCATGGAAAATGTAAGCTAAGGCTGGAAAGTTACAGATGGCTTTAAGACTGAAAACCCATGGAGTGGGTCTGTCCCACTTCCAGAATGAATCTCCGTGTCAGCTCTTATAACTGCTAATATTCCCAAATGCCACTCCAACATCCCACCTACATGGACCATCTGTCTGTTCTCGTCAGAGCCTTGGTGAATGCTGGACCACCACCAGAGGCTGGGTGCAACCCCACAGTCAGCAGTGGAGAGCTAGGGGAAGAAAGTATTTTTGCTAGTGACAATAATAGCCCTAAGGGAAGGATGCAGCTCTGTAAATGAGCAGATCAGAAGAGCAAAACAACCCTGACATTGCTAATGAGTCATTCCTGCTGGGTAAAGGACAGAGATTTTGGTGGAGCTGCTGTTTCACAGCTACTCTACAGAAGATTAAAAACTGCATTCCTTGTGTTTCTTTTGTTCCACGGTTCAGGAGGAAAAGAAAGTGCTATGATAAAAGCAGGGGCTGGAAAGGAGATAAGGATTCCATTCTGAATTCATAGAATCAGTCAGGGTTGGAAGGGACCACAGGATCATCTAGTTCCAACCCCCCTGCCATGCCCTGGGACACCCTACCCTAGATCAGGCTGCCCATAGCCTCATCCAGCCTGGCCTTGAACACCTCCAGGGAAGTGGAATTCTGTTAATTCTTTTTTTTTTTTTTTTTTTTTTTTTTTGGTGGTTCAATTGCTTTCTTTCTCCATATCTCTCTACCTGAGGAAGATCCTTCTGAGAGGGCTGAATTTTGATGCAGTCATAGTTGAGGAGATATTGAAGTAGATAGAACTGCATCTAAATTGAGACAAACCATCACTGCTGCACTGATTGCCACTTGTATAGCAACTTCTAATAATGCCATTGTGCTTAGTGAGGCTACTCAGGGTTCTCATGTCATAAATGAGATTAAGGTTACATCCTGATTATACACCACTCTTAAGGATAAAAAGGTTAGGCAGTCTACTTTTTGTTCCCTTAGGAGAGAGGTATAAAGGTCTGACTAGAGATCATAGATCACTTGCAGGAAACAATCCCAAGCACAAATACAGTCCCAAGCACAAACACAGGTTGGGCAGTGACTGGTTGGAGAGTAGCCCTGAGGAGAGGGACTTGGGGGTGCTGGTGGACGAGAAGCTCAACATGAGCCAGCAGTGTGCACTTGCACTTGGACCTAGAACGCAATGACAAACCACTGTCAGAGGCATGTTTGTTGTGAAGAGAAATCATTGGAAGCTGTGAGGTTCTGCAGCTCATTATGACTCAAGCAGCCCAGAAAGCCAACCAGAGCCTGGGCTGCATCAGGAGAAGTGTGGCCAGCAGGGCGAGGGAGGTGATTCTCGCCCTCTACTCCACCCTGGTGAGACCCCACATGGAGTACTGCATCCAGTTCTGGAGCCCTTGTTACAAGAGGGATGTGGACATGGTGGAGTGTGTCCAGAGAAGGGCCACGCGGATGCTCAGAGGGCTGCAGCACCTCTGCTATGAGGAGAGACTGAAAGAGTTGGGGCTGTTCAGTTTGGAGAAGAGGAGGCTCCCAGGTGGCCTTCCAGTATTTGAAGGGGGCCTACAGAAAACCTGGGTAGGAACTTTTTAGGCTGTCAGGTAGTGAGAGGACTAAGGGGAATGGAGCAAAGCTGGAGGTGGGGAGGTTGAGATTGAATGTGAGGAGGAAGTTGTTGAGCATGAGAGTGGTGAGAGCCTGGAATGGGTTGCCCAAGGGGGTTGGCTAGGGCCAGATCCCTGGAGGTGTTTGCAGCCAGGCTGGCAGAGGCTGTGGGCAGCCTGATCTAGGGTAGGGTGTCCCTGGGCATGGCAGGGGGGTTGGAACTAGATGATCCTTGTGGTCCCTTCCAATTCTGCCTTATTCTATGTTTCTATGAATTTCCACATTAAGTTCACTTCCATGCGCCTCAGAATCAACATAGGCTACATTAAAAATATATTCCAAGAGGGAAGGAGAGGAGGGAAAAGGATCTGTCAGTTTAACAGAAAATTTCTCCAGCCTCTAGAATATTTAAGTAAAATGGATACATCAGAGAATCCAGCCAGGTGGTGCTTTCCCTTGCTCAACTATTGTAATGGAAAGTACATTTGAAGGCAGTAAAGGAGGAGGAGAGTAAAAAAAAAAAAAACCCAAAAAAAGGAAAGGCACAGAGAGAAATGAAAAGCCAAAGAGTTATTAAAAAAAGGGGGGGGTAGGGGGGGGAAATCTATAACTGAGCTGGCAAAGCTACATGCCAAGTTTCAGCCGAGGACATTGAATTTCAGCTGACAGGTTCATCTAATTTACTGCTTTGTTTTGGACATCAGGTTAGAAGCCTTTAAAGAAAAGCTGGACCAACACAGCCATGTCCCGAGTTTTCCAAGCGTGATGAGCTCAGCTTGGAGAGGGAACTGAGTGTTTGACCTTACCACGCAGAACCTGGGCTCTCAGTTTTCTTTCTTCCTTACTGATTGTTTTTTGAAAGGGTTATTAAATCATGTCACTTACCCAGAGAATGTGTTTGCGGGGCAGGATTTAGAAAAGCTCCAGAAGGGGCTTCAGACAGCGCCGAAATAAGACTTGGGCTGAAGGGTGAAATTCAGGCTGCTTGCTTGGGTGGTCTGTAAGTCTAGCCTTGGAGGGTGACCAGACTGCTGGCTCCACACCACTGGCCCAACCCCTGAAGAACCTGACCATGACCTCCCTATTTCATAGAATCATAGAATGACAGAATCATAGAATGACAAAATCATAGAATCATAGAATGACAGAATCATAGAATCATAGAATGAAATAATCATAGAATGACAGAATCATAGAATGACAGAATCATAGAATCACAGAATCACAGAATCATAGAATGACAAAATCACAGAATCATAGAATGACAAAATCATAGAATCATAGAATGACAGAATCATAGAATCATAGAATCACAGAATCATAGAAACATAGAATCATAGAATGACAGAATGATAGAATCATAGAATGAAAGAATCATCGAATCACAAAATCATAGAATGGGTTAGGTTGGAAGGGACCTCAAAGATCAGCCAGTTCCAACCCCCTGCCATAGACAGGGACACCTCCCACTAGAACAGGTCACCCAAGTACTCATCCAGCCTGGCCTTGAACACCTCCAGAGAGGGAGCAGCCACAATCTCCCTGGGCAACCTGTGCCAGTGTCTCACCACCCTCACTGTGAAGAACTTCCTCCTAACATCCAGTTTAAATCTCCCCTCTGCCAGTTTAAAACCATTGCTCCTCATCCTGTGATTACAAGACCTTGTGAACAGTCCCTCCCCAGCCCTCCTGCAGGCCCCCTTCAGATATTGGAAGGCTACTACAGGGTCTCCTCGAAGCCTTCTCTTCTGCAGGCTGAAAAGCCCCAACTCTCTCATAGCAAAGATGCTGCAGCCCTCTGAGCATCTTTGTGGCCCTTTTCTGGACTTTCTCCAACAGTTCCATGTCCTTCTTGTGCTGGGAGCTCCAGAACTGCACACAGTACTCCAGGTAGGGTCTGAGGAGAGCAGAGTAAAGGGGAAGAATCACCTCCCTGGCCCTGCTGGCCATTTGACTGCTGAAGTCTTTGTTATGACACTCATATGAGTTTGGGAGGGCCGAGGTACTGAGGTGTTAGTGCTTCCCTTTCCCCTGGGACAGCAGATACCTGCTTGAACACTCCTGCACCATTGCAGGGCTCACGCAGGAATACCACAGAATCCCAGAATGTCAGGGGCTGGAAGGGACCTCAAAACATCATCCAGTCCAACCCCTCTGCCAGAGCAGGATCATTTATACCAGATCACACAGGGGCTGCTGGAAATCATCCCCTCAAATCATAGAATCATAGAATGGTTGGAATGGGACCTCCAAAGATATCCAGTCTAACTGCTTCTGCAGTCAGCAGGGACATTCTCAACTAGATCAGGCTGCCCTGAGCCCTGTCAAGCCTCACCTTGAATACCTTTAGGGATGGGGCCCCAACCACCTCCCTGGCCAACCTGTTCCAGTGTTCCACTACCCTCATAGTGCAAAATCACAGAATGTCAGGGGCTGGAAGGGACCTCTGATGCTCATCCAGTCCAACTCCCCTGCTAGTGCAGAATCACCTGTACCAGATCACACAGGAACACATCCAGATGGGTTTTTAATATCTCCAGAGAGGGAGACTCCACAACCCAGCCTGGGAAGCCTGTTCCAGTGTTCTGTCATCCTCACAGGGAAAAATTCTTCCTCATGTATCCATGGAACTTCCTAAGCCTCAAGTTCCACCCATTGCCCCTTGTCCTGTCACTGGGCATCACCCAGCAGAGCCTGGCTCCAGCCTCCTGGCACTCACCCTTTACATATTTATGAACAGTGGTGAAGTCCTCCCTCAGTCTCCTCTATACTAAAGAGCCTCAGCTCCCTCAGGCTCTCATCGTAAGGAAGATGTTCCACTCCCTTCACCACTTTCATGGCTCTGTGCTGGACTCTCTCAAGCAGTTTCCTGAGGTCCTTCTTGAAGAGAGGGGCCCAGAATTGGACATGTTCCAGAGTAGAGGGGAGGAGAACCACTCTCGACCTACTAACCACAGCCCCTCTAATACACCCCAGCATGGCATTGACCTCTTTGACTACAGGAGTATATAGAATCATAGAATCAGTCAGGGTTGGAAGAGACCACAAGGATCATCTAGTTCCAACCCCCCTGCCATGCCCAGGGACACCCTACCCTACATCAGGCTGCCCACAGCCTCATCCAGCCTGGCTGCAAACACCTCCAGTGATCTGGCCCTAGCCAACCCCCTGGGCAACCCATTCCAGGCTCTCACCACTCTCATGCTCAACAACTTTCTCCTCACATCCAATCTCAACCTCCCCACCTCCAGCTTTGCTCCACTCCCCCTAGCCCTCTCACTACCTGACAGCCTAAAAAGTCCCTCCCCTGCTTTTCTGTAGGCCCCCTTCAGATACTGGAAGGCCACAAGAAGGTCACCTGGGAGCCTCCTCTTCTCCAAACTGAACAGCCCCAACTCTTTCAGTCTGTCCTCATAGCAGAGGTGCTGCAGCCCTCTGAGCATCCTCATGGCCCTTCTCTGGACACACTCCACCATGTCCACATCTCTCTTGTAATAGGGGCTCCAGAACTGGATGCAGTACTCCATGTGGGGTCTCACCAGGGTGGAGTAGAGGGCAAGAATCACCTCCCTCGCCCTGCTGGCCACACTTCTCCTGATGCAGCCCAGGCTCTGGTTGGCTTTCTGGGCTGCTTGAGTCATAATGAGCTGCAGAGCTTCACAGTTTCCAATGACCTCTTCACAACAAACATGCCTCTGACAGTGGTTTGTCATTGCATTCTAGGTCCAACAACAGGAGCTGACCTTGGAGTCAAGTGAAGTTACTCATGCAATTGTATTTCTTAGGGTCGTGTATCTTCCTTCCTTCCTTCCTTCCTTCCTTCCTTCCTTCCTTCCTTCCTTCCT
>VWZI01002858.1:20217-40594 GCA_013396835.1 Psilopogon haemacephalus | reverse complement strand
AGGGTTCTAAAAGGTGGGGGGGGGCAGGTCACTGCAAACCCACTATAATTTTTTAATTGGCGCCCAACGTGGGAACATTCTCAAAACAACCTTCTTCTCTCTCAGACAAACTGGGGGAAGTGACACAGTGTTTAATTTCTCACTCTCAGGCAACAGTCTAATTTTTCACACAAATTTTCCAATTAGCTCAAACCAACACAGTTAGGAAGAAATTCTTCACAGTGAGGGTGGTGAGGCACTGGAACAGGTTGCCCAGGGAGGTTGTGGCTGCTCCCTCCCTGGATGTGTTCAAGGCCAGGCTGGATGAGGTCTTGAGTGACCTGATTTAGTGGGAGGTGTCCCTGTCTATGGAACAGAGGCGTTGGAACTGGATGATCTTTGAGGTCTTTTCCAACCTAAACCATTCTATGATTCCATTCTATATAGAATAGTTAATATTAACATTACAAAGTATAAAAATTGTGCATTCTAAATATATCTTTTAATATAAAATATTTTATAGCAAAATTTGTTTAATATAAAATAATTAACAATAAAGTTACTATTATTATTAGTTTTAACACATTTTTAGGAATTATGGGTAATGAATTGTAATAAGAACATTTCCAAGGTGTTTTACGTGGCATGTTTTGAAATAGATGTTTGTTCTTTCTGAATACCACAGGTTTCTGTAAACCATTCAAGAGGGTGGGGTAGGGAGGAGTGTAAAGTGTGTTTCAAACAAATCTCTTAAAACCAATATTTTTATCTAAACAAATACATAATGTAGGGAATATAGGCAAGCCTACAATTTAATTAAATATAAAAATTATTATAACTAAAAATTAAGAATAGAGTTGGTCAGAAAAAAAGATAAATATGTTTTCCAGAGTAATTGAATATTTCAAAAGATTTTGATATATCTGATAAGATTCAGAGTGGATTTATTCTATCTCCTAGAAAAAGATATGGCAAGCTTCTAAAACCATTCATCTCAGCACCTATTTGACTTTATAGTAACGTTCTCTTTTATCTCTAAACTTTTATTACTCTGAGTTTGCAACATCTCCTGTGAAATCCTTAGGAATTTTAAAATAGCCTGCAAAAAATTCTCCTGTTAAGGGATGTAAATTGCAAAGGAGGTAATAAATCCTTCTGTATGAGTCTGATGTATCTTTTATTATGTGAATTATTTGGTTTATTTGAATTACATGGATTATATGAAATCCACCTCCGTATTTTTCCTTATCTCATACTTTAGAGATAGTAGTCAATCATGGGGGATTTTGAATTGCTCATAAGAATTAACATAATTCTGTTTCTGTTGTAACTAAGGAAACATTCAATGGCTGAAAAAGTGGCTGAGTAAAAATGTTATAGACAGAAGTACTTTATTCTGAATTAGCATGGATTGTATAGCACGAACCATTGGTTCTGTATCTAATACGGCTTACGAATAGTTTCCTTGCAGACATAGCAAGTTCCTCCTTCCTATATTATTCTAGAATTTTGGTAATGGCCTTGCTATTTTTTCTGCTGTCTTCTAATAGTGCATTATAGGTTGGCTTTCTTGTGGGTGTTAAACTTGTCATAATATGTTGTTTTATGGCTGTAGGTTCTAAGTACACAGACTGCAGATGTTAGGTCTTCTAGAAGAGAGTGTGTAAATGCTTCCATGATTGTGGGAGATCTGCATGGTTAAGTAAGGAACTGCTGAGCAAACTTAGTGGAAGAAGAGAGTCTACGTATCATGGATGGAGGGGCTGGCCACCTGGGAGGGCTGTTGTCAGAGGGTGTAGGGAAACAACTAAGAAGGCTAAGGACTCGTTGGAACTCAACCTTTCAAGGGAGGTCAAGAATAACAAAAAAAGGCTTAATCAAATACATTGCAGGGAAAGCTAATGTTAGAGGCAACGTAGGCCCTCTGCTGAATGAGGTGGGTGCCTTGGTGACAGAGGACACAAAGAAGGCAGAGTTACTAAATGCCTTCTTTGTCTGTATTGCTGGACACTGTCCTCAGGAGCCCCTGACACCTGAGGCACCAGAGGAAAGCATGGCAAAGGAGTCTTCTCTAGTTGATGAGGACTAGGTTAAGGAAGAGTTGAGTAATCTGGACATCCATAAGTCCATGGGTCCTGATGGCATGCACCCACAGGTGCTGAGGAAGCTGGCACAGGTCATTGCCAGACCACTCTCTAACATCTTCTAGTAAGTCATGGTGGACAGAAGAGGTGCCTGGGTTCTGGAGGAGGGCAAACATCATCCAGTCTTCAAAAAGGGTAACAAGGAGGATCCAGGTAACTATAGTGTGGCAGAGCAGGGCACTGCCCCACCGGAGGTTTGAATGAGGTGTGAACTTTGGTAGGGCACACCCAGTCCACTGCCCCACCAGAGGTGTGAATGGGGCAGGAAACGGTCTTCCTCTCTCCCCATCTCTGTCACCGGAGGCTTAGTACAATAGGTGTGAAGTGCCGTCTCTCACCCTCCATGGGCTTGAACAGGGAGGCAACAAATCACCTCAGTATATATATGACAGCTGGACAGATTGGAGCAGGACTTGCTTGGACTTGCAAGGACTTGCTTGGACTTTCACTCAGACCTGCACTCCGACCTGAACACGGACCTGGAAACACGAACCTCACACGGACTTTGAGACAGTCTCCTATTTGTAAGTAGGGCAAAGCTGTTTCATGCTCAAACCTTTCAATTTTTCTTTTTTTTCCTGAATTACAAGAAAAGGCATCCTCATGAAGACTTTTCCCAACCGAATTAGAACCCAAACTTAAACTAATCTACACATAGATTGTGGGTGGGACTTTTGGAAATTATAAAAGCTACGTAACTTATAATTTCAGCCTCTTCAATCACCCAAAATCAATACATATAGACTGGTGATCCTCACCTCCATTCCTGGAAAGGTAATGGAGACATTTATCCTCGATGCTGTCCTTAGGCATATCAAGGACAAGGGGGTCATTAGGAGCAGTCACCATGGTTTTACCAAGGGGAAGTCATGTTTGACCAACCTGATGGCCTTTTATGAGGACATAACCAGGTGGATCGATGATGGTAGAGCAGTGGATGTAGTTTATCATGATTTCAGTAAAGCATTTGACACTGTCTCCCACATCATCCTTCTGGCTAAACTGAGGCAGTGTGGTCTGGATGATCAGGTAGTGAGGTGCATGTGAACGTGTTGAAGGAAAGAAGTGAGAGAGTCAGAGAGTTGTGATCAATGGGATGGAGAATAGTTGGAAGCCTGTGATTAGTGGGGTCCCAAAGGGGTCAGTACTGGGACCAGTTCTGTTCAATATGTTCATCAATGACCTGGATGAGGGCACAGAGTGCACTCTCAGCAAGTTTCTGATGACAACAAACTGGGTGGAAGTGGCTGCCACACCAGAAGTCTGTGCTGTCATTCAGCAAGACTTGAACAGGCTGGAGGATTGGGCAGGAAGAAATTTAATGAAATTCAACTATAGAGTCTTGCAGTTGGGAAAGAACAGCCCCAGGTATCAGTGTAGGTTGGGGACTGATCTGTTGGAAGGCAGTGAAGGGGAAAAGGATCAACTAGGGGGTCCTAATGTTCCAGGGTTCATCCTCGGGTGGAGAAAAGAAGGGAGAGAGTCTCTCAAGTTCAGTTTGTGTTGCCCTGGTATGTTTCTAGCAAGTGGTGCCTTCATTGGAGTTCTTCCTCGTCTCCAGGAGTTCTTTTCTTCTTGCAACAGGCAAAATTTAGGGCATGGCATGGTTGTTGGTGGTTATGGAGAGAGGGTTCCTGGGCTACTGTTTTCAGGTTGGATGTCCATTGTGATGTCTTCTCCCACTTTCTTACCCTCTCACTCGCAAAAGCAAGTACAAGCCCAGTGTCTTCATTTTTTCACAGCTCCCCCTGGCTACCCTAGTCACGTTAATACATAAATGACTGTCAGGTGTGCTATCAGTGGGCAGAGCTGACCCATGAGGCAGGTCATTTACAACAATTGTTGGACATTTTGGGAGTCTTTGTGCCTCCAGGAGTGCGGCACCTGCAGTGGGCTTTTGCTGCCCTCCTCCCCCCTCTCCTCCCCCCCTCTCCCCACCCAGCTTCAATACACATCACTGGGCATTCAGGCAAACCATCTGAGCAGCTGTTGTCTTGGGGGGGAGCAAAGGTGATTTTTATCTTTGTTGATTTACATGTACAAGATGGACAAGATTAGTCTCTCACAGAGAGCCTTGTAAAGTTAAACAGTTGTGAGGGTGAATCAAAAAGCTTATTGGAAAATTTAGGAAAAATGTGATTAACACTTTCAGAGTTTCATCTAGAAACACAGTTGAGCATGCAGGTCAAATTTAGGTGCCTACCGCTCACTTTAAAAACCCATATTATTTCCTGGATTTAGAGGATTAAATACTACCTTAAAACTTTTAGCTTTAGTTGCACAGGCCTGTCTTGTGTTATATGAAAAGCTCGGTTGAAAGATAACTTTCATTCTCAGCAAATTGTCTTGATCTCTGAAGGCAAACTCTATTTAATTTCATTTCGGGCATTGAGAATCTCTTTTCTTTATGATCTATTAACTCATTAAAAATCTATCCCTGAGTTAAATATCTGTTACAAATCAAGTATGTAACTCATGTAATAATGCATGTGATAGCACACGTTGAACATAGGATAATTGTAAGTTCAAAGGTGTTTGAAATTACAAAAAATTTGTCCGTCTCATCCTATCTCCATGCCTACACTGGCAATTTTCAGATCATTAAATATGTCTGGCTTTCTTTTGTACAAGATACAGACGTCCTATATATGACTTTTTATTATTTTTTATCTCACTCTGGGAATTCAGCAGTAGCTAAGGAATGGACATTATTGCAACAGATTGAATATATTTGTGAAAGGCTGATTGTTTATACTGTGCTGCTTTCCCATCTATTTTTTCTACTCAAAGAATTATCAAGTGCAGGAAATCTCTGACAAAGTCTTATCTTGACAAGTAGGAGGCAGAGTTAATGTGCAGGGGAGAGAGAAATGACCTTGTATTTTTATGTGATCATATCTCCTCACCAATGCTGAAAATGATTTTCGAACAAGAGGAATTTACAGATGCTTCTGTTATTGCATTCTCATTCATTCTGTAAGGAAGAATAGGTCATCAGCCATGATTTTCCACCCTGTCTTTGTGCTTGTGCTCCTTTCTGGGTTGAACTCAGTGCACAGCAAGATTTTTCCTCTAGCCCTGTTCCCAGTGGGATGGAGCAAAATGTCTAATCAACCATCTCCTTATACCCTTAATGAATTGTAACAATTTTTTGTAAAGATTTTGTGGCTAATAAATTTATAACATTCTGTACAATTGTTATAAAAAAAATACTGTGATGATTGTTCAGCATCACTGCTAGTTACTGATGGTGATTATGGCATCTCTGAAAGAATATTCAGATTCCAAAGACAGATTAAGTATCCAATGCAAACATATTTAGAATTATTTCCACTCACAAAAGTTTCAAAAATAAGAGTAAGGAAAAAAAAGGGGGATCAGTCTAAACACACATCTCTTCTATTGCAAATAGGATATATCAATGGAATCATTTATAGAAGCATTTTCTTGCAATTTCAAAATGCTTTTTAGTCCCTAGAACTTTTCCAAATCAATGGAACTAACAGCTGAAGAAATTAATGTTGGCTATGAAGCAGATCAAATACAGAGTACAAAGGGAGATTTTAAAATATTGCCAATACAGAAGTAGCAAATATGACATAAACTATTAAAAGAAATAGCCATGATAAATATGTTTATGCTACTAATTTCATCGTCTCTTCCTCTTTGTCTTCTTATCCTTCTTGCCTTGTGTACCCCCTCTTATTTTTATAAAACGAAAGTAGCAGCAGGAATTAGGAAGAGAAATTGTTAAGGACCTTAATCTGAAGACAGAAATTAATTAGGTCAGTATTAAAAATGGTATGGTAGTTCAAGAGAAGTCTAAAATTATTATGTGGCATGTAGCTATGTCAAAGGGTGAAAAGTCATCAAAAGAGAGGGCATGAACCAATCATTGTAAACAAAGAGAATATAGGGAAAAAGATTATTTAATTTCTATTTGTTTTTCTATACTTGTGAAGTAACTTAATTGTTCAAAAATATTTCAGGCATGAGGAATGCAAATATTCCCTGCAAGAAAATATTTACCAGTGAAGTAAATCTGAAACTTGCTGAGAAGTTCGATAGATTTTGATGAGTTAGATTGAATTTTAGCATTACTACCTACAGGAGAAGCTTTGCAACTTATGGAGGATTTTGCATCAATATCTAGAAAAATGCAACTGTTCACTATCAAGGAAGAAGTTGCACAGATTATATTTTTATACTAATTGATAAACAGCAGCAATAAAATTAGATAACTAATTATAAAAAATAAAATAAAAACAAACAAACAAAACAAAACCTAACCCAACATTTGGAATGAGGGGTTAGGTGAAGAAATGCACTGTCCTCAATCACAAGGTGTTTCTGGTAAAATTCAAAGACTTCCTTGAAACAACTGGCAACATAGCTGATTTTAAAATTCTGGATTTTCTGCTGACAGCCTTACTACTTGGGAGAATTTTGTTCTGCCATAGATGGGGATGTGATTTGCACAACGGCATAGTGAGACAGGAAGTGCCTTCTAGGCAATTTAACTTAAAGGTGTTTCTTGGCTCATCATGAGTGAAAAGGGAGAAGTTTCAAGTTTGTTCTCAGTCTGCATAGCCTAAATTCCTTAATGAAATAAAAATAAGGTGGATAAGCTACAAAACAATTTTCAGTAAAGGCAACACTGTATTGAAAATTAAAAAATAATATCTCATGTAGAAATTGTCATTAGCATGTCCACTATATTAATGAGTTTTTAATGAAAGGAGGGGGAAAAAGAAGAAGTTGAACTCTCTTTTTGGACTTTGGAGTTAGGTAAACAAACATCACTATCACATGTACTTAAAGTGGATTGTATTTACTGTGCTTTGTAATCTACCTGTAGGAGGTTTACAATTATTGATTTAAATAATATTTAGTCAGGGACTCCTAGTTTTAATTTCTCTTAGTGTATACATATTGTTTCCCTCCTGAAGATTATATTACATATTATATTTTAAGTAAGTTGTCAAACGTTTTTGCTTAAATTTACTCTCATGCTGGTTAGTTCTTTCACCTAATTAACAAGAATGGCCTTAGCAGTTTTTGTTGGATCTCATGTCTGCCTTTGAGAAATGCAGCTCTGATAATTTATGGTAGAAACATTTTAGAAGTTACCTTTATGCAAATAGAATTAGATTGTTGTTTGTTTGGGGTTTTTGGTTTTTTAACTATTTGGTAGATCTTGCACTGATTTGTAAATATTTATATTACATTGGGGTGCATGATTTTAAAATCACTTAATATAAAACTTCAGCTTTTAGAGAAAATGGTACAGTTTTCCATAGAACTTTATTAATGTTTTCTTGTCATGGTTTCTCTAGGTCTCTTTTCTTATTTGTTTTTGCTTTTACAATGCATACTAATAATAGAATACAGAGAAAGGAAGATTAATGCACACTATTTGCTCTTTAAAAAGTCTTAGAATTCTTCAGCTGTTATCTTTGTCAGTTAGAAGCTTTGGATCCTTAGGTTTTTTATAAAAAGCATCAAACCTTGAACAATTTGGGGTCTGGAATATCTAAATCCCAGTCTGTCTATAAAGATAACTAAATTTGCCACCTATATTGCTGGCTGAGAGAACCAAAGGATGTGTAAACACAAAGTCAAAAAGGAGGCTTATGATTATGACATTCTGTGGAGTGATAATAGAAATAATAGTTTGTCTGAACCAAAAAAAGCAAAGTATAGTGCTAAATCTTTAAAAGGTGAAAGAATCAAAGTCTTCTTTCCAGTAAATGGGCCAAGTTTACCTGCAGTGAAATCTTACTGATTTATTCTGCTTAAATTAATTTGACCCAATTTCTTTTCCATTGAGGATAACCTGGACATTACAATTTGTGGGAGAAATAGAGGAGGAAAAACACTATTGAAAAAAACAAGAAAAAGGACAGCTGAAGGGAAGGTTGACAGCAGACAGTTTAATCATTGACCCTTTTAAGAATGGCTTTTAAAAAGTTTTGGGTTTTTAAAACCTTTTATAGATCATCACAGCAAAATTCCAGATAGTGCCTGGGAAACAGGACATGGACTGTGGAACCAATATCTTCCTGATAATTTTTTCAAACTATTAGTTTCATAACAGAAACTCAATTTGCTTTCCCAGCTACTGTTTCCAAATCACACCACTAGATACTAGTCAGTTAGGAAGATATCTAACCAGTAAACTAAATTAAGAACAGCTTCTGTGGATCATTCTGTTGTTTCTTATTGTAACAATGTTTATAAATATTTGGTAGTAAGTTTCTGTTTTGTTTTACTTTCACCAAACACATGCTAGATTCATAGTAATTATAGGAACAACTTAATCAAAGTATGATCAAAAGTTCTGTCTGTTGCTCTTACAGAAAGACTGGGCTTCTTGTTTTAAGACAAGATGACACTGAGGAAACTGAAAAACAAGTGTAATTTTATTAGTCCCAAACATTTCATCAGGTTATGAAGCATATATGGGAATGAGTTTGTACTTTTGTTAAGCTGAAATTTACAAATGTGTGGTTAAAGGTATATATTTAGGACTGCAGATGCCACTTTATGCGTATTTTAGTCTTATTCATATTCCAGAAGCAAAATATACAAACAATTTCATCATATTGTTCAAAAGGTAGGTAACATATAACAGAGTTTCATACTGGGAGGATTATAAAAGAACGTAGAACTCCACTATGAAGAATAAAGAAAGCAGCTACTGCTAAGAAGGGGTGCTTAGCATCTATTTTGTACCTTCATGCATTGTAAACTTAAACTTCCTGTCTTATCGGACATGTCAAACAGGCAATTCCCATCCTCTTTGCAGACCATTTAAATTTTTTAAGACTGCTAGTAGTTCAGTCTTCTTTCTTTAGACTAATTTGCTTAGTCACTCGTCACTAAATACTGATTTGCTTAGTCATTCATCACTATCATTGCTTTCCAAGCTTCATGTAGTATTCCATCTGAGACCTTACCAAATTTGAGCAAATTATGCTCTCACTAAAATGAAATTCAGAACATACAGGAGGTGTTTTGCTCCCATGAACCATTTGCCCACATCTACTAAGAAGGCAACAGAATTCAATGTAAGTAGAAAATATGAAAGTCAATTCATAGTACAAAAAGAGTTTTAAAGCCTGTAGTCCCAAAATTAAAAGCTGTGATGCTTCTGTATCAGAGCATGCTCTGGTACAACGAAAATGTTCCTGCCCTGGGGAACCACAAATACCAATTTCAGAGTTTAAAGACCCTTGGGATACTATGCCTTTCATCATGATCTGGCAGAAGCTTTTGTATACTTGATACCTTGTGGTACATTCAGAGCAGTTTATCTCAAAGGAAATCGGACAAACACAGAAGCAGAACACATTTTATGGAAGGATTAATTTTGTAAGAGAAAAATCAACAACCTTCATTCAGGTAAACAATTTCAAACTTTTCTGAATCATACCTCTTTGAAAAAACTTCTATTTTCTTTCAGAAGCCTACTCTGTACACGGAACCTACACTATACACCTACATTTAATATGGAGATTAAAAAGCAGAAAATATATATACTTCTGGAATAGATGCTGGAAAGTGGTTATTTTCTAAGATTAAAAAAGAACAGCGATAGTTTTTTTCAGTGCATGGATCTCAATGAGGAGACAGGAAATAGAATTGTAATCATAAGTAGATTATTAGGCCCATTTGCACATGAAATGATACTTTGACTGAGGCTCAAATAAGCAGACTTAGAATTGTACAAGAATCTCATTAGACAGCAATACAGATGTTTCTATTGCCTTAAATGTAGTAACTGGTATGTGAGAAAAGAATGCAGATACATGGAAAATGCTTGTTCTATCATATTCCAGATCTTGAAGTGTTCATATAATGCAGTGATTTTGAAAAATAAAAACTAATTAACTAAACTATTAACTGGAAAATGCAATTAAACTTCTGGTGCTATTATTCAGAAGTCTTTGATTGTGATAGTTGTCGTCCAAGTTATGTAATTTAATATGTATGTTATTATACTCTGTTAACTTTCCTGATTGTCTTTATAATGTTGCATACAAAGAAAAGTTCTAAAAAATACCTGGAATAATTATTTGCTTCCATTTTCTTCTTTTACACAACAGAATTCAAGTAACTCCACTCCAACCACCATCCTTTATGTTAAAGAGAGGATGTTGGATTTTTTTGTACCCATAGTGGAGGATACTAAATAGAATTACAACTTTCTTGTCTTTCAGAATTTTGCATTTTATCTAATGTGCATGGTTTCAGCAGACAGGTCTAGGAATTTCTTTTATTAGCTTCAGAAAGTGGTGAGTTTTGCTCAGAAAGCTGGTAATCTCAGTGAACATCTGAATACAAGGAAGATTGTTTTGAGAAAAGGCCCAAGTGTTGTTTGATGCAACTTTAATTGTATTCTAGGAAGTCAAAGCTAACTCTTCTTTCAGCAAGGGTAACAAAAGATGCCATTTTAGCTCTTATTTGCCATCTTTTCTACATGTGCTTGAAGAAAAATTTTGGGGCTATTGACAGGTTTAAAGTGCTCATAATTTTACAGAGTTCAAGCAGGAACCTGACAGCTGATTGTTATAATAGTACATTCTCCACTTACTTTGTTGGCTTCTTTCTGATTTAATAGGCCCACAACATTTGGTGATTCAGAAAAGTCTTGGACTATAGAACAGTGTTTATTCTCCCAATTTAGAGGAAGATACTACTTTCATTAGCCAGTATTTCTCTACTTAAGTCTTTGCTAGCTACATCTATGATGTTGGAAGGATGCAATACAACAGTGTTTTAGAAATCATGAACTTTGTTGTATTCTAGGTAAATTAAGGCAAAACATTAAGTTCAGTTGTGCACATCCACACCGGGAAAGAAATTTAAAAATAACGTTTCTGTGTTATAACCCAATCATTTGCCCTCTTGTTTAAAATATCAAAGGGCAATCTCTGTATCAAAGGTTGCAGATGCAGTCTTTTATGATATTTTACCTCATGTAACTTGGGAAAAAGGTTGTGCAATGCAGTACGATCTTGCTTTATAGGGCAACTTGAAAGGGTCAGATCCAGGGCTAATAGGTAGTGACAGGAAGTAGTTAGAAAGCCTGACTTCAGCATCTAACTCTTGATTTAGGTTAATATCAGTACTCATTAAGATGTTGCATTCTTTTGAATAGAAATTTAAGCTAAATTATAAAATTTTCCAATGTTTTCTAAGTTATAAAATATTTTTGTCTGGGAAGAAAATAATAATGTTAATTGTCTTTGAACTGCTTTTCGAGAAAAAAAGTGGGATATCTCCCTAGCAAAAACGTCGTCTCTAAGCCCAGGTGACTTGAGCGTTTCAGAGTCAGTCCCATAAACCATGCTTCCTACAGCAGGTCCTTGTTACAGATCATACATACATTTCTTTCTATGCATTGGCTTTATCAGCTTTTCAGAAACACTGACTTCAATGGAGGATCTCACAGAGATGGTAATCTATCCCAAACTGACAGCTGTCTTGTACTCACTGGATTCTAGAGATCAGTTCCAGAATTAGCTGCATTTTACTTTGTGAAAGACCTAAAATTTGGAAAATTGTTATGTCATCATCTCTGTCAACAGCTTTGCTTTGTATTATAAAATATTTTGTCATTCAAGATGGGTTTTGCAATATACTTGAATAATTTGAAGAATAGATTTTGGGAAAGAAGCATGTACCCAGCACCAACCAGCTGGTGCAGGGGCTGTTCTTTTGCCTGTCATTATACCACAAAAATGTACATGTTACCTTTCTGATACCTGACATAATGTGGTCTAACCTAACTTTCTCCAGAAAAAAACATGAACCATTATTACAGTGGATCTTGAATTGGAGAATAAATCAAACATTGTTTTATCATCTGCCTCTGTGGCCCACCTGAAGTTCTACATGCTGGATTACCACTTTGATTGTCTTGCTCTGTGTTCAAACATGCAAAGTACTGCTTAACAGGTATCAGTTTAGTTGTAGAGGCCAGAAATTCTGTTTTCCAGATCTATTAATTTTTATTCCTAAAACAAGCCCTTCTGAATGATCTTACCATGCCAATGCTTACAAGTTTTTTGTTTGTTTGCTCATTGTTTGTGTCTTTTTGTGATATTTAGATGTTTTCCTTATTCTAAATAGGTTACAAGTTTTCATAATTCAGTAGCACAATGTCTGATTTACCTGTGCTGAGAGGTGTTCTGCTCTGTTCTGACCTCACTATTTGCCAACAAAATGGAAATAAACATGCATCTTATTTGTGATCTCTCTGTCGATATACAAAGCAATATCTGTTTAGTACTAGATAACAATATTTGTCCATGAAATAATATATTTTTTAAAATGTTCTTTCATCCGCTTACAGGCATTGACACATTTAATGAGAGCGTTATTCAATGTTTCTTTATTGAAGTTTTGGCTGTTTTCTGTGGTTTCATCCAGAGACTTCAGCTGTCCATTTTACTGCATTGTTCTCTCCCAAGTCTACCCTGGTGCATATATCTTGCATGAATTTGAGTGATAGTTTCACTACAGCTGCAGATGCATCCTCATGAAATTCGTTCTCCAACACAGCTTGCCAAAAGCAGTGCTTGTTCATTTTATGCACTCATATTCTGTGCATTCAGTAGAGCTGAGAAATTATTATCAGCAGCTATTGGAATTAGATCCAATGCCTAAACCAAGATTATAGCACTGAACTCCAGGCTGTTATAGGAAATGCTTAGTGAAGGAGAAAAAAATGCAGTATTCACCTTTTTTTCCCTCCATTTGATGCTGCTCCTTTTCTGTGTTATTTCTACTCCTCTCTTATGCTAAACTATATAGTGTAATAATTTTAAGAATGAGAAACCAGATCCTACCCTATTTAAATTGTGTGTGAAAACTACTTCTTTGTGCTTTTGTGGGATGTATGCCTCAATGGATTGTATGCTGTCACTCAATGGGTTGTATGCTGTTAAGGTTTGACCTGAGAAGTTCTAGGTGCACTTAGTTTGCCAGAGTTGGTCTGTAAATGTAGTTTCCTACATAATATACATATATGTATTTACATATTTTTCCAGCTTTAAAAAAAAGATTAACACCCCAAAAAACCCCACCTTGATTATTTTGAGAACCTTCAGTATCTTTCAAAAGAATATACTGCTGCCTCTTTTACTGTGTGATCTGGTCGCTGTGTGCATTATATCAAATATGACAATTTTCAGGAAAAAGACAATGAAAATGTTAGATGATGCCTTATACTTTGTGTCACATAAAATGAGCTAGTAATGTTTCTGGGAAAAAAACAATGGTCATTATTTTGATGATGTGAAGTGACACCTTTGTTGTGATTATTAATTTTTAAATTATTATTAATAGTCAAGATTTTTGGAAAATTTCCCTGGGGTTCTTTGGATGTTCGGTCAGCAAGGTTGTTGCACAAAATTGCTTGTAAACACTGAATTAAACAGTTTAAACAGTCTAAACAGTCAGAAACTTGGAAAAATAGGGAACCTGCTAACAGGGGAAATCCTAACCCCACCTTATACTCACAAATGCGATAGGTATACAGTTCCTGAGGAGAGAAGGAGAAAGAGTTTGCCTTGCCTCTGCCGTATTGCTGCAATGCACGCTGCTAACACGTGGCCACTGTGAAAGAGGTGCAGGACAAGTTTGGTCCCACTGAAAGGCAGCAGGAAGGAGAGCAACGGCTCTAAATCACCCTCTTTTAAATGCCCTATTTTGAAGGGTGAAACTGGCCAGTAGGCAGTAGTGTCCATTGTTTTGGGCAATAGATTCAAAGTCCTGCAACCTAGAGGTCCACCCTAATGCTTTGAGGGACAGCACAGAACACCTGACTTAAGGCACATGGCATGGGGCTTCTCTGTTCAAACCCTCATCAGCTGTTCACCTGCCACTCCCGGACCTCGCAACAGAAGGAGTGTGCTGGTTTGAGTTAACTGGAGAATTTGAGTGAGAAATTAGACTGTTGGCTGAGAGAGGTAAACACAGTATGTCACTTCACCAGAGCTTTACTGAGAAAGAAAAAAAATTGTTTTCAAGTATTGTACCCAAAGCATTAGATATGAGATGGTTTCTGACCACTCTGGCTGCGGCTGCTTCTCTTTTCATGGTCTCCTTTGTCTCTGCCTTGGTAGCTAATTCTCAGTAATTCTACTAACTACTTTCCTGCTCCTAATCCCCCTGGCCAATCTACCTCCGCTTATCTTCAGCATCAACAGGTGGTGAGATTAGATTGGGGAAGGGGGGAGAGGTGGTAGGGGTGGCTGGTTACCCCTCTTGGGGATTTTGGTCTCTGAGAGGGGTGTGGTGTTTCTGTATTACCTTTTCATTGTATATATCTGTAAATATCTGTTATATCTTGTAAATATTTGCTTGTATATTGTGCATTGCTGTAAGTATAAGGCTTCATTTATCAACTTGCAGTGTTCTGTGTCCTAGCCGGGGTTTATTTCAAAAGGTGGTGGGGGGGGGCAGGTAACTGCTTAAACCACCACAAGGAGGAAAGAACAAGAGTTTGAACTGATTTGGGCAGGATTTATGCCCTACCAGGACAACCTTAGGAAAGCTGAGACTGTTGAAGCTGAAAGTTTGCTTGGTACTTCAACTTGAATAAAGTGTGAAACTATTTATTAAAAAGATAAAGCAAGATTTGTCCAGCATGACTAATCTGTTGGGTATTCTGTTTGCTTGCTTGTTTGTTTATTTTTCTCTGAAATGAAGCTTTCTGTTTACTTTGGAGACTAGAGGAGTTTGGTGCTTGAAAACTCTGAACTTTGTTTTTTATCTTCACGCAGAGGGGTTGGAACTAGACAGATATAAAGGTCCATTACATCCCAAACCGTTCCGCTATTCTATGCAAATGGTAAGTGATGTCACGTACAGCTCAGGTCTTTGCAGTAATTTTCAGTAAGTGTTTAAACACAGAAGCACTCACTCAAATATTTATAGCTCTGATCCATCCATTATTTATTTATATACTTGTTTTGGTTTTGTATGACTAACTACATTACTGCACAGAAAATATGATTATTATTGGTGGCAAGATATATCCAAATGCAGATTTAGCTGTCTGACTTTACCTGTTCAAAGGAAAAAACGGTTGCTCTGTCCTCTTTGGTTCATGGAATGTCATCTTCCTATCTGGTTGTTAGTAATTCCTTTTCATTAACACTGCAATAGAGATGTTTTGTAAATACACCTCTTTTGTTGTTGTTGTTGTTGGTTTTTTTCTTCCAGTTATGTGGAAAAATTAAAATATCGTTTTCTTTGTAATGGATATTTGCTTGTTTGGGCTCTTATTCTCAGAGTTCAGTAACAGGCCTAATTGACTTCTTCAATATTGACAAAGCATGACATTTTACAGGGGTTACCACAGTTTCAGAAATTCCCGTTTGTCCTCTGATTTGTAAGCATGTTAACTTGTAACTCCACTGACTTCCTGTTAATTCTGGTGTGTGTAAGAGGAGATGGAATTCAGAAGCACCAGTAATTTGCATTATGACAAGTATTATCAGGGACAGAGAAGAAATATCTCCAGTAATGGTTTGAGAATGCTCTGGTTAACAAATATTTATATGAACTTTTTCTTGGGAGTGTTTCGAGTTGACTAGTTTCCCTTGCAGTGGAGTAAAATTGATGCTTGTCATCTACTACCAAAAGTCTTAATGGTTGAATATCTCTTTGTAGAAGTATAGCTGTCAAAAAGCAGATGGAAGCTATTATTGTTCTGGAGACCACATTTATAAGATACTGTGTATAACCACAGGGACATAGTGGCTTATGTAAATATTTGTTTTGCCAATGCACATCATGTTTTATCCTTAGCAGTGCAAACATAAAGAAACTTATCCAAGAGTCAGAGTCCTCCTGAGAAGGGAACAGGCTGCACCAAAGACATTTGCTGCTTCTTTCTAGGTGGCGGATATATTCTGTAATGTCTGCACATACTTTACATGTGGTATGTGGTGCACAAAACAACAAGAAAAGTTTATTATAGGCCAGTGTATAGAAATGGTGAGCTAAGACATAATCCAATTATAAGAAATTAAGCTATTTGTAAATACAGTCTCTAATGTAGCTGACTGGTTCTCTAGAATTTCTGTTTAATGTTTTGTTTTGATTATATGGGATTATAAGAACCAAGGTTGACGACCAGGGTGCTCTGGAATTCTTTTGACAGAAGTGTCTTTTTTCTGTTTTAATCTTCAAGTGAAATTACAGCTTTGGGGAACAACAGAGTAAAAGGAAGGGACTCAGCAGTTGGATATAGTTTTGTGTATAATTTTGTCCATATTCTTTGAGGAAGGGTTACCAAATAGCTATTACAAGGGAAAAAATATTCAAAATCAACATATGGGCATCTTGATTGGAAAATTTCTGGCCAGCACTATTTAGAAGGTCATTAGATTGTTATCATGTATTGCTAAACTGCTTCTCATCTTCCTAATTTCACTATTTAATTCCAACTGTAAAACAGTCACTAGAAATTAAGGACACTAAATGTTTCATGTGAGTATTGAAGTTAATTTACTGCTTATCCTGATCCGGTTTGGTCTAGGTGATATTACTATTTATACTGTACTGTGAAAGAACTCAAGACGTGTGATAACCTTCAGTGTGGGTAGAGAGGAAAGTGAAATAAGGTTACCTGACAACCTTGCTGTTGTTCATTTGCTACTGCCTGTGTTCCCTGTCAAATCCTCTATGTCATGTAGATATTTGTCCAGGATATGATTTTCTAAAAGAGTAACTAAGTCTTTGCTCTCTTCAATGGCTCATAATTTGTCATTGTCAAAAATATGCAAGCGTTTCTTTTTGTTAGATGGATGAGAATAGAATATAAATGCAGGTGTGTGAGTGACACTTTCAGCACTGATGTCTGTGATGGCAATCAATTAGAAGTGGTTCAGTGAACCAAGGTTACTGAAATGATGTGCTGGAAAACAAGCAATACTGCACCAAGTCGGGATAACTAGGGCTTTTATTAGTAATATTACACTGTGATGCTTAAAAACTATATGGCCTGTCTTGCATGCTCTATTATTGGAATGATTACGAGAATCTGCCTTTGCTATTTCAGGCACATGTAGAACACAGCACAGATTAACTTTTGAAATTGATGAAATTTAAGAAAAAGGTTGCAGGCCTCTTTCTGATTGCAGAGGAACTACTTTCCCAGTAGGCACAAGATTGAAAAAGAGAATGAAAGTTTTTGGTTTAATTTTTTTCCCCTGGAAGTTTTCTATTTTTTTCTCATTATGAATCTTGCTACGTAAAGGCAAAGGCATGTAACTTATCCTCTAAATACCAGTGTGTCACTGTGGCTTTCAGAAGGAGTGTAATTATAAAGACAAAAGAGGTAATATTTTTCAACTGGTCACAGACTGGCAGCTTTTCAGTCTAAAATCATGCCTCCATCCTTCATAACTAAGAAGGATGTGACATGCTTTCTGATTGCAAGGTGAGCAAACCCACTGACATGTAACTGCATTGCTTTAGGAGCAATAGGGAAGCCTAGCATGTGCTACTACTGAAATGCAACCAGTAAATTTCTGTGTAAACAGAAGTGATTTACCTTACACTCTAATTGTGGAAGGGAGGAGAATTGCTGAGCATAAGGCATTGTGCAAAGGAAGCTTAGTTATCAGAGGCCTAACCCAAAATCTCCAGATTGTCCACTTGGATTCAGAATGTTCTTTGTGATGTGTTATGGAGTCCTGCTTTTCAGTGCTTTTGAGACTGACGAATTCTATGCAGCACTGTGTTATCTTATGTAAATCAGTCACTTTGGGATGCCATGTCATGCTTTTTTCTACACAGATGTCATGCTTTTTTTCCACACTCTCGTGTGCTCTCTGGACTTTTCCATTTTCACACTCTCTGTGATTCAAGAATGAATAGTTCTCAATTTTTCTCTTAGAAACTTTCAAAGAAAGACTGTATCTGACCAGTTCAGCCTGTCTTTCATTATGTAAATGTCTTTGGAATCCTTTGTAGTTACAGATATTTGTTAAACATAAGGTTCTTACTGTCACTGAGTATGATTTAAACTACTGATTCTCCCTGTAATTAGGACTTCCTGTCAATTTCTTTGAAGCATCTGAGGACATGGGTGACTGTCCTTGGTGGAGTAGCTCACTGAAACTTAGTAGAGTACAATAGACAAAATGCTTTTAAGAATTTAAGCCATAAAAAACATAAGAAATACAATCTATACATTTTTTAAAAAAAATTCTAAATACTATCTCAAAATCTGTTTTGGAATTTTGAATTATACCAAGAAAAGAGATCTTTCACCACCTGGATAGGCAATACATCAGACAGCACCAAGGCTGGATCATATGGTCCAGAGTCCAGCATGGAAATGGAAATTCTGGAGCTAATTAGAATGGATCGATTTCCCAGGTTCTCTGAAGAGGAGTTAGAACATGACCTGAGAGCATATGAGGAAAGAAATCACCTGGATTAATGAATCTCGTTTTCTAGATAATAATACAGATTAAATGGAGTGATTTAGGAAATGTTTTTGTAGAGTTATCTGCCTTTCTGTGGGTTTTGGTTTTGGTTTTCCTAATCAACTTGTACCAATGCACATCTTTTTGCTGTTAAAAAAAGCTAACAGGCTGATTTTATTATTTCTTCTAGAGGCACTTTGAGAATGCAGCTGGTGATGTGAGACAGATTTTTTTTTCTTTTTTCAGCTCAGGAGTGACTGTCTTTTCCCAGCCACATTGTGAACATAGAGGTCAGTTCAGTCATTATAAGCAGAGAGCATATTGTTCAGGCTGAAGACATGTTAACTCTTAGAGATAGAGCTAATACACACACAACTACTGTGCCCCTAATTTGATAGTTCACATCTTCAAGTGACTGCCAATTTCTCTTTTGGAAATGGTGAAAAAGTAGAGCCTGAAATTTACAGATTTTTTTCAATTTATTTTGTTGTTAGGAAGTTACTGGAATTCCTTTAAGGAATAACTGAGTTCTATCATATTGAGAATTAAAAACATTACTGAAGTCTTAAAAAAAGTGTAGTTCCGAGCTAAAGACTGGCAAACTCATATGATTACACAAATATCACAATGGTCATATCATGCTGTGAACCTCAAGGCTGAATATCATGGCTGGATTAAACATTATGAGACAAAAAACTAAAAGCATCTTTGGAATTTTTTTTTTGTATAGTTTTCTAATCCCTAACACTTCATACTGTTCACAATTTTTGTCTTTTGTCCACAATCGTAAGGGGTAGAAATATATGTTTTCCTCTCAAATTACTCCAGAAGATGACAATCTCTTAAAAAAAATAAGAAAACTTGTAACACACTAATGAGAGGTCACGGAAAAGCAGGATAAGTCTCTAACCTGAGTAACAAATTAATAGTTTAGTTATAAGGGCAAAAAAAATTCTGTTATGTGAATCAAAACATACTAAAAGGGTCAAGCATGTTATGTATATACTCCAAAGAATTTGGCATTTAAGTGTACGTTGAGCAACTTCCAAATTCCAGATTCGAAACTCCAAATTCCAGAGGGCAAAAGTAGGGTCTGGGGGAGTAAAGACCTGCCCACTGTAATTGAAAATCATGTTTGAGAGCACCTAAAGAACCTGAATGTGCACAAGTCCATGAGGCCTGATGAGATCCACCCACGGGTCCTGAGGGAACTGGCAGATGAAGTTGCCAGACCGTTGCCCATTGTATTTGAAAGTTCATGGCAGACTGGTGAAGTTCTTGCTGACTGGAAAAGGGTAAACATAACACCTATCTTCAAGAAGGGAAAAAAGGACGACCCTGGGAACTACAGACCAGCCAGTCTCACCTCTGTGCCTGGCAAGATCATGGAGCAGATCCTCCTCAAGGCTCTGTTGTGGCTAATGGGAAACAAAGCAGAGGTGTCTGATGGCAACCAGCATGGCTTCACCAAGGGCAAATCATGCCTAACAAATTTGGTGGCTTTCTATGACAAAGTCACAGCAGCGGTGGACAAGGGAAGGGCAACTGATGTCATCTACCTGGACCTGAGTAAGGCCTTTGACTCTGTCCCACATGACATCCTGCTCACCACATTGGAAAAACATGGACTTGATGGGTGGACAACTCGCTGGATAAGGAATTGGCTGCATGGTCACACACAGAGTGGTGAACAATGGCACAGTGTCCACCTGGAGACCAGTGACAAGTGGCATCCCTCTGGGGTCAGTACTGGGACCAGTGCTGTTTAACATCTTTGTCAGTGACATGGACAGAGGAATC
>VWZI01002858.1:6722-19954 GCA_013396835.1 Psilopogon haemacephalus | reverse complement strand
TGCTCTTGTCAGACCCCACCTGGAGTACTGTGTGCAGTTCTGGAGCCCCCAGCACAGGAAAGACAGGGAACTGCTGGAGAGAGTCCAGAGGAGGGCCACAAAGATGATCAGAGGGCTGGAGCACCTCTGCTATGAGGACAGGCTGAAGGAGTTGGGTCTTTTCGGCTTTGGGAAGAGAAGGCTTCAAGGAGACCTTATAGTAGCCTTCCAGTATCTGAAGGGGGCCTACAGGAAGGCTGAGGAGGGACAATTCACAAGATCTTGTAATGACAGGACGAAGGGTAATGGGTTCAAATTGTTGGAGGGGAGATTTGAACAGGATGTTAGGAGGAAGTTCTTCACAGTAAGGGTGGTGAGGCACTGGAACAGGTTGCCCAGGGAGGTTGTGTCTGCTCCCTCCCTGGATGTGTTCAAGGCCAGGCTGGATGAGGTCTTGAGTGACCTGATTTAGTGGGAGGTGTCCCTGCCTATGGTGGGGGATTGGAACTGGATGATCTTTGGGGTCTCTTCCAACCTAAACCATTCTATGATTCTATGAACTTCTCGGACAGCAGAACAATTAACAGATTTTAGCTAAACATCTTTTACTAAAGAAGATCTCCATCACCTCTCCACGTCAAGAGGCTTGCTTGGTTGTACAGCAGTGGAACAATAATGAACAATCCTGCTCCCATTCTGACTTATTCTCGCTCTGTCAATCCATTTGCGAAAGATAAATTGAAGCTGGTCTTAATTTTATGTAAAAACAAGTCAGGAAACAATCATGACCTGTGTTCCATATACTCTTTGACACATGTAAGTGTCTGGGTTTCGGAGTGTAGACACAGAAAAATATTTAGATAACTGGTGCTATGTAAGTTGTGGAACAGTGAGGTTAGGTACTGTTGCTTGCTCTAGGAGAATTGTAATGGCAGTCAGGATTGTTTCAACTAACTTGTTTTGTTATTGGCTTCCATTGTTATAGAACAGAACTGTATATGTAACAGTGAAAGTGACAATTTTTCCTTTCGCACTTAGCTCCAGCTATTTGTCCTCTTACACAGTTATAGAATTTGCAGAAAAGAAATGTGTAGCAAGCTATTTCCCAAAATCCTAATAACTGTGATTAATTCCTGGAAGCAGAGGAAAAGGGTTGGGGGGGGATGGACAAATCAGTCAAATCATGATTAACATATACACACATAAACACAAAGAATGAGCTGCTGACATGTAAGCTACCAAAAAAGTCTTCAGAGGAAGAACCTTTATGGTATGGGGCGTATATAGTGCTTAAGCTGAAGCATGATGATTTGATCCACAGATACTGTTCAAGACGTAGAATCGAGTCATAGAATTATAGAATCATTAAAGGCAGAAAAAAATATCCAAGATGCATCAAGTCCAGCTGTTCACACTGTCAAGGCCACCACTAAACCGTGTCCCTAAGCACCACATCTACAGCCTCTGTCAGCACATCCAGGGTGGTGGTTCTGCAACCACTTCCACCCTGAATTGTTCAAGTGATGTTTAGAATGGAAACTGGCTTTAGTGTACAGTATGAATAAGTGATTTTCTAAAGCCTGGGGGTTTTGCCATTTTCTGGTAGTGACATAAAGTAATGTTAAACAAAATAATGCTACTTCAAGTATAATAGAACCTAGCAAACTGTTGCTATCATCCCTTCAGGTAAAAAAGACCAATGACAGGTGCTAACTTACCTACACTAAATAGATTTATAATGATGGACACTAATTTATGCACTTAAAATGTTAATTTCAGAGTTTGAATTGCTAAATAGGCATCCAGATTATGCAATGTTGTCTATGCAGAGCAGTAGCTATGTATAGCTTGCATGATAGATTTTTATGCTTGTATGGAGTTCATGCTAATACTCCAGCCTCTTGCTTCCAAGAAAATATCTATGCCAAATATTTTCTTTAAAAATATTTCAAACACAGTAAACAGGCATTTCTACATCTCCAGCCTGTAAACTTAAGACATAGAATATGGCACAAAAGAAAGTAAAATCATTGTGCAAATTACATAGATTACGTAGAGTATTAGCAGAGCCTTATGGTAATTTTGCTGCTAAACAATTCCAGTTTCCTGGCACCTGTACTTCCCTATTTCCGTTTCCTCTGTACGAAAAGTGACATAATAAAAAGTGTTATGTAATCAGCCACTTATGTTTATACAGCAATATTCCTGCAAACATCTTGGAGCACTTTACAGTCGTTAAAATCAAATTAAAATACTGTCTCAATAAATGGAAGAATGTGCATAGTAATTCTCATTTGAATATTAACTCAGTCTAAACACCAACTTTTTTTCTGGAAAATTCTACTAAAGAAAACTTCATGACGATATATTTTCTCTTTGAAAAAAAGAGAAAGAGCAGAATTATGAGACTGGATTTTGCACCAGCACACAAAAGTAACTACATAATATCATTATAATTAATAGAGCTACTCAGATACTTAAAGTCATAATTAAATTTAACTAACACGTGGGTTTTGCTACTGTTAAGATGCTCTTGAAACAATGATGAGAGCAAACTCTAAATCATTTATCCACTATGCGCAGAACACAACTTTATTAAACATTGTTTACTGCATATTGCATATGCAAAGGAACCTTCTCCAAATAATTTCTTTTTCTCCTCTCAGTCGTAAGGCATTTGTTGCTGGGCAATAGCAAATCATGGATCTGTTTATTTTGTTGGTTGATTTTCTAGTGACACACCAAATGTAAAGTAGTACTCACCTTGGGGAACTCATGTGAATGTAGTTAGTCCAGCTGGTGGTGGCCTGTTTGGTCATACTTCTATTGTAATGTCTCAGTCATTCATATTTTAAAATCAAATTGTTGTCAAACCGCTTATTAGTTGTTGGTAACAGCATATGGAAACTGGAAAGCAAGATAGTGGTTTTCAGTTTTAATCAGTAAAAACATCAGTCATTTTGCAAAATATTTTTTCTGTAGTTCTTTGCTGTTCTGCAAGCAACGAGATGACATTTGACAGCAGTTGACAGTTTGAGACATGGTTTAGTGGGCACGGCGGTGTTGGGTTGATGGTTGGACTTGATGACCTCTGAAATATTTTCCAAACTTTATAATTCTGTGATTCAAAGTTGGAAGTCATCATGTTCTCTAAGCTGCACTCATTTATTGCCTTAAATTATTGCCATGGATTCATCCATGACTGATTTTCCCCACTTTGTTTCTCTGAAACTCTGTATTAAAACAAGTTGTGAGCAGGAATCAACCAAATGACAGTTCCATTTATAAGTGGACTTTCCCTAGAAAACTGCAAAGCAGTGCTTTTCTCTGCTCACTTTATTTTATGTTATTTCTTGATATTCATCAGATAAAGAGAGGATTCACACTACCAATTGTAAAAAAAATATTTGAGAGGTTATGACTATTTTAGTAGGTTTTGTTATAAACTCTATAATCTCTTCCATTGACTGAAAGCTCCTCACCTGTCACAGTTTTTAATGAGACAAAACCAAAACCCAACAACTAAAAAAAATTTACCAAAAATTATACAGAAGAGTTATTAAGAAAAAAAGAATAATTACTATTAACTGAAATTTAAAATGTATTATCAATCCTTGCAGCTTGCAGCAAAGGGATAAAATTATGTATTCAGCACAAGTCAGTCATCTGAGTAGAAATGTAGAGAACTCTGAGGATAAAGAACATGGTTTTGTGGTTTATTGCTGTGTGGATTATTTTTTCTGCAAAGCTGCTTCAGGAGTTCTCTTTGCAGAAACACCATCTGTGGTTTAAGTGGGATTCTTTTCAGCCATGAAGTGCAGTTGGGTGAGGTGAGATTCTGTAGAATTACAGTGTTTTGACTAGGAAACTCTAAACAGTGGAGGAGGGAAGAATGAAACACTCCTTTAGGGCCCATTAGCAATGTAAAATACTATTCTCACACTATAGGAGATTCAAGCTAATACTTTGCAGTTAATGGAAGATAATGTAGTTTCCTGGGAGCATCATATTGGTAGATAGATAGAGCCTGGACTAAGTTCCTTCCTTATATTCATTATTCAGGTTTCAGAAGCACATTTAATATTGTGATATGGTCTCCTCTGTAATTCCTTGATAATGAAAAGTCTGCATGTGAAAGGTGTCCTACTCTAACAGACCTATTTTCATGAGTCTTGAAACGGTTTTCCTTTAATTGAAACGGGATAGTCTAAACTTATGAAGTGATACTTTGACCTTTCAGAATAGATTTTAGGATGGCTACAATATTTCCAAGGCTAAAGTCAGTATCTTTGTTGTTCTACATCAAAGCAGAACTTGAATGTAAAGAAATTGCTAGTGCTATAGCAATAACAAAAAGTAAATCCATTAGCAGAAAGTGACTCCACTGTTACTGACTGCTGCCATGAGACTGCAAATTACTGGAAGAATTTTATGAGGCAACATCTTATCAGTTTTCTCACAGAGCAAATGTCTTCTAATATTTCTTACCACTGTAGGACTGTGATAATGCTTGCTCAAATCCAAGAATAGTTTTGAATTTCTTGCTGTGGATGAAGCATCACTATATGTACAAAACCTGTAGAGAAGACCATGCTCAACCACAAACCAACAAAAATATAAGCAGTATTTTGAAACCAATATGTAGGTAGTTGAGGAGACTAGATGACTAATAATCATTAACTGTAAAGATTATTCTAGATTAACTGTAAAGCTTATAAAGCCTACAGAATCACTCTATAGAAGAAGGTCTTTAAATTTAAAAAAATGTGCTTTTTGGGGCTGTTATGAGGACATTATTCTAAACTGAATATATAATTTGCTTTAGGAGCGCAAATTAATTAAAGTGAAGGGAGGTGATCAGACACTTAAAAATAAGAAAATGCTTTTGTGTAATAGTGAATCCAGAATTCCTTTCTATTCTATATTTCTCCATTTTCATAAATAAAACAAAACTCATTATTGTACAAGTATCTATAGAAAAAAATGTTCTATATTCAAAATATTATGACTAAAATATTAGTTGTTCTAAACTCTTAGAGACCAAGAAGACAAGAGATATTAGGCAAGGTCTGCTAGATTCCATTCATGTATAGGTAATCTTTTTGTCTGAAATACACACAAAATTATGTTACTAGACATTCTAAATTTTGGAAACATTATTTTCTTAATGTTAGAACACACAGAACACAGTCTTAAAAGATGCTGAAGATTATAGTCCACATGCAACAGATTAGATCCCAAGTAATTCCATTTTAAATTTGCATTCTTCACAAAGCAGGGATTTTGACATGTTGAAAAGTTTTGAAATTAAAAATAATTGCTAGTTTTCTCAAGTGTCATAACCAGGATTATGACGTGTGTTTCGGAACTGAGTTCAAGACTTGGCATAACTAATTTACACTGCATTTATATTTGCATATAAAGGTAGTGTTAAAAAATCTGTATATATATATATATATATATGGCAAAACCTTGCATTACTATGTCTTTTTTTTTTTATAGATAATCATTCAATCTACTTTAAAGCTCAATTTAATTTCCTAGTGTGACACTGATACAGGGTATCTGTAGATCTTTCTTGTGGTTAATTAGGTGACTTAAAGATGGAATACCTTGTGCTTTCTTATTCTCTAAAGTGTAATAATCTGTCTCCTTTGTGACCTAAACTTTACTTCCGAATATAAGTTAAATTATTAGACACAAAATGTACTTACTTCAATAGACTCAGTGAGAAAATACTTTTCATAAAGAGATATACTAGAGGGTTATTTTGCATACTTCATCCAAACTGTGAATTAATTGCTATGTCTGACAGCATGACTATGAGAGCTGAAGAACTGCATGGCCTCACTCATATTCCATAGCAAGATTTTTTATGTTATATATACTCTATATATTTTTATATTTAGATGTTTCAGTGTTTCTGAGCTTACATTTGAAGTTTTTTCTTTATTTGGCACATTTTTTATCTGATATTTACAGTATTTAAGAAGTGAGCTATTTTCTTTTAAATGAAAATACAAAGTGGGGTGAACAGAATTACTTCTATAACATTTTAGATCTATGCACAATGTGATCTGTAATGCTGTGATGTTGCACCTTGTTTAGAACAGAGGAAGAAGCTTTCCCAGTAAACTTAAAATTTGTAGTGATGCATGGTAAGTATAGCTGAACTAGCCAGTTTTAAGAACTGGATGCAGCCTTTGTCTATAAAATAAATACAGACTATACAATACACAATGGAAATACACACTAAAAAATGTTTCCATTTATTTTTTACTGTGATTTTGATGTTTCTATATTTTTTTGCTTCTCATCCTTTCTCCTCATTTGCTTTAGTGTTAATCTTTCTGATCTTCAAACAATCGCTAGCTTCTTCTACCCAAATCAACATTGTCTAACTGTTTGTCTCATTATTTCAACTAAGATTGTCTAGAATGATTTTATTTTCTGTATGTTGCTTGTCTTGATGTCAGCTGACTACCCTGGCTGCTTTTTCAAGTCAGTTGAATCCTTCTTTCAATTTTTTTACATTACAGCTTTGAAATATTTTTTCAAAGGATTCAGCAGCATTAAAATTCATATTATCCCTTCCTCTTAAAATAACCCATTGAGAAAATCAAAGGATGACATTGATAATCCAGTTAAAAGATCAGAAAAAGAAAAAAATATTCTAACTGTCTAATTCACTCCTTTCCTCAGAGAGAGATAAAAAAGTTACTGATGTTTCTGGATTAAGTCTATTTCTTTTGTTGAATCTTGCATTCATTGGCTCAGTCAGCTATCATGCAGTAGAAGTGGGGATAAAAAAAAAACCCACAAAGAAAATATTCGTGTGACCTTCTGGATCCTTTATTTCAGTCTGGTCTACTAGGTCATAGGATAAGATATGTAGAATAGTGTTCAATTAATAGTGAAATGAATGAAACCTGAGACAAATCCCATTAGGAACAATATACCATTCTGCCGCTATGGATAGTTAGGTTAATAGGTGATGCTGACAATATCCTGACGGTAAAATACAAGTTTAAAGAAAACAAATTATTGAGCTAGGATCATTGAATCCTTATCACACATCTGTCAGTTTTAATGTCTTGCTGTCTATCTGTAGGCAATGAAAAGGAGAGAGAGCATCTATTGCCTCATGAATGCTATATTTTTGCTCTCATTTAAAAAAAAAATCAAACTTTAAAAATTATTATACCTCATTAGTGCTTAGCAAAGAAATAGACAAAATATCAGTTGATGAAAAAATTACAGCTTTGTCTCTTTTCTCACAACTGCGATATTGTCATGGAATTGAGGCAAGGAATACAGGAACTTTCTAGTTGCAAAAGCAACTAGATGAGATGAAATGATTATAGAACTTCAGGCAATATATAGTGGGCTTCTATATCTGTCTGTTGCCAAGGCCATGGAAAAACACTAAGGTCTTACTATTGCCTTGAATGTCTGGAATAAAGTACCATCTATCATGGCTTTGAGTTTTCTCTTTGGGAGTGGACTTTCACAATATTATCATTGTAAATAACAATGATAAGATTTACGTATTTACTGGAAAGACCCATTAGTTAGATGGTGCCACAGGCTCGAAGAACAACCCAGTAATACATTTTAGCAACTAAGAAACTGAGAAAAAAAAACGGATGTGGAAGCAAAAATTAAATGCAAGTGGTGGTTTCTAGATCAGTGTCAGTTCTGTAGATGGAGGCAATTTGTTTCCACAGCAAGCAGGGTGGAAGGTGATATCAGAATTGTCTGTTTCAGGCAGAGGTAGTGAAACCTAGGACCTAGGAATTTGTAAAACTTAGAGGAAGAGAAAAAAAGAGGTAGTCATCTGGTGTGAACAAACCACAGAAGTTCCTGACCTAACATCATGAAGGAACAATACTAGGAAACAACTACATAAGAACATGGTCTCTCCAACAGCAAAACCTAAGACTTGATTAAATCTCATGTAACAGTAGCTGTGCCTGTAGAAATAATTTAATGTGTGGTACTTATTGATAATTGTCACCAGATGAATCGTGATATAATATGCCACTATTTTTATTCTGAATTGATGCAGTAAGTCAGCGTATCTATTTTTCCATGTCAAAGGGATTTTGTTGCCTACCCATGTTAAAAATCCACTAGTGAGGGAACCCAAATTTTTCCTTAAATGGATGGCTGCTTATTGACATGCAGCCACCCTTGGTCAGGGCGAAACATGGAAAAAAGCAAAGTAATTATTTATAAAAGGACTCCCAAATTAGCCAGAAATAAAATTCAGAAGAGACACACATGCGTGATATAATTCAGTTTCTCCAGACTGATTTGTAATGTGAGCAGTTATTTAGAGAGTTTCTGAAGATGCAATTATGAAAACAATACTATACAGTGCAAACTGCAACGAAGTACAGATACCATCTAGCTGCACAATCTTCCTTCTGAATGAACAACTAAATTAACTTCTTTCAAAAGCTTGAACCATGTTGTGTAATTTACTTGAGTTACAAAAATGTTAACAAACCCTCCTGTCCTGTAAACTAGAATACTGGGTGTCTGATGGAGGCTGGGAAAAGGTCACTGAAACAGACAATACTAGATATATAATCCCCCTGTACAACAATAATATCTGCTTAAGCCGTGTTTATAAATATAGCACTCCTGATTAAAATCTGATCGAAGCCAGTTGCATTTGTTAGAATAAGCCATCCAGCAGCTCAACCATGAGAAACACACTTTCTAACATTTGTTAATATTCTGTGAGTTTGAGTTAAAGTTCTTTCATATTAAACACTAAACCAGATATCCCCAGAGGCCTCTTAGGGTCTTGGGATAAGGAGGAGTTTGCAAGAGCAACTGGGAGTATCATTCCATGGCCTATTGTGTGCTCCCTTTGAGTGAACTCACCAAGAGCTGTGAAATAAACTTCAATCACTATTTCCAAAGTCTCTCAGTGCAAAGTAAGATGTATCTCAATGTGTGCTACTGAAAAAGAGGGATGAGGGGACAATGATGCAATGCAGCAGAGAAAATATTTTGCTCTCCCCAGCTGGTCTTCCAGTTGTCGCATCTGAGTATCTTCATAGGTCTTCACTGAAATCACATTTTTAGGTGTATGCATTTTTCTCTTTATGGGAATTTGCATTAATGTGCACTGCCACTGATAAAAATAAACAAAAGCATATTAATATTAACTGCTCAAACAGCAGAATCTCACTTCTTAAAAGATTTGTCTAGCACTAATTAAGGAATTTTCAGGAAGAATTTACTTTTAGCATGCTAGTAGCTCCTAAATTTTTAACCTGGATTCTCCCTACTCCCTGCTTAATCTCCAAACATTTGTGTCACATTTGAAGAGGAAGCTGCATGTTAGTAGTAATAGTTTACACCTTTGTAAAGTTTTGAAATTCATTCAAATCAGATGCAACAGAGTATATGACAATAAACATCATTATCACTGTACTGGGATACTACTTGGCTTCTCAAAACAGCATTCCATTTTGCATGGTATTTGGTGACTGCTGTTTAAATAGAAAATGTGTGACTGTGCAGAAGTAGTGTCCATGCAAATCCATGTTTTGACAGTATTTCTGAGAACATTCCTGTTTAGCCATACCTTAGAACACTGTACCTCCTTGCAGGCATGTTCAAATAAAATTGGTATCTTTTAATATGATTAAGAGCCTTAAGAGAGCTAGTGGTAGCCATAGTAATATAGATTTTAGCAAGATTAATTGTAGAAAAGCAAATTGGAAACTTTGGCTATTTTTCTTTGGTTTTTATATTTGCACCTCTTTTCTTAGGGGTGTTTTGGAGGGTAACATTCAAAGAAGTACAATGTTGTAATTTCCAAACACTTTCTATGAACTGTCTCGCTATGTTAGGAGAAAGGTACCATGTAGGGCAAAGCAATAAGAAAAAAGGTTATTTTTAAAAGAACAAGAACTGGCTGGTGTAGTTAAGAAACAGTGCAAGTAAGGGATAGTCAGTCTTGAAAAGCATTGCACATTGTCTAAATATTTAGCAAATGCCTAGTGGCATCCATTGTAACTTGTTGTCAGGTATCTCCTTAGATCACATCGTTTCATAATCTAATGAACTATGACAGATATAACCTGCTACGACACTTAAAGGAAATGTTAAAAAAGCAGGCCTTCCTCAGGGTTCAACTTTCATAATTTCTGGAGAAAAACAAAGTAGGCTTGAAGAATTGGAGTCTTTGGGAAATTAAATGGAACCTGATACTCAATTAATAAAGAAAAACAAAAACACACAAACAACCCACAAGGTAGTGCTGCTTAGAATTTACTGTGCATGCTACAAGAAAAAGATTGTCAATAAGATTAGTAAGTAAGTTTTCAAGCATGTTCAGGTTCTATATACAGATGGCTATAACTGATTATCTCTGCAACAGAAAAATTACATAATAGCAGATCTTATGTTCAAATCATGCTATAGGCACAAGTGCATTAGATTAGGCAATTGTTATATGTAGTCAAGCATCTTGATGTGCATCAATGGCAAAGGAATGCCTCAGAAAAAAAAAAGTAAAGCCTTTATAAAGTTTTGAACTGGACTCATTATGGACTTATTATGCATGACAAATAACACTTACTGACCTGAGTCAAAATTCACATTACGACCTATCACCAAAAGTAAAGCATTTAATTGTTCTCTATTGTACTAGGAAATTCTCAGTGCAAAACGTCTCATCTTTTCTTTGACCTGTACTAAGCTATTTTTTTTCACAGATACATTGTGACAGCAAGTCTCACTTGAAGTTACATATCACCATTTTGTTGTTTCTATCACACTTGACTGCAGCTTTTATGTAACTATATTTATCATGTCATAATCAGATTTTTGCCTTGCACACCTCTTCAAACTGTGGAATCATAGTCAGCATAGTTAGTGCTAATCATAGCATCACAGAATGGCTATGTTGGAAGTGACCTCTGAAGGTCATCTGGTCTAACTCCAATGTAGTGAGCAGGGACATCCTCCATTAGATTAGGTTACACAGAGTCCTGTCCAGCCTGACCTTGAATATCTCCAAGGATGGGTCTCATCCTATCACTACAGTGCTTTGTAAAAAGCTCCTTTCCAGCCTTCTTGTAGACCCCCTTCAGGTACTGGAAGGCTGCTATTAGTATTCTATTTTAGTGGAACATTTTTTGTGGGAAGTACCTGTCAAAGGACAATGTTCAAGGAACAGGAAAGTAAAATAAAATAGGATTTAAAAGAATATAGGATTACTGTTAACACAGATAATGATTCTCCACTCATCGCACCCAACACTGCCTGCTTTTCTGTGTTATGTATTAGTATAAATCTTGATACTGTAGAAATAAAAGATAAAAATAAAAAGATCAAAAATTAAATGGAAGCAAAATAAGACAGAAAAAAAGAAATTAAATTTGGGAAAAAATTAGAACTATATGAACTAGAAATGCATATAAAGGCATGGTCTGAAAATATGTTTACTAATGCAGATAAGCTAGTCCTGGAACTTGATATTCACTTTTCTATATAATACATCAAAAAAGAAATATTAAAAATGGAAAGAAACCAAATTTAAACCAATACCATCATTTTCTTTAACAATTACCATTCTTTGTCATACCTAATACCAAGAACAAGATTTAGACAGTTTCAGAGTAAACAATGCACATGTAGAGAAGGAAAACAGTAGTTAAAATTAGAGTTTAGAAAGGGAAAAAAATCTTTTTCTACAAATACTGAACTCATGAGTAGCATTAGTGATGAGGGCTGGCCTAGAAATTACTCTGATATTCTAAAGAATTTTCTGAAGCCTGCAGTGACTCTGCTATTAGAGAAATTGTGATGACCTGCACAGAGTGCTGGCCAGGGTGCAGTATGAAAATTGGCAGGTTTCTCATCTCTTCTTTGTAAGATTATATTAATATTGTTTTAAATGCTGTCTAAAACTGTGAGTATGGGTTTTAATTTTTTTTTCCCTAAATTTTAAATGGGAGAGTTTCCTTTCTGATCTCTGTAACTCTGTGGTTTTTGGGAGGAAGTTTCTATCTAATTTATGATTTTTTTTTAAATTGAATGTAGATTCTATGAGCATTTACTAAAGAGGTTTACTGGTAGCTGCTGCTTTGTTTTTGTCTCCGTTTATCAAGTTTAGGTTTTTAAAAATCTATAATTTAGTATTCCTTTGAGCTTGGCAGAAAACAATTATTTAAATAATATTGTGGACTGATTCATTTCATTGTAGACTGGAAAGGTATGAGAGAAAGAGCAATCACAATAGTTGCAGGATTCCATAAACGTTTTTCATGCACTTTTTTTGTAGATATTAGATCAGATGTGAAATTTCAAAATGCTCTATAAGGTTTTCAGAGAGAAAGGACTGACAATATTGAAATATTTGCCAAGTTAGGCAACAGAAATTATAGAATGCCTTTCCTATAACCAAACTAAAATGGATTAAAAGCTGAATTCTGTATCCCTTGATTGCCAGATTGTCTGTGTATACTATTAACATACAGAAAACTCTCATTATTTGCATTGTGGGTTTAATTTAATCATATTCACAAAGAGTATGAGAACCTTATTCCTTGCTTTAATGACTGAAAATTACAGTGTCTAATGTAGTAATCAGAACTTTTTCTAGAGTGAGGGAGATGGTTCTCTTTGTGGGCTATTAATCCCAGCTATTTTTAAAGTATTCCATAATATGGGAAGAATCACATTCTAGAAGTACTTTATTTATTTCCACAGAAATAAAAAAACATTAATTAATTTTGCCAAATGCCTACACTTTAGAAGCCAGAGTGAGGAGAAATGAAACCCACTGTTAAGTAACAAGTTTTTTACAGACATGATTGTATACGTGTTTTTAACTTTTTCACTAACCTTCCAAAAATACTTTTCTAACAAGTAAAAAGAGACAATATGTGTTAGTTTGAGCTAATTGGAGAATTTGAGCGAGAAATTAGACTGTTGGCTGAGAGAGAGTTAAACACATTGTGTCACTTCACCGAGTTTCACTGAGAAAGGAAAAAAAAGTTGTTTTAAGAGCTGTTCTCAAAACATCCAGATTAACAGTCTGCTTCTGTCTGTGCTGGCTCCAGCCGCTCTCTCCTTTGTCTCTTGGTCTTGGTGGCTAAATTCAGAGCAAAATCACTAAAACTACTAACTTCTCCTATTACTAATCTCTCTGATCTTCAGCTTATCTGCAGCATCATCAGGTGGTGAGATAAGGCTGGGGAAGGGGAGAAAGGTAGTGGTGGGGG
>VWZI01002857.1:104220-148697 GCA_013396835.1 Psilopogon haemacephalus | reverse complement strand
CCCAACTCTCTCAGCCTGTCCTCATAGCAGAGCTGCTGCAGCTCTCTCAGCTGCATCTTGGTGGCCTTCTCTGCAATGGCTCCAACACTTCCATGTCCTTCTTGTGCTGGGGGCTGCAGATCTGCAGACAGTGCTGCAGGTGGGGTGTGAGGAGAGGAGAGCAGAGCCAAGGGGCACAATCCCCTCCCTTGCCCTGCTGCCCACAGCTGCTCTTGCTGCAGCCCAGCACACAGTTGCTGTCTGGGCTGCACTCACACTGCAGCCTCATCTTGAGCTTTGCACCAGCCCAGACCCCCAGGTCCTGTTCCTCAGGGCTGCTCTCAGCCATTCCCTACCCTGCCTGGAGTAGTGCTTGGGATTGCACTCATCCAGGTGCAGGAGTTTCCACTTGGCCTTGTTGAATGTCCTGAGGTTGGCCTGGGTACACCTCTGCAGCCTGTTCAGGTCCCTCTGTATGGAATCCCTGCCCTGTTATAAATGAGTTGGTAAGAGTCTACATGAGCCCTCTGCAAACCCAGAAGCCCTCAATTTTTTAGCCAGCAACACACTTCTCTTTCAAACAAAAGCCACAAAGCAAAAGGACAGAAAGGCTTTGGAAAATGATGGTGGCTTTCTGCTCATTGCAGGGTCTGAGCTGGCAAGGGTAAAACATGAGAAGGCTTTGTAGAGCATCCAGGGCTAGCAGCTGGAATTGCTCCCATGGCAAGATCAGGAACAGTCCCAGCAGAGCTCTGCAGCAGCAGGTTCAGCTGGTTGACTTCAGTCTAATTTACCCCAGTGGCTTATAATTCTGGTTCTGTTTTCCAGAGGATTTCCAGGGGGGGGTTGTTAGCTACAGATGGTATCAGATTACTTCTTCTCTCCAGAGACAGGTCACCAATGAAATATGAAATAAAACCAGGTTCACAACAGATTCTGTAGGACCTCCACAGGAAACATCCTCTCGTGTACAAAAAACCAAAAGGGTTTCATTTTCCTAAGGCCAGGCTGGATGAGGCTGAGGGCAGCCTGATCTAGGGTAGGGTGTCCCTGGGCATGGCAGGGGGGGTGGAACTGGATGGTCCTTGTGGTCCCTTCCAATCCTGACTGATTCTGTGATTCTATAATTCTGTGATTCTATAATTCTATGATTTCATGAATCTATGATTCTATGAGTCTGATTCCATGATTCTGTGATTCTTTGATTCTATGATTCCATGAGTCTATGATTCTATGATTCCATGATTCTTCTCCTTTAGGCAATGATTTTCTGATATATATACATCATATTCCCTAATTTCTTGGGGACCTGCATGGGACCTCTTTTTCTTGGGCCAGCTCCGCCCTGTTAAACAAAGACTGAGTGATAAAAGAAGTTTATTCCTGAACATTCCATCCCCATCCAGAGCAGATTAACTGGTTTGGGAAGGGTGCATGGATAGACTAGGAAAGATTTTCAACTTAATTAGATTAGAAGTGCTCCTGCTGTAAAGAACAAGGTCAGATACTACACAGCAATGATATCTGAGAACATTTTCTGTTCAGCTCTTGTGTTGTTTGAAGTGGAAAGCACTCGCTGGGGTTGAGTGGGGGTGATGTTGGCAGTGACACTCTTCAGCCTGCCTACAGCCTTTGTCCCAAAGCCTTGAGCACTTGAGCTGAAACTGAAGTCTGTTCTAAAACCGAGGATATATTTGGGTGTTTTCAGCTTATTTGTGTTCTGCAGAAGTGCCTTAGACATAAAGCTCTTGACTAAGAGGGTGGTGTGGCACGGGGACAGGCTGCCAACAGAAGCTGTGGATGCCTGAGCCCTGGAAGGGTTCAAGACCACGCTGGTTGAGGCTTTTGAGCAACCTGCTGCAGTGGGGGTTGCCCCTGCCCACGGCAGAGGGTTGGAAGTAGATGATCTTGAAGGTCCCCTTTAACCAAAGCCATTCTGTGTTTTTAACAGCACACCAAAAAAAAAAAATCCCCATTAATAAAAGCAAGCTTTAGTGCACAGATGCTGGCAGCACAGTGCCCTTCTTAGGAGCCTCCAGCTATGAACAAACAGACAAGAGGAGGCCAAATAAATCTAAGACTGAATTTCTTGTTGCCTGCAGCCATGTGGATCTTTGTTTTACCAATAGCACTGAAGTGTGTGTTTATGAGACCCACAAAAGGCATTTGAAAGGCCTCTACAGACCTTTAAGATCATTGAGTCCAATTCTGTGCTAGAGGCCCTAAAAATATTAAAGATTGAACTCGAAAGGACCTTGAGCAACTTGATCCAGTTGAAGATCACAGGATCATAGAATTAACCAGCTTGGAAAAGACCTCTAGGATCATCAAGTCCAACCTACCACCTAACTCCTCTAATTAACTAACCCATGGCACTAAGTGCCTCATGCAGCCTGCTCTTAAGCACCTCCAGGGATGGGGACTCCACCACCTCCCTGGGCAGCACATTGCAGTGCCAATCACTGCTGTGAAGAACTTCCTCCTAACATCCAGCCTGAACCTGCCCTGGCACAGCTTGAGTCTGTGTCCTCTTTTTCTGTCCCTGGGTGCCTGGGAGCAGAACCCAACCCCACCTGGCTGCAACCTCCTTTCAGGTAGCTGCAAAGAGCAATGAGGTCTGCCCTGAGCCTCCTTTTCTCCAGGCTGCACACCCCCAGCTCCTTCAGCCTCTCCTCTTGGGGCTGTGCTCCAGGTCCCTCACCAGCCTTGCTGCCCTTCTCTGGACACCTTCCAGCATCTCTCTGGATGAGTTGTTCCAGTATTTCACTACCCCCACTGTGAAGAGCTTCATCCTAACGTCCAAGCTAAGTCTACCCTGCTCACCCTTTCCCAAATTTGATTCCAATATTGGGAATGTCAACTGCTCATTCCTGCAGGGAGAAAGACTGCAGTTTCCTCTCTGCTCCAAAAGCAGCTCCAGCCACCTTGAACACCAAGTGCTGAACAACAATTGGAAAAAACCCTGGATGGGTTTTTCACCTGTGACAAATTTCACCTGCAATGAGGGTTTCAAGACTAACCTCTAGCTGGAAATGGCAGATTCAAAGCACTGGGCTTAGTGTGCAAAAGTGAACTTTCCTTGGTGTGTTTTGTAAAGCCAGCTAAAGATAACTTCTGACCGTAGCCCAGCCTTGCTCATTGCTATCTGCTGCCTCTGCTCTGACTTGAACTCCAAGGCTCTTCCTATCCACTTTCTTCCAGTTTTGCTCATCTTTGTGCAGGGCAGCAAAGGCTCTTTTCAAGAAGTGGAACAAAACATATAGGAAGAAATAAGGGAAAGCAAACAGAAAATCCTTAACATTTTTTTTTTTTTTTCGTAAACATCTTGACCTAAGTCCTGAAAAGTTTAGCAGAAAATACACCAAAAAAGCAACAACAACAACAAAAAAAAAAATGTTTGATCTTTCGTGGTACAAGTGTTCTGGATCTCCAGTGAAAGAGCTCTTTGGTCCCCTCCTGTGGGTGGAATACACAATTTTAATAAGCTCTACCATTCTGAGTCATTCTAATCCTATTATCTGCCAGTCCTCTTGGCATTCTGTGCATACAGCTAATTCTCAGGGGCTGGGCTGAGCTGTGTTTCCTGTTCAAAGCCCCTCTGGTTCCTTCCCACTGAGCAGAGCACAGCAATACAGTCCAGGTGCTCTGTCCTACCTAGCGCCAATGGCAAAGGAGCGCAGACGCACAACAGCTCCTCCACTCTATGAATTCTATGACACTATGGTTCTATGATTTTATTACTCTATAATTCTATGACTCTATGATTCTATGCCTCTATGACACTACGACTATGACTCTATAATTCTATGACTCTGATTCTAAGCCTCTATGACACTACGACTATGACTCTATGAATCTATGACACTCTGACTCTATAATTCTATGACTCTATGATTCCATGCCTCTATGACACAATGACTCTATGATTCTATGACTCTATGCCTCTATGATTCTGTCCCTATGACACTATGACTCTGACTCTATAATTCTATGACTCTATGATTCTATGCCTCTATGACACTATGACTCTATAATTCTATGACTCTGATTCTATGCCTCTATGACACTATGACTCTATAATTCTATGACTCTGATTCTATGCCTCTATGACACTATGACTCTATAATTCTATGACTCTATGATTCTATGCCTCTATGACACTATGACTCTATAATTCTATGACTGATTCTATGCCTCTATGACACTATGACTCTATAATTCTATGACTCTGATTCTATGCCTCTATGACACTATGACTATGACTCTCTAATTCTATGACTCTATGATTCTATGACTCCATGACTATAATTCTATGACTCTATGACTCTATAATTCTATGACTATGATTCTATGATTTTATGACTCTATGATTCTATGACTCTGATTCTATGACTCTATAATTCAATTCTATGCCTCTATGATTCTATGACTCTATAATTCCATGACTCTATGATTCTAAGCCTCAATGATTCTGTGCCAGGTTACGCTTACGTTCGGAGTACAAAGTGGTGACCAGGAAGGGAACAAGATACAACCTCAAAGATACATTATATTATATATTCTTCTTCTGTTCTACTCCAGTAATAGATTTTTTTTTTTTTTCTACATGAACCTGCTCATTTGACAAATTAAAGTGAAAAGAGCAATGGTGAAAAGATCCACATAATCCTCATCATGAAAAATATCACTTCTGGCTTTGAGGTTTCCAACTTCAGGATGGTCTCTAATGTCAGTGACCAGCTTAAAGGCTTTTCCAGGACACGTTTGCTGAGGGGAAACCTCATTGCTCTCTACAACTCCCTGGAAGGAGGCTGGAGTGAGGCAGGAGTTGGTCTCCTCTCACTACTGTCGGATGACAGAACAATAATGGGAAATGGCCTGAAATGATGCCAGGGGGGATTTAGGTTGGCGATTAGGAGAAATTTCTTTTATGCAAGAAATTTCTTTTATGCAAGAAATTTTTATGGTCAGACACTGGAACAGGCTGCCTAGGGAGGTGGTGGAGTCACTATCCTTGGAGGTGTTAAAAAAATGTATGGACATGGCAGTTTGGGACATGGTTTAATATCCATGGTGGTGTTGGGGTTGACAGTTGGACTGGATGATTTTGGAAGTCTCTTCTAGTTGGAACAATTCTATAACTCTGTATTTCTATGATTAAGAAAAGCTCTTTTTTTTTCTTTTTTTGTTTTGTTTTTTCCCTCCTCTGGGAGGGCACTTGAGGGCTAGTTCAATGCCTAATTCCCCTCCTAACTGCATCATCTCTTCCTCACGAAACAGATCTCTAACCTTGTACGCTTGCAGACCATGATAATGAGCAGCACTCAGATGTCCAGGAGGAAAAGCTTGAAGGGGATAGTCCGTCAGAAATCAGGACTTCTAACACACTCAAGTGGCAGGCTTGCAATTAGCAGAGGGACTTGGAGCTCAATTAGACGTGATGTGTTTTGCTTTGTGGTTAATTAATCACCGTGCCACCGGAGCTTCTCAAGTACATCACACAATATTATTAATTAGGAACGACAGAGGAAGCTACAGAACTGATTTTTATTCTGTAGAAATATCCACAAGAGCTCCAGGGCTGCTGCCAGTTGTAGATCAGCTTGAGGAAAAAGCAAATCAACGTTCAATTAATTAGTTTTTGCTGCACAATCAATACCAAACCATATTTTCATTAAACAATGGCAGCTCAGTTTCTGAGGATCTGTTAACTGCTGCTTTGATGATGCTTTTGGATGTGTATGAAGTTTGGGGCACTACTCCAGGTGTGACTGTTTTGCTGTGAACACATGAACACAGTTTAAGTGATATTCTTTGGTTCAGAACTGTTGCTCCTTTGTTTGTCAGCACAATCCCAAGCACAGCTCCAGGCTGGGTGGGGAATGGCTGGGAGCAGCCCTGAGGAACAGGACCTGGGCTGATGCAAAGTTCCACCCAGCCTGGAGCTGTTCTTGGGATTGCTCTGACCCAGGTGCAGGACCTTCCACTTGGTCTTGTTGAATGTCATGAGGTTGGTCTGGGCACATCTCTGCAGCCTGTCCAGGTCCCTCTGGATGGATCCCTGCCCTCTAGCAAGTCACCTGTGCCACTCAGCTTGGTGCCATCTGCAAACTTGCTGAGGTCCTCAGCTGATGTGTGAAGCCCTTAGGACTCTGAAGTCCTTCCTCTCAATTTCTTCAGGACTGACGAGTCTGTTCCATCCACTTCCCATGGTGCAGCCATGAGCCCCAGCAGTTTTTTATAGTAAGAGGGATCTTTTCTTCCTCCCCTCAGACCTCTCACACTATTTGCCCCTCCTGTGTGTGGGCTTACAAGCTTCAGAGAGTGAAAGAAGTTAAGAGGCAATCCCAACAAGACTCCAGCAGCTCAAAACCTCTGTTGCTTTCATGGATATCGATCTAAGCAAGTTCCTTCTGGGTTGTCTGCAGTCAAAGTAATAGAGAAGGAATGCTAATGATTTCATTCCTTCTGTGGGCAGCCAGCCAGGTTCTTATTGATCTTTTCTCTTCAGGTAAACCATCTCCAGGGCTTTGATTTTAAGCAAGGGACAGAAACAGAATGAAACTGGCTATGGATCCCATAAGTGGAGGTAGATGGATTGCATTTCCATCTCTGGTTAACTTCTTTTGTGGAACAGGCAACACTAAAAGAAACTGGAAGGATCCCTTTCAACTTATCCTCTGCTGTTGCTGGAAACAGGTTTCTATCCTATTCCATTCCATTCCATTCCGTTCCGTTCCATTCCATTCCATTCCATTCCATTCCATTCCATTCCATTCCATTCCATTCCACTCCACTCCACCTTTCTGAACCTCTTTCAGTGCAAGTCCTTTTTGGGGAGCCAGAAAAGTGGCGAAGGTTGATTTTGCCAACCAGTTTTGGGTATGACTCTTGGGCTCTGAGAGAGGCAGATATTGTGATCTTACCTGTAACACAACACTCTCTGATGAAGTGGCCTTGCCCACCCTTCCTGTAGGCTCCCTTTAAGTTCTGGAGAGCTGCTGTAAGGTCTTCACACAAACCAAACCAGAACACGTTGCGAAGTAATCAAGAGAAGCAGCACCAGAAAACTTAGGTTTTGGTTTTGTTGGGGTTTTTTTGCTGTACTGAAATGTTAGCCATGAAACTCTCCCCACCGAGTTTCTTTCCCTCTTCTCTTGGCATTTTGAGAGCTGGCTGTAAAGGACAGCAAGGTGGCTGGGTGGATATTTACTGAGTTCTTCCCACTGCCGAGGGCAGCGTGGGAGAGAGCATGACGACTGCTGGGGACTTGGAAGAGCAGGGTCTGCCAGAGGGCAACCAGCCCCTAGAAGTCAATCCCACCTATGACTCATTAAACTGTGACTCATCAGAGGCTTTGCCTGCTTTTATTAAGGCTTTTCAAAGCCCCCACATCCCGGGAAACACACAAGGCAATGCAGCAGCCCGATTAAGCCGGAGCAATCCACAGGCTTAACAGGTTATTAGGAGAAATAACACCATTAATTCTCCTAAGTGCTTTTATGCTGGGCTAGCAAAGCAAGATGAATGGCTGCAAGAGCTGCACTATCTCAGGTATGATTCCATCATGCCCCCTCAAAAAAAAATACCCCAACAACAAACAAACAAAAAACCAACAACCCATCCTGGTATCCTAGCACCAAACTTTCTTTCTTGCCAGTGGAAACTGCTTCCTGGTGACTCTCAGGCTGCACAACCCTTCTGGTTGGCATCACTGCTCATCCATCAGACCTGAAAGCAAGGGCATGGACTTGACCAATGGCTGCTTTTTAGCTGTCTTCTCCCTGCAAAATCGTTTTTTTTTTATAGGCCACTTAATTAATGGTTATTGTTTGTTTGCTTTCCAAAGCTTTAGGCTATCCTGCGGTGCAGTTTCAGACTTCTGTTTCTTCGGCATAAAGAAGGAAGAAAGACCTCTTGCATCAGAAAAGAACAGCTTCTGCCCTGTCCTTGTGCACAAGGATAAATTCAACACTTCCTTCACAGTTTAGTCCAGTGGTGGAGCATCAGACAATTGTTTCAGCTGGAAAAGGTCATTGAGTCCAACCACCAACCCAACACCACCACGGTCATTAAACCATGCCCCAAAGAAGTGCCATGCCCACGCTTCTCTTGAGCATGAAATGTTCAAAGTGCAAACCCCACTTTAATATAATGTTTGTTTTTTTTTTTTTCAGGCTGGAGAAATTGGCCTGGAGGAGATCAGCAGCAAACATGTGAATATGCTGTGATCACATCAAATTTCTGGTCACAGGTGCCAAGGACTTGAAGCAATCCTCGGATTTGTTCTGGCATCTGGGGCATCAAAGCAGCTAATCAGTGCCTGGATCAGACTGCCTATCGTGCTGGTGTTTGATAAAGACACTTCTATAGGATGAGAAATGTGACCTCCTGGCCTGGCTGCAGTGGAGTAAAGCTTCTCGTTGGCAGAATTGAAGAGATAACCACTGATGAGGGTGTTTATTAAAGCTGTGTTCATGAGACCATTTCATGAACTGAGTTATAAGTAGATTAGCTCTCCTGAGGCAGTCTTGCCAATATTTCCCCCTACTCTTGTGATGTAAACTCTCCACCCAAGAATCATCTCCTTCCTTTCCTAGTGCCTTCTCGTGAATTTTCTATAAAGATGGAGCTCACACCCACCACAGCAGCTCAGAAAATGCCTAAGTGCATGGAATCACTGCAACTCCAGCTCCAAGCTGTTGGGTCTGGGCTGCTGCAAAGCTCAAGATGAGGCTGCAGTGTGAGTGCAGCCCAGACAGCAACTGTGTGCTGGGCTGCAGCAAGAGCAGCTGTGGGCAGCAGGGCAAGGGAGGGGATTGTGCCCGTTTGCTCTGCTCTCCTCTCCTCACACTCCACTTGCAGCACTGTCTGCAGCTCTGCAGCCCCCAGCACAAGAAGGACATGGAAGTGTTGGAGCCAGTCCAGAGGAGGCCACGGAGAAGCTAAGAGGGCTGCAGCAGCTCTGCTATGAGGACAGGCTGAGAGAGTTGGGGCTTCTCAGCCTGGAGAAGAGAAGGCTGCCAGGAGACCGTGGAGTGGCCTTACAGTATCTGAAGGGGGCTACAGGAGGGCTGGAGAGAGACTGTTCACAAGTCTTGTTATGGCAGGATGAGGAGGAATGGGTTTAAACTGGCAGAAGGGAGGTTGAAACTGGATGTTATTAGGAAGCTTTTTACAGTGAGGATGGAGAGATACTGGAATGGGTTGCCCAGGGAGGTTGTGGCTGCTCTCTCCCTGGAGGTGTTGAGGGCCAGGCTGGATGGAGCCTTGAGTGACCTGTTCTAGTGGGAGGTGTCCCTGCCTATGGCACAGGGGGGTTGGAACTGGCTGAGCTTTGAGGTGTCTTCCAGCCTAAACCATTCTATGATTCTACAACTCTATGATCTAATTTCTCTTATTAAAATATTCCAATGAGCCTTAAACTAGCACATTTCTCTTCAGCTCTTTCCACAAGAACATTTGGGGGGGTGAGAAATCTCACCTTGGCCATCAAGGGCACAAAACTGAGTGTAGACCTAGGCAAAGTGAACATCTACATCAGAGCTAATCACTCTATAGCGTAGATCCCCAAGGTAGCTGGTGGGAATCAAGTGAATATACTCAGATGAGCCTGGTGGATGAGTCAGCTCAGGAGGCAGGTGTGCAGAGCAGGTCTGATGATTCATGGTTTAAAACTGACTGCTTCTCTCCTTTAATTCTTGAGAGAGCCTTGGGTTACTAGCTCATGCATGACTGGGTGGAAAGAAAAAAAATTACAAGTTAGACCAAATCGATTCCATCTGGAAATCTTCTCTGGTGGTTTTGGTTCATTGATTTGGTGTTTTGTTTTTTTTTCCCCCCGTTTTCCTCTTTAACTTTTGTCATTATTTAAGCAGAGATTGGTGATTTGGAGCTGTTTCCCTGCCTTCAGCCAGGCACTCGGTGATGGTTGACGTGTCATGACAAACATTTTGTTTGCTTGCAGATGTAAAGCACCATTCAGTTAGCCTAGCTAAAAATAAATTCTGAAAAGGAAAAGCAAAAATAGACTCATAAATGCCAAATAATCAGAATTTCACTTTTCAGAGATGATAACAACTCAGCAGGCAAATACTCAGTCTATGCTGCTGGTCAGGAAGAAAGATCTGCTGTCTCCACTGCAGTACATTCTAAATTCCCACAAAACAACCCTTTTCCATGAAGCCATTCTGTGTCTTTATACATATCATGGAATCATTTGGGTTGGAAGAGACCTTTGAGATTATCAGCCATTAATCCAGCATAGTCAAGTCCACCACAAAGCCATGTCCCTCAGCACTACATCCACGTTTTAAAATCTCTTCAGGCATGGGGATTCCACCACTGCCCTGGGCAGCTTCTTCTTCAGAAGAAACCTGCCTTTGTCATCTGCAGGTCCTCCCACTCTGCTTTGCCCTGCTGAGGCTGCATCTGGAGTGCTATGTCCAGTTCTGGGCCCCTCAGTTCAAGAAGGGCATAGAACTGTTTGAGAGAATCCAGCACAGAGCTACAAAGATGCTGAAGGGAATGGAACAGCTCTGTTATGAAGAGAGACTGAGGGAGCTGGGACTGTGCTGCTTGGGGAGGAGGAGACTGAGAGGTGACCTCATTCATGTTTATAAAGATGTAAAGGTGAGTGCCAGAAGGCTGGAGCCAGGCTCTGCTGGGTGATGCCCAATGACAGGACAAGGGCAATGGTGGAAGTTCAGGCAGAGGAAGTTCCATAGAAACATGAGGAGGGTGGCAGAACCCTGGAACAGGCTGCCCAGGGGGTTGTGTAGTCTCTCTCTGTGAAGATATTCAAGACCCGCCTGGATGTGTTCTTTTGTGATCTACTCTAGGTGGTCCTGCTCTGGCAGGAGGATTGCACTGGATGAGCTTTTGAGGTCCCTTCCAGCTCCTGACATTCTGTGATTCTGTGACTGTGACATTGAAAAAAAGGTAGTAATTTCATAGAATCATAGAATCAGTCAGGGTTGGAAGGGACCACAAGCATCAGCCAGTTCCAACTCCCCTGCCATGCCCAGGGACACCCTACCCTAGAGCAGGCTGCCCACAGCCTCTGCCAGCCTGGCCAAAAACACCTCCAGGGATCTGGCCCCAACCACCTCCCTGGGCAACCCATTCCAGGCTCTCACCACTCTCATGCTCGACACTTTCCTTCTCACCTCCACTCTGATTTCTATGATCTAATTATAGGATGGGCAAATTAGGGGCATGGCTGATCCCAGATGCTGAGAACCAGCAACTGTGATCAGAGGAATCTCTGTTAGCAAGGGAGCATGCACTGGCAAACATCTGTGAGCACAGATCAGCCTGTGAAGGAAAAGCATCCTTGTTTTTCCCATGTCATGCTGCTCTGTTATACAGCATTTACTGTAGCATGCTCCAAACGTCAGTGTCAGAGTTGCAACCCAATTCTCCACAGAGCCTTTTTAGCTTCTGGGCTTTTGTCAGAAATAGCAGGAACAAAGTCTTCCTCAAGTCGAAGTCTTTCAGCAAGATTTAAAAGCCCCAGGCATGTAATTTGAGCTGATGTCTACCTGCATTTGTAAGTCAGTCTCAAAAGGGACCTGGTTTCCAAACCTAGGCTCTGAATTCAGTCTTAGAGGATCCAGAGAAATATGCCACCTGCTGCAGAAGCCTCCAGACCTTTTCCCAGCTGCTAAGATCTTGGAATTTTCATGGGACCCTTTCTGCCAGCTCTCTAACACAGGCTCTGCAAGACTTCTCCGCTGCAATCTGAGCTGAAATTTAAACAGGAGAGATCATTTACCAGTGGCTGACACCTCCCAGTTAGTACTGACACTGTGAAAGAGGACATAATGTTTAAAAAGGATGATTCAAACTGACATTAAACCAACGGAATATGAAATCCCTAAGCTAAATCCCTTCTGTGCGCATGTAAATTGCTCTGATGGCTGACAAAGCAGTTCAGATCTTACAGCTCAGACCAATACAAGCTTAGCTTTGGACAGTTGTTTGCCACCTGAAGTCAGGCACATTCTTGCCTTCTGTCAAAGCCTTCGTTGTCTCAGCTTCCCGGTGCAAGATCTCCTTCACTGCTGAAAATGAAACCCTTGGCTGGCAAAGCAGTACAGGCAATAATGTGCTTACAAGGCTTGCCCTGTGGCTCCAGCTCTGCCTGGGCACATCCTTTTGTGGGGTTTCTTCTCGTGACTTAAACTCATCCAAAGAATGTGACATCTGCTGTCATGGCATGGCTCAGACTACTTGCAATCCCTGCTCTTTTTTTCTTTTTCTCTGTTATCACAGAAGCACAAAATGGCTTTGGTTAGAAAAGACCTCTAAGATCAGCCTCAGGTCCAACCTTCCTCTATTTCGTGCCTGAGTGCAATGACTCCTTTGGCCACAGAGATTACCCAATCAAACTGGCATTTGCAAACCCAACCATGTTAGATGAATCCAGTGCTTGCTTACTCTTACTTGGGCAAGACACTAACAAGTACCAAATCACCCGTGGGTACCTGTTTATCACTTTGGGAAGGGACATAATGGCCCAAGCCTTTGTTTCCCCCATCAGCAGAAGGATGGGGCAAGCCAGGACATCTAATAAGCCAATCAGCTTTTTAATGACACACACCTCTCTAAAATCCTTCACATGGATCCTGGCAGGGAGGTTACAATGGAGGAGCAATTCAGACTACCTATACTTGTTACCCAAGATAACTTCTGCCTCTACACACCTCCAGAGACGACAGGGCCAGGTGCTTAGCTAATTCAGGGACGACTGAAAGAAGCAGCTGCAATTCTTTTTGCAAAATTGCCATGTCAACAGCTCCTCCTACACGTGCTTGCCAGTAACAGCTGGGAAAACCTTCCCAGTTTAATTAGCAGTACTGGGATTGGTACCTGAAAAAAAAAAAAAAAAGAGTTATACACAAGGCAGTATCTGTCTGCATGAGCCTGACAGATGTGCTTCAGGGTGCAAATGAAAAGAAAAACCATTCTGAACACCTGAAATGCCTCCAGCTCCAGGTAAAAGCGTTCCATATTTCAAGGAGTACTAAATGTGCTGAACTGAGAGGTACATGAGTAAGGCAAGGCTCCCTATACAGTCAGTAGAGCAAGTCAGGCATCTCCAGAGACTAAGATCTAAGGCTCACTTAGGGCTACATCAAACACCTACCAGAGGAGTATTTGGTAAAGAGAGAGAGAGGAAAAAACCCAAACTAATAAAAAAGGAGACTAACTTCCAAATTTAGGCATCTAGTCTGGGGGTTGAGAATATGAAGGTGGGAAAGGCATCATTTCCCCTGTTGGTTTCTCCAGCAACTCATACATCTGAAATAAGTTTCCTAAATCTCTGCAGAGCACTGAGGGTAGCTGCAAGAAGACAACAGGACTGGATGCTGTGGGGAAAAGGGAGCACTCAAAGCAGGATAGCAGTGAAGATAGTCAGACTTTAATTACCTGTAAGCAGTGAAGTGCAGCTAAACCAAGAGGAAGCTCCATACTTTGCAGGAGCCTCCTGGTTGCCCTGATTATCTCTGATTTTCCTCCAGTCCTGAGCTGAAGCAATCCCAAACTGTTCTTCAAGCCTGAGGTGGATGCAGTGCATAGAATCACAGAATACATCAGGGGGGAAGGGACCCTCAAACCTCACCTTGTTCTCTCCCCCTGTGTTATCTCCTGGTGCACACAGTGCCACTTACAATGCCACTGCCTGGGTAAATCTGACAGTCCTGAAATGAAATCCCTGGATATTGTGGGTACAACAGAGAGCAGAGAGAATGGCTCAGGGAAAGGCTACTCAGCAAGCAGAATTGTCTTGAGCAATCTTTATTAGAGGTCCTCTTTTTAAATCTTTGAGCCATATTCCTCTCTGGCAGTGAAGTCAAAGTCTCACAGATGTACATGTAAAGCATCTTTATTTTAATACTGCTAGAGAGGCTTTAAGGAGACAGAGAAGCAGGGTTGCCTGCTTAGGGAAGCCTTAGGAACTCTCTATTTATCATCATAAATGCTTCATTTCCTTCTTGTAAACCTAGATCTGATATTCTTGCACTGTAGGTGTTGCTGTTTCACATTACTGCTCAGGAAAATCAATGTCAAAGGATTCAGCTTCCAGCCCAACAAGAAGATTTTTTCAATGAAATATCCTAACTAGAGCCTGGGGTCACCTGTGAACAGTTCAGAACTTGTGTGGTGGGAGAACTCCTTCAGTTTAAGACACTTCAGTGTGTTGGGATAACATAATTATAGGCAACAATTGCAGCTGTCCTCCTCTAAAGAGTACAGTTCCTTTTTACTTTGTGTTGCTGCACAAGTAGGCACCACTTTAAGTACTTGTAACATTGGTTTGCAGTCCTCTGCACCAATTTAATGAAGAAGGACCAAATTCTGCACTTAAGAGGACTTCAGCTCAATCAAGGTTATTTAAGGGTGGTCTACTTCTCCAGAGACATGCCCAAGCTCTTGGCCAAAACCATAAAATGAGCAAGAGACATTTATGTAGGAAACATAAATGCAGGTTTTACTTCTCTAAATGGATGAGAGGGCGAGGATGGAAAAAAGGTTGTGAGCTACCTCCAATCAGAAATGGATTTAAGGTTTTTGTTGAACACCAGAAATGTTTTAAGTTTGTGGGGGTTTTTTTTGTTTCTTTGTTGTTGTTTTTGTTTGGTAGGGTTGTGTTGGGAGGGTTTTTTTGTTGTTTTGGTGCTTTGTTTTTGTTTTTTTTTTTAATATAACCAGATTTTAAAATGTTAACCAGATTAACATTATTTCACAGTGCCACTTCCAGGACAGTGGCATGAGAGACACAAAACCAACGAAACTCATGACCTGAGAACAGCTTCCCCTTTTGCAAGGTGGTGGAGAGTGAGATACCAACCTAATGTACTCTAAACAGCAATTATGGAAGAGCTGGAGCAGAAAGGGAGAGCTCAATTCCTGCCTCCCCTATGGATAAGAAGCCCCAGGCTGCATAGTCAGGCAAAGCCTTTCGTTACTGCAAGCCTCTGGCCACACCTAGGGTCCGTAGCATCTTTGTGTTCACAGGACAGGTCCTTCTGACACTTCTGAACTCATTTTTTCTTGTTTTTGAGTTGAGTTGAAAACAGTCAGCAGCAACAGCATGACTGACTGAAGCCACCTGCCCAACAGGCTCACAAAGCAACATGCTAGGGAGTGTTGGCTATGGATTATCTTCAACTTCCTCACTCTTCCTTCTCTGTGTTCTTTGCTTTTAGTGGTTAGGTTTGTGATTTTGGTGTTTGGTTGTGTTTTCTTTCTCATTTATTTAGTTGAGCATTGTGATAGAAGCACAATGGATTGACTGGAGTAGGTAACTAACCATAAGACAGGTTGGGTTGGAGGAGACCTTACAGACCATCTAGCTCCAAGCCCCCTGCCATGGGTAGAGATATCTTCTGCTCGGCCAGGTTGCTCCAGGCTGATCCTGTGGTTGAAGAGTTGCAGCTTGCAGTTGTCTGAAATGAGATTGCTTAGTCCACACAAAAAAGGAGTACAGTTTAAAGCAGAAGCACACATGGCCTGAGACAACAATTTGCCAAAAACCTCTGGCTGACAAACAGTTCAATCAAGTCAAATCCTGAGCTGCACTGCAGTCATCCAGAGCCATGACCTACCTTCAGAGAGCCAGGATTACACCTCCTACTGAAAAAAAAATCTGGTTTCAAATTAGCCAAAAAACAAGATGGAGCTTCAGCCACTCTGACATAAAAGAGCATGCAGGAGATTTGAGTTTTATGACGCTTACCTTCTCAGGAGTCCTCAGAAATTCCCTCCAAGTTCATCCAGGGCTTCTCAATGTGTTTCACAGATTAATTCCTGGATTTTTTTTTTTACTAGGAAGCAAACAAAAGCAGCAACACAGACAAAAAGCTCAACCTAAAAAAATAAATGCAACCACCACCCATGAGTGACATTACAGCAACTGTAGCAATTGTTGAGTTGGAGTTTGTGTTGGTCCCTAACCTGCCGGGGGGCCAACCAGGCCCCCCGGCCTTTTTGGATCCCACTCCCATTCACCCAGTGCACACCACAGGGACTCACCTCTGGTGACTGGAGGAGGATCCTCTGCCCAAATGGGCAAACTTGCTTCTGCTTCTCCTGGGGCCCATTAAATAGGGGAGTGGGCAGGGAGGGCAAAGTGGCCACACCTGGGGTGGGAGGAGACTCCCACCACACACAGGTGCTGTGGCTTTGGGGGGAAAAAAAGTGCAATGTGGGATGGGAAAGGGGCAGAGATGGTGGAGAAGGACAGGTGGTGCTGAAAGGAGGGAGATGAGGAGGAAAACGATGGAGAGGAAAAGGATGGAGATGAAAAGAGGAAGACGCGAAAGGGAAGAAGGCACAGAGGAAAGGAGGAAGATGGAAAGAAAAAGATTAAGATGAGGGAGATCAGGAGATGGAGAGGAAAGGAAAGGAGGGAGATGGGGGAGAAGTGAGATTTTAAAATAAAAAAAAATACCCTGGACCTTAGTGTTTGCATTGAAACCACCATTTTCATCACCAACCCTTTGTCACTTCTGCTTGGAGCAGTAACCAGGCATCTTCACCAGCTCTCTATCTTGGCTGAAGAGGAGGAAGTCACACTTGAAAAAAATTGGGAAATAAAGAAGGGAAACTAAGAAATAAACAATGAAAAAGAGAAGCAAATACAAATTATATATAAATATATATATATATATATATATATATACACAAAGTGTGTGGTCTTTCTGCAAGTTCTGCATGGGCCAACAATGTGCTCTTTTGGCCAAGAGAGCCAATGGTATCCTGAGTGGCATCAAGAAAAGTGTGGCCAGCATGTCTAGGGAGGATCTTCTCCTCCTCTACTCTGCCCTGCTGAGAGCACAGCTGGAATACTATGTCCAGTTTTGGGCTCCCCAATTCAAGAGAGACAGAGATCTGCTGGAGAGAGTCTAGTGGAGAGCCCAATGGAGAGCCATGAGGATGATTTGGGGTCTTGAGCATCTCCCCTATTAAGAAAGACTGAGACACTTGGGGTTGTTTAGCCTGGAGAAAAGAAGGTTGAGAGGAGATCTGAGCAATGTCTATAAATATCTGAGGGGTGGGTGTCAAGTGGAGGGGGGCAATTTCTTTTTGGTGATGTGCAGCAATAAGCCAAGGAGCAATGGATGCAAACTGGAACACAGAAGGTTTCACCTCAACAGGAGGAGAAAGTTTTTTAGTGTGAGTGTGACAGAGCCCTGGAGCAGGCTGCCCAGAGAGGTTGAGGAGTCTCCTTCTCTGGAGACTTTCAAATCCCACCTGGATGCATTCCATGTGCATACCACCTTAGGTGACCGTACTTTGGCAAGGATGTTGGGCTCGTTGATCTCTGGAGGTCCCTTCCAACCTCTAACATTCTGTGATTCTATGATCACCTTGGGTGATTCTGTGCTCCACAACCTCCCCGGGCAACCTGTGCCAGTGTCTCACCACCCTCACTGCAAACAACTTCTTCCTAACATCCAGTTTCAATCTCCCCTCTGCCACTTTAAAGCCCTTCCTCCTCATCCTGTCCCTACAAGCCCTTGTCAATAGTCCCTTCCCAGCCTTCCTGTAGCTTCCTTCAGATACGGGAAGGCCACTCCAAGGTCTTGCTCTAAACTGTTTTGAAATCAAGGTGAAGAAATTAGAGCCACAGAATCACAGACCAGGTTTGGTAGGAAGGGACCTCTGAAGGTCATCTAGTCGAGCTCACTGCAGCCAGCAGGGACATCTGCAACTAGAGCAGGTTGCTCAAAGCTCTGTCTGACCTAACCTGCTGTTGTGGGTCACAGAATTACAAAAACATTCAAGTTAGAAAAGCCCCTCAGGACCATCAAGTCCAACCTGGAACCCTACTCTGCAAGATTCACCTTAAACCATAGCCCTAAGCACCACATCCAGACCACCCTTAAACACATCCAGGCTGGGTGCCTACTACACCACCTCCCTGGGCAGCTCATTCCAGTCCCTGACCACTCTCTCCCTGAAAAAAAACCTTCTCCTAATGTCCCATCTAAACTTCCCCAGCCTCAGCTTGGGGCCATTGCCCCTTGTTCTGTCTCCAACTCCCTGTGACAAGAGGCCAGCAGCAGCCTCTGCACAATGTCCCTTCAGGTAGCTGTAGACAGCAACAAAGCCTCCCCTCAGCCTCCTCTTTTTCAAACTAAACATCTCTCCTTCCTCCTTACCATTCTTTCTCCATGCCTTCTACACTCAAAGACCCTGCAAAATTAATTTTCTGTCATCTGGAATGCTCCAAGAGGAACAAAAGCTGGTTCATTTCGCACATATAAGCCATTCCTTACTGGAGGACTCATATCTCCAGTCCTTCCTGCTCAATCATCTTCAGATGAACATGGAATATGAAACTTCTCTGTAGATTTAGTTTATTATTAGTTGGCTTTGTTTTTTTTTCATTCTAAGATTTTATAATTTTGAAGCTCCTAGGATGTTGCTAAGTGCATAAGTCTACCAATTTTGGGCAGTTCTAAGTGACAGAATCACAGAATCAAGGAACAGTAGGGGTTGGAAGGGGCTTTTAAAGATTGTGTAGTCCACTCCTCCTGGCAGAGCAGCATCAGCTAAAGCAGATCACATAGGAACACATCTAGGTGGGTCTTGAAAGGCTACAGAGGAGACTCCACCATCTCTCTGAACAGCTGTTCCAGTGCTCTGCCACCCTCACAGTGAAGAAGTTCCTTCCCCTGTTTAGCTGGAACTTCCAATGTTCAAGTTTGTGCCCATTGCTACTTGTCCTGTCACTGGGGACCAATGAGAAGAGTCTGGCCACATCTACCTGGCAGCCCCACCTTGGATATCTATAAGCATTAATAAGATCCCTCCTCAGGCTCTTTTTGTCCAGCCTAACCAACCCCAGCTCTCTCAGCCTTTTCTCATGAGATCTGTTCAGTGGTCCTGTGCTGGACTCTCTCCAGTAGTTTTTTTTTTTGTCCTCACCAACACAGATTGTAGTGGAAGGAGAACTTCTCCTGACCTACTTGCCCAGTGTCACAGGCTGGTGGTTTTGACATTTATACTGCAGCCACTGAAGAAGAGAAAGACTTTGAGTTGTTACTCCAAACATTTGATTTACTCTTCCATGAAGAGAAAGGGCATGACCTTAAGACCAGAAATGTGATGGACTTTTGTTCAACCCGTGTAACACACAGCTGTAAGTAGCTATGAAAACACTTCATTGCAGAGTGGTTCAGCTGGATGCTGATGGAATCTCCTCCCACCCCAGGTGTGGCCACTTTGCCCTCCCTGCCCACTCCCCTATTTAATGGGCCCCAGGAGAAGCAGAAGTAAGTTTGCCCATTTGGGCAGAGGATCCTCCTCCAGTCACCAGAGGTGAGTCCCTGTGGTGTGCACTGGGTGAATGGGAGTGGGATCCAAAAAGGCCGGGGGGCCTGGTTGGCCCCCCGGCAGGTTAGGGACCAACACAAACTCCAACTCAACAATTGCTACAGTTTCTGTAATGTCACTCATGGGTGGTGGTTGCATTTATTTTTTTAGGTTGAGCTTTTTGTCTGTGTTGCTGCTTTTGTTTGCTTCCTAGTAAAAAAAAAATTCCAGGAATTAATCTGTGAAACACATTGAGAAGCTTTGGATGAACTTGGAGAGGACTTCTGAGGACTCCTGAGAAGGTAAGTGGCGTAAAACTCAAATCTCATGGTTGCTTTTTTTATATTAGAGGAGCTGAAGCTCTGTCTTGTGTTTTGGTTAATTGGAAACTAGGTTTAATCAGCAGGAGGTGAAATCATGGCTGTGTGGAAGTGTAGGTTATGGCTTTGGATGACTGCAGTGCAGCTCAGGATTTGACTTGATTGAGCTGTTTGTCAGCCAGAGGTTTTTACAAATTATTTTAAGCCATGTGTGCTTCTGCTTCAAAGTGTACTCTTTTTTATGTGGACTAAGCAATTTCACTTGACACCATTTTGACTGCATGCTGCAATATTTCCCTGAGCAACCTGGCCGAGCAGAAGGTGTCTCTACCCATGGCAGGGTGCTTGGAGCTAGATGAGCTGTAAGGTCCTTTCCAACTCATTCTATGATTAGCTGCTTGCTGAAGTTAATCCATGGTTTAGTTTAACATTATTTCAGCGTCACTTCTGTTGGTAAAACACATTCCTGGTGTTTAATAGAAGCTTTCAACCTATTTTTTTGTATTGAGTTGGCTCACAGCCTTTTTCCTTCTTCACCTTCTCATTAGAGACGTGGAACCTATTCTGTTCTCCACAGAATCCACTTCTCGTTTATTTTATGGTTTGGGCTAAGAGGTTTGGCATGTCTCTAGAGAACTAGAGCATCTCTGAATAGCCTTGAGTGACTTCAAGTTCTCTTAATTGCAGAATTTGGTCCTTCCTCACTGTCAAATTGGTGCAGAGGACTTCCAAACCAGGGCTGGCAACCAACATTGCAAGTACTTGAAATAGTGCCTGCTTTTGTGACATGTGGAAGAGAAGTAAACTGTGCTCCTTAGAAAAGGAGGAGAGCTGGGATTGCTCCCTCCATTCACATTACCCCAGCACATGCTGCAGTTTGGGGGAAACCAAGTTAGAAGCCTTCCTGTACCACGGGGAAAGCTGTGTTCTGCTCACTTGCAGGAGAAGGCTGCCATTAACTCAAATTGGTGAATAAATTAAGCTGCTAACTGAGGTGTCCAAACACTTGGAGGTGTTTAAAGCATGCCACACTCTGTACTTGGTATCTTCAGAACAAGCACCTTGGTTTTTATGCTGTGCCCCATGATCTGTTCAACTCAAAGGCTCCTTCTCGAGATGGTGAGACTTACTTTAGTGCTTCAAAGCAAGGAGGGAAGGAAACTAAACAGTTTTTATTTTCCTTTTCTTCCTGCATTAAAAAAAAAAAAAAGCTGGTAATTGTCCAAAAAAGTGAAGGGTGGGAGGCTTTCTTAATTTAAATTAGGTTGAAATTAAGATGTTAATTAGGACATGTGTGTGTTTTGTCAGCTGTAGCTGGTGTATCTTTGATAACAGTTGGGCAGCTTTGACTCAGTTAGGGTTGGAAGGGACCACAAGGGTCATCTAGATTCAACCCCCTACTGCCATGCCCAGGGACACCCTACCCTAGATCAGGCTGCACATGGCCTCATCCAACCTAGCCTTAAACATCTCCAGGGATGTGGCCCCAAATCACCCCCTGGGGCAATCTGTTCCAGGGTTTCACCACTCTCATGGTGAATTGAATTGAATTTAAAATGTTAATTAGATGTTCATGTTTTGTTAGCTGAAGCTGGTGCAGCTTGGATAATAGTTGGGCAGTTTTGGCACAGTCTGTAATAGAGTCTTGCTATAATTAGACACAGAGAACATCCTTCAGAGTAGAAAAGGACTGCTAAAGCACATAATTCACTGCCAGGCTTTAAAGATCTCATGTTGTCTGCTGGCACCTCTTCTATCTGTCAGAAACTCACAAGTCTACAAGAGAAACACTGCAGTGCCCCTGTGTTTGGCTCTGACGTCAACTTCTGGGTCAACTTTGGGCTCCTTGCTACAAGAATGATGTTGAAGGGGTGGTGTTCATCCAGAGAAGGGTAATGAAGCTGGTGAATTCTGTAGAGGGAGCAGCTCAGCCTGGAGAAGGTGGAGCTGAAGTGAGACCTTTTGACTCTCTACAGGTCCCTGAAAGGAGACTGGAGTGAGCTGTGGGTTGGTCTCTTCTCCCAGATAGCATTTGAAGCAGTCTGTAGGGTATTGAAGTAGCTTGAAAGCTCAAGGAATTCCTCCACCACACAGCCTCTGAACTGTTCACAGGTCACCCAAGGCTCTAGCTAGGATATTTCATTGAAAAAGCTTCTTGTTGGGCTGGAAGCTGAAGCCTTTGACGTTGGTTTTCTGAGCAGCAGTGTGAAACAGCATCACCTCCATTGCAAGGATGTTTGGTCTAGCTTTAAAAGAATAAAATGAAGTATTTACGATGATAAATAGTCCCTAAGACACAGGTCTGTGTTTCTCTAAGCAAGCAACCCTGCTTCTCTGTCTCCTTGAAGTCTCTCTAGCAATATTAAAATGAAGAGGCTTTACACGTACATCTGTGAGACTTTGACTTCACCTCCAGAACAAGAGAGGAATTCAGCTCGAAGATGAAAAAACAAGGACCTTTATTAAAGAGTGCTCAAGACAATTCTGCTTGCTGAGTAACCTTTCCCTGAGCCATTCTCTCTGCTTTCTGTTGTTTCCAGTTCTCCAGGGATTTAATTTCAGGGTTGTCAGATTTACCCAGGTGGTGTGTAACTGGCACTGTGTGCACCAGGAGATAATGCAGAGGGATTGGAGGTTTGAGGGTCCCTTCCCACCTGATTCATTCTGTGATTCTATGCACTGCATCTGCTTCAGGCTTGAAGAACAGCGTTGAATTGCTTCAGCTCAAGACTGGAGGAAAATCAGAGACAATCAGGGCAACCAGGAAGCTGCTGTCAAGTATGGAGCTTTCTATTGGTTTAGCTGCACTTCACTGCTTAAATGTAATTAAGGTGTGACTATCATCTTTGATATCCTGCTTCGAGTGTTCCCCTTTCCCCCTCAGCATCCAGACCTGTTGTCTTGCAGCTACTGTCAGTGCTCTGCAGGGATTTAAGGAACTTATTCCAGAAGTAAGAGCTACTGGAGAAACCAACAAGGAAAATGATGCATTTCCCACCTTCATATTCCCAGCTCCCAGACTAGATGCCTAAATTTGGAAGTTAGTCTCCTTTGTAATTTTTTTTCTCTCTATGCTGAATAACCCTCTGGCAGGTGACTGATTTAGCCCTAAGGTCTAAGTGTCTGAGTCCTAGATCTAAGTCTCTGGAGATGCCCGACTTGCTCCACTGACTGTACAGGGAGCCTTACCTGAATACGGTCATGGGCCTCTGCTTGATCCATAAATCTGGGCTGCAGTAGGAAAAGTTGACTCCCGTTGTTAATGACTTCTCCAGTAAAGAAACTTTGTCTTGACAAAATAGAGCCACATGGGAGCGCTACTTCACACTCTGCCTGAAACGAGGGCAAGAAAGAGTTATGTCTGTATAGACATCCCCAAAGTCATCTAATTTCTTTTTGTCAAGCCGAAATTAAGTTTGTGCTACACAGAAAACAACAATTCTGATTATTTTTTCTCCCCCCTTTCCAACCTACCTTTGCGGATTTATGGCCGTAAGCATTCAAATTGCCTCTATGTAATGGATCAGCTCTCCTCATCAGTGCCACAGAAAGTGCTTGTGGCCATCTCCTTAGCCCTCTTGCGAGTGGGAAGGAGCAAACATCGGCTTAAACTGCCCTCGGGCTGCGAAACAGCAAAATCTAAGGTTACCTGAGCTCTGGCCGCGGTAAGTGATGCGCTCTCCAGGAGCGATGCATGTTGATGTCGCTCTTACTAATGCATTATGCATCGTGAGCGAAGTCAATCAATAGCACTTTGTGTGACTGATGCCCGCGGACAGGGTGACTCACTGTCGGCTCCCTGCATGGGTCAGCAGTCTGACACTTTGCCAGGGTAGAGAAGTGCTGCTAAGCTGAGGTTTTTTTCCCTGCTCCGGATCGCTTGGTTTTTGCCGAAGACCAATACTGAGCTCCCTCTTCTCACCACGCAGCTTACTGAGATTGCAGAAGCAGGTCCAGAAATCTTTCACCTCCTATAAGCTAAGAAACCCATCAGCTCTTCTACCTGAAGGCGAAAGGTTAATGAGATTAGAACTAAGAAGCAATCTGAGAGGTGGGCTGCTGAGAAAGAGCTGTTAAGTTGTAGCTGACCTTATTTCCTTCCTGACTTGGTTGCAAAGATGAAAGGGCAGCATTGTTAATTTTTTCCAGGTGGGAAAAATCAGTTCAGCAAAACTAGACATTAGGAGCAGTGCCGTTGCCATTCTAAAGTCTGTTGCATTTCAGGCCAAGTGCCTTGGGGTGTTGAGGAAGTCCTTTGGAAATCCAGTCCAGTGAGGCCAGGTCATAGAATCACAGAATGGATTAGGTTGGAAGGGAACTCAAAGATAATCCAGTTCCAAGCTCACCAAAATAGAGTTGACTCCCCAGCTAGCTGTGCCTTACTGATATTCATCACCTTAAACCCCTAGAACTCTGCAGTTTAAGGGCCAGGAGGATGCTCAGAGGGCTGCAGCACCTCTGCTGTGAGCACAGACTGAAAGAGTTGGGGCTGTGCAGGCTGGAGAAGAAGAGGCTCCCAGGTCACCTTCTTGTGGCCTTCCAGGATCTGAAGGGGGCTACAAAAAGCTGGGGAGGGACTTTTTAGGGTGTCAGGTAGTGACAGGACTAGGGGGAATGGAGCAAAGCTGGAGGTGGGGAGATTCAGATTGGAGGTGAGGAGGAAGTTGTTGAGCATGAGAGTGGTGAGAGGCTGGAATGAGTTGCCTCATTGGGGAGGTGTTTGGAGCCAGATCCCTGGAGGTGGTTTTAGCCAGGCTGGCAGAGGCTGTGGGCAGCCTGCTCTAGGGTAGGGTGTCTCTGGGCACGGCAGGGGGGTTGGAACTGGATGATCCTTGTGGTCCCTTCCAACCCTGACTGATTCTATTGCTTAAGAGGTGGCAACACTTCATAAAAAACATCTGCTGCCTGGCCTATTGGCAGCATCTCCTACTTTCCTCTCCCTGACCCCTCCAGATACACTCCCTTCAGTTTTCAGGCTTAATTTAGTGCCTTTTCAGCTGTTTCAGAGAGTAGAACTAAGCTTGGTCTCATGAGGAAACATTATTAGCAAGGAAATTTTCTTTTTCTCCTTTTGGCTTTCTGGGATTTCATGCCCTAGCAGTCATCAGCTTTTTCTCCTCAGATGGTTGTCTGGCTTGGGAAGGTCTCTGGTGAACCACTAATTATACAGAACAGCTTCTGAAAGGAAGCATTAACAGGTTGTGCTCTGCATTGCTGTTTATGTGCCTACAGAGAAAATATACATTCAGAAAGCCTCCTCTTCCAGCAAATTACTTTTGTAAGATAAAAAGGAGTTTCTATAAATACATGCCCAGTGAGGAAAGCCCTAAAGAACTGAAGCATTTTATTCTTATCAGGGGAAGGCTGAAAAAAAAAGAATATCTGTAGTAGTAAAACACAGAAGAAAATGTATTGTCTAAGAGGGAAAGATGTTTGGAGCTTGACGTCAAAATACAGGGGTGAGGAAGGCTGGAAAAGATCCATAGGAACCTTAACACTTCTTGCACTATATTCTGCCATGGAGAGTGGATCACTTGGACCTGGCTTAAATATAGACAGGAAAAAACATATTGAAATCTCCATTCTGCCCATTGGAATGGGTTGCCCAGGGAGGTTGTGGCTGCTCCATCCCTGGAGGTGTTCAAGGCCAGGTTGGATGAGGCTTTGAGTGACCTGTTCTAGTGGGAAATGTTCCTGCCTATGGTACAGGGGGGTTGGAACTGTCTGAGCTTTGAGGTCCCTTCCAACCTAAACCATCCTAAGGTTCTGTGTTTTCTCTGTCACCCTGGGTATAGATAAAATGTAAACTATAGAATCACAAAGTCAGTTTGGTTGGAAGATGCTTTAAGAAGATCAAATCCAACCTTTTAGGCAGCCATGCCAGGGCACTGCTGAGCCATGTCCCTCAGCACCATGTCTATGCAGCTTTCCAACCCCTCCATGGATGGGGATGCCACCACTGCCCTGGGCAGTCTGTGCCAGGCTTTGACAACCCTTTTGGTTTCCACAGCACAACTTTGAGGCTGTTTCGTCTCATCACTTCTCTGGGAGAAGAGACTAACTCCCACCTGATTACAACCTCTTTTCAGGGCATTGTAGAGAGCCAGAAGGTCTCCTTTGAGCCTCCTTTTCTCCAGGCTGAGCAACCCCAGTTTCCTCAGCTGCTCCTCACCAGACCTACTCTTCAGACCCTTCATCAGCTTTGCTGCTCTTTTGTTCTCCACACCTTAATGCCCTTCTTGTAGGAAGTGACCCTAAGCTGGACCCAGTGTTCAAGGTGTGGCTTCACCAGTGCCAAGTACAGGAGCATGATCACATCCCTGGTCCTGCTGACCACACTAGAGCTAGCTGAAAGGAGCCTGGAATGAGGTGAGTGTTGGTCTTTTATCCCAAATAACGAGAGAGACAAAGAAAACAGCCTTAAGATGTGCTAGGGAAGGTTTAGGTCAGACATTAAGGGAAGTTTCTTGCCTGAGAGAGTTGTCAAGGTCTGGAATAGGCTTCTCAGGACACTGATGGAGTGCCCATCCCTGGAGGGATTGAAAAACTGTTGAGGTGTGGTGCTGAGGGTCATGGTTCAGTGGTAGCCTGGCAGAGATGGGTTAATGGTTGGACTCGACAATCTTGAAGGTCTTTTCCAACCTGAATGATTCTATGATTTTTTTGTGAGAGAAGTGGGGGCAAGGCAAGGACCTGTTTTGTCAGACAAAAATCCCTGTGTGTTTTATTTTTATCTTTGAATTGCCTTTAGAGCTTTTAGAAGCTTCTCACTTGGCAGCTCTGTACCCCAACCACTTTGTGTAGGAAGAGCAAGCAGAAAGCAAGGGAGACCTTTGTTCCTCCCTATAAAGAGAACAGAGTGCAGAGGCAGACAAATAGGTGCCACCATCGTGGTGACAAAGAGAAAACAAAGCTGATTTTTAACAAGTTAATATAAAGGTTTCCAAACAAAGCCTTTGTAAAGGCTCCAGGAATACAAACAAGTGGTTTATAACCTTTGCTGTGCTGTGAAAAGTGCTTCTTGCCGTTCCAAATGTGGCTGTGCTGAATGTTGCCTATTTTCAGATGGTGATTTGCTCCAAATTTATGCTGCTTTTAGTCCCCTTCAGTCCTGCAGAGGACAATGTATTCCATTTATTAACTTTTCATGAGGGCTCTGAGAGGGATATTTATACACCATTCAAAAGGGGGCTTGATGCTGCATGTAGCCCTGAAGAGACCTAGTCCAGGCCCTAAAGACGTCTGTTTTTAATGGGTTTCTAGAGGTGACAATAACAAGCTTGGGGTGACAAAGCACAAAGATGAAAAGGTGCTTGGTTGCTTTCTAGAGGCTTGATTCATGTGTGCTCTCCTGCAAGCAGGACCTCTTCCTGTCACATTTGTGTGCCTGGACAGGAGCTGCAAAAGTGAGTTAAGTGCTGACAACCATCCTGCTCTGCAGTAATTTGGGAAAGCTCTGCTGACATCTGGGCTGTGCATGTTCATCACACTCTGCTTTCTGCTGGCACTGCAGGCAGCCATTCACCAGCACCTCAGGCGGTTTAAAGCCCTTGTCAAAGGGTGTCTTGACTTGAAAGCCAGGTATGCTCAGAAGAGTGGAAGAGAAGGCTCAGAGGATGATCTTATTGCTGTCTACAACTACCTGAAAGGAGGTTGTAGGCAGGTGGGGTTGGTCTCTTCTCCCAGGTAAGCAGTGACAGCACGAGGGGACACAGCCTCAAGCTGTGTCAGGGGGGGTTTAGTGTAGTGGCTTTTGGTATAAACCCTGGCTAGGACTCAGAACACTGGAAGTTGATAAATGAAGCTTCATATTTACAGCAATGCACAATATCCAAGCAGATAATTACAAGGTATAACAGATATTTACAAATATATGCAAGGAAAAGGTAATGTAGAAACACCACAGCCCTCCTGGAGACCAAAATCCCCAAGAGGGGTAACCAACCACCCCCTACCACCTTTCCCTCCCTTCCCCAGTCTTCTCACCACCTGTTGATGCTGCAGATATGCTGAGGTAGATGGGCCAGGGGGGTTAGTAGTAGGGAATAAGTTAGTAGAATTACTGAGAATTAGCTACCAAGGTAGAGAGAAAGGAGACCATGCAAAGAGCAGCTACAGCCAGAGAGGTCTGAAACCATCTGCCCTATCTATATTTTGGTTATAACTTTTAAAACAACTTTTTTCCTTTTCTTTCTCAGTAAAGCTCTGGGTGAAGTGACATCCTGTGTTTTCCTCTCTCAGCCAATAGTCTAATTTCTCACTCAAATTCTCCAATTAGTTCAAACAAGCACATTTAGTCTGGATGTTAGGGAGTCCTTCATGGAAAGAGATTGGCATTGGAATGGTCTGCTCAGGGAGGTGGTGGAGTCAGTGTCCCTGGAGGTGTTTTAAAGGAGACTTTGTGAGGTATTTAGAACCATAGTTTAGTTAATTAGAAGGTGTTAGGTGATAGGTTGGACTTGATGATCTCAAAGGTTTATTCCAACCTGGCTGATTCTGTGATTCTTTGACTCTGTGAACTTCAGACTGAACTATTGCATGGGTTTGGGGTGTGAGGGACCTCTGAGTTTTGCAGTCAAGCGTGTTTAAAACAGAGTGAACTTCAAATGTACAGTTGATCACTCAGGGCCTTGCCCAGTTGTGTTTGGATGATCTTGAAGAATGGAGGTTCTCTTGGTACCCAGTGTAGTATTCATCCTCACACTGTCATGGTGATGCCTAAACTTGATGATGCAATATTTACTCTCGACACTGAGCACCATTTCCAAGTAGGCAATGGAAATTGGTTATTTTCCTTCACTTTGTGGTGGGAGACCACTGATAGTACCAATGAAATCGTAAAGCAAAAAGGAGCCATGTAACTGGCCTTATAGGATAGGATCATAAAATCATTTTAGTTGAAACAGACCTGCAGGCTTGAGCCCAACCTCAGCCCAACACCAGCATGGGCAATGAAGTGTTCATGAGCAACTGGTCCAGCTTCTTACAACAAGTTGACCAAAACCTACCACTGGATGGCTGCATTGGGTAGAAGGGGGCAAGAGAAGGGCTGACTCATTTCAGAGAGCACAGAAATTATGCAAATTCCAGTCAGGAGGCCTGTTAAGTGCAATGCTCTTTGTCTGCAATGTGCTTTTCTCCTCAATCTGATATAGTTGTGTCATAAGCTGACATTTCTGCTCCTTTTAGCTACAGTAGATAAAAAGGAAGCAAGAAAAAAAAACTTTTTTGGTCTAAACAGTTCACTTATTTCAAAGGTTTCTTCTGGCTTCTCTGAATCTAATCTTTTCCACCTCTGAACTGCTGTAATTTGGAACAAAGTCAATCCCAAGTGAGTTGGCATTGGAGATCAATAGGGTCAGAAAATATTTCTGGTTAGGAAAATAATTTGGAGAGTGTTTAAGAGATAATGTTCATTTAATGAGCCAAGTGTGATTCAGGTCTTGAACCAGAGGGGGAAGAAAATCCCACATTGTTGGCCTGTAAAAATTGTTCTGCCTCTGTTGCACCAGACCTTGGAATTCAGTCATTTGAATACACTGCCCAGGGAGGTGATGCAATCACAATGTCTGGAGGTGTTGAAGTGTGTGGACATGGAACTTCAGGACATGGTTTATTAGCCATGGTGGTGTTGAGTTGATGGTTGGACTCAGTGGTACCTTTTAAAGTTCTCTTCCAACCGAAACAGTATTAGGATTCTATGACTTGTTGAAAATGGAGATGAAGGTGAATTAATACTTCTGACTGTTTAGTTCTGCCTTTCTAAAGGCAGAAACACTGTTTGGACTCAACATTACTTGGCTGTCTGAACTACAACAGTATTCTCTTATCTGGAGAAAGATATGTCTCAGGAATTACTTTTATGATGATTTTGGATTCATGGCAGAATTTTAATTGGCCTCTGGTTATGTAAATGTTTATTGGTGCATCATTCCCACCTGGAACACTGTGTGAACTTCTGGAGCCCCCAATGCAAGAAGGACATGGAAGTGTTGGAGTGAGTACAGAGGATGCTCACTGATGGAGCAGCTCTGCTATGAAGACTGGCTGAGAGAGTTGGGGCTCTGCAGCCTGGAGAAGAGAAGGCTTCCAAGAGACCTTGGAGTAGCCTTCCAATCTGAAGCGGGCTCCAGGAGGGCTGGAGAGGGACTATTGACAAGGTCTTGTAATGAGAGGATGAGGAGGAATGGGTTTAAAGTGGCAGAGGGGAGATAGAATCTGGATGTTAGGAAGAAGTTTTGCCATTGGAATGGGCTGCTCATGGAGATGAAGTCACCATTCCTGGATATCTTAAAAGACTGGGTGGGGCACTTAGTACCATGGTGCAGTTGATTGGGCTCTTCCAACATGGTTGATTCCATGAAGTTTTTTATGGTGAGGGAGGTGAGACACTGGCACAGGTTGCCCAGGGAGGTTGTGGCTGCTTCCTCTCTGGAGGTGTTCAAGGCCAGGTTGGATGAGGCCTTGAGCAATCTGATCTAGTGGCAGGGGTCCCTGCCTATGGCACAGGGGGGCTGGAACTGGATGATCTTTGAGGTCTCTTCCAACCTAAACCATTCTATGATATTTGGGTGGGATTTTACAGGAGTGCTTTTTCCTAGTCTGGGAAGTCAGATTTGCTTCTCAATGCATTCAATCTGCCAACAAACATAATAGGCAGCACCTACTTAAGCAGCATATGCATATTCATCCTGTCTGTACCTTCTGTTGTGACATATTTCTCTTCCATGCTAGCTGTGCATCACCTCCTTTCAGTTAAATAACAGTCAAGTATCATGACTATAGGCTTTAAGATGTTTTTATTGTCTAAAAAAAAAAATATGGTGCTGGTAAATGATTGATCTGAGCTGGTGCAAGGTTGTACCCTCACTCTCTGCATGTTTAGTGGATTTCAAGCTGTACCAAATTCTGAAGTGTTCAAGGATAGAATCAAATCCAGAAATTTGGTGGTTGAGGCCACATCTGTGGAGATAGTCAAGGTGAGGCTCAACAGGGCTCTTGGCAACCTGGTCCAGGTGAGGATGTCTATGCTGACTGCAGAGGGCTTGGATTAGATGAGCTTGGGAGGTGCCTTCCAGCTCAGACCATTCTATGATTCTGTGATTTCCTTGGGAGTTAATTGTCACTTAGAGAATTTTTCTTTGTAGGCAAGAATGTTGTTCTGAAAATTGATTATAAATATATGAAATATATTTACTGTTAAGCTATTGTAACTAGGCTTGCCCCCTCCTTGGAGGTGTTCAAGGCCAGATCAGATGAGGCATTGGGCAACCTGGTCTAGTAGAATGGTTCCTGGCCCATGACAGGGGGAGTTGGAACTGAATGATCATTAGGGTCCCTTCCAACCCATTCTGTGACATACTTGTTTTATGTAAGCAAACACAATCAGTGGTTTCTGCCTGTGAGTGAACCTATTCAGGCATGAAATATCAAATCTCTAGCCTGGGAGGAGATATTTAATTTAAAAATCTATGTATAAATTGAAGGAATAATGACAAAGTCTTTTAGCAACCCACAGTTTGGTAACATATGTTTCAGTTGGGCAAGGGAAGATACTGGCTCTGCTCCCTGTTCTCTGCCAGAATCCCAACATGAAGAACTGAAAGAGCACCAGAACAGCTGTCTGAGACCTTCTGTGGTGTCTCAGAGATTAGGCAAAATAGCAAGGAGGCCACTACCACGTGCAAACACTAATCCACCATGAAGGGGAAATGTTTAGGCACCATAGAAGTGCCTGGAGGGATAGACTCTGCTTTTCTTCCAGCATTAAAGAACTGCCAGAACTAACTGAAATGTCACAGGAATAACTTCTTAGGATAGTATGAGCTCAGTTATCTTGCTGCAAACTCTAATCACAACAGTACTGATGCTGGTATCACTAAAAGCTGATGATGATCTCTAATCTCTACTGAGTATTTCATGCAAATTATAGAATCATAGAATGGTTGAGGTAGGAAGGGACCACAAAGCTCATCCAGTTCCAACCTCCCACCACAGGCAGGGACACATCTCACTAGAACAGGTCTCTCAAGGTCTCATCCAACCTGACCTTCAACACCTCCAGGGAGGGAGCAGCCACAACCTCCCTGGGTGACATTCCAGTGTCTCACCACCTTCATTGTAAAAAACTTCCTCCTAACATCCAATTTCAACCTCCTCTCTATCACTTTGAACCTATTCCTCCTCATCCTGTCATTACAGGACCTTGTCAATAGTCCCTCCTGGAGCCTCCTTCAGATACTGGAAGGCCACTCCAAGGTCTCCTGGAAGCCTTCTGTTCTCCAGGCTGCACAGCCCCAACTCTCTCAGCCTGTCCTCACAGCAGAGCTGGTGCAACCCTCAGCATTTTGGTGGCCTCCTCTGCACTGGCTCAAACAGTTCCATGTTCTTGTGCTGGGGGCTGCAGAGCTGCAGACAGTGCTGCAGGTGGGGTGTGAGGAGAGCAGAGCAAAGGGGCAGAATCCCCTCCCTTGCCCTGTTGCCCACAGCTGCTCTCGCTGCAGCCCAGCACACAGTTGCTGTCTGGGCTGCACTCACACTGCAGCCTCATCTTCAGCTTTGCATCAGCCCAGAGCCTGTTCCTCAGGGCTACTCTCAGGCATTCCCCACCCAGCCTGGAGTTGTTCTTGGGATTGCTGTGACCCAGGTGCAGGACCTTCCACTTGGCCTTGTTGAGTGTCATGAGGTTGCCCTGGGGACACCTCTGCAGCCTGTCCAGGTCCCTCTGGATGGATCCCTGCCCTCTAGCAAGCCGCCTGTGCCACACAGCTTGGTGCCATTTGCAAACTTTGAGGGTGCATTGTTTCCTCTGTCCATGTCACTGACAGAGAAGTTAAACAGCAGTGGTGCCAGCACTGACCCCTGAGGGAGCCCACTTGGCACTGGGCTCCAGGTGGACAATGTAGAATGACAGAGTTGTGTAGGCTGGAAAAGACCTTTAAGCAATTGTTGTGACTTATTCCTGAATCCCAAGCTGATGTAGACTGAGGACAGGCATGACAAAATTCTGTAAGAAGATGTGTTCTTATAGAAGCATTGGAGGCCCCTTTTAACCCAAACCATCTTAAGCCCATTCCAGTTCAACCTCTCTGCAATAATTAGGAATCTCCTCACATAGATCAGGTTGCCCAGAGCCCTGTTGAGCCTGGCTTTTGAGTATCTTCAAGAATGGGGCCTCAACCAGCTCCCTGGGCAATCTGTTCCAGTGTTTCACCACTTGCTTGGTGTGCTTCAGTGTACAGACCTGTGCTGTTCCCTGATCTCCCTCCAGCTAAGGAATGAAGGCAAGCCAGAACAAATTAGAGACACAGAAGTATGCTTGCCTGGTTTGGTACCCAGGGAAATGTAAGTTGTGGTCAACTAAGCTCAGAGACACAAGATTCTGAACCATGAATTATTACTTTTATGCTCAGCAGAAAGTACCCTGAGCATTTTGAAGGCAACACAGCCGTATTTTATTCTGGCTCTAGCTCCAAGAACTCAGCTTGTAGCTGAGATTAAGAGTATGGGTTGAAGTAATTACTCAGTCTTTGATTCAGTGATATCGATTGGGCAGCATCAGGCTTAAACTGAGAGGTGTGCAGGAAGGGTCACAAACACAATGGAAAGCAATTACTGTCAGTGACCTTTTCTCTTAATTCAATCTCAAACTGAAGATCCTAAATGAATGAGGTGAATGACTTAAGTGGTGCATTGGGTTTGCATGGCAAGGTTTAGGTAGGGGTGGGAGTAAAGGACTGGATTCTGTGAGATGCTACTAGATGCTCTCTGTAAGACAGAGAATTTCTGCTGGCTCCAAGGCTGACCCACCTCTGTCCAAGGCTGAATCCATCAGAGTACAGACTTAGCTGTGATTGCTATTCAAGAGGAAAAACTTGCTGTGCCACAGCAAAAGAAGCCAAAGAGAGGAGTGGAAATATGTGAGAGCAACAACTCTTCAGACCTCATGGTTAGTGAAGGAGGGGGAGGAGGTGATCCAAGTGCTGATATTTCCCTGCAGCCCCTGGTAAAGACCATGGTGAGATAGACTGTAGCCCATGGAGGTTACTGATGGAGCAGATGCCCACCTGCAGCCTGTGGAAGACCCCCAATGGAGCAGGTGGGTGTGCCTGAAGGGGGCTGTGACCGCATGGTCCAGGACTAATATGCTGGAGCATGTCAGTCAGTGGAGGCATCCACAAATTCTCAGGGCAACTGGTACCCACCACCCTCACAGTAAAGAGCATCTTTCTGATGTCCAATTGAAATCTACCCTGCTCTGGTTTAAAACCATTGCCCTTATACTACCACTACAACCATCTGTAAAAAGTCTCTCCCCAGCTCTCCTTTAGGTCCCTTCAGATACTGAAAGCCTACAACAAGATCTCCCCAGAGACTTCTTTACTCCAGGCTGAACAGCCCCAGCTTGCTCAGCCTGTGTTTGTAGTAGAATTGTTCCTGTCCATCTTCGTGGCCCTCCTCAGATCCCCCTCCAACAGATGTAGCCTTGAAGTGAATTCTCTACCCCCTTAAGCTGTCCTTCAGTTGAACTCCTGAACTGAACACCACCTCAGCGTAGCACATGCTTTCCACTCTCAATCACTGGCATGGCTCCCTTGAATGTTAAAATACCAGTGCCTGACTGGGTGCAGCATTTTAATTGTGGCAATGTGCTCCTCAAAGCGAAGAGCATCTCTTTGATATTCATCAGGATTCTTTGTTACCCATGTAGATTTCTATCTCTGCTTTCTTCCACACAGTTTATGCCTCCACCTTCATCACAAGGAAGACCTAAAAAAAGAAATGAGTGGGCAGCACAGGTTGTTTATCTGCTTTTTTTTTTGCTAACAGACTGACCTGGTAATTATCTGCTGTTATTCAGGCTGGGCTGTGAAGAACAATTGGTTTCCTGTTCTCCTCCAGCCCAAAATTTGTGGTTGTCTCTATCTGCAGCATTGTCTTGCTCCTGGGTTATACTTTACTGGGCAGAAAAGCTGGCAGACTTTATGTGCAGTGTGAGATGAAGTGAGGAGAGACAGAGGTGGATGCTGAGATGAGGGTAGGGGTATTAGCTCCTGGTACTTGTGCAGAAGAGTAAAGATTAGTGCTCAGGGACTCTCCAGTTGTTGGGCACCTGATAAGAGTGGACTCTGTGGGGATGCTCCAATTGTTGGGCAGCTGAGAAGAGGAAGATGAAAGGATTTAAATCCTGCACCAAATTGATGGGAGTCAAGGATGAGGGTGTTATGAAGCTAGATATGAAGAGTGATCCTCTGTACCTGTACAAGCTTTGCACCTGTCCTGGTGTGGTTTTGCCAACCTGAATAGAATCAGAGAATCACCTGGTTGGAAGAGACCTTAAGGTCATCAGTTCCAATCATAAACTGACATCTCCCTGTACACAACTGCTGGACTATGTCCCTGAGCTACTCATCCAGATGCCTTTTAAACACTTGTGCAGGTAGCGACTTCATCACTGCCTTGAGCAGCCTGTTCCAGTGCCTTTTGACTCTTTTGGTGTAATGTCCCACCCAGACCTGCTCTCATGCAACTTGAGGCCATTTCCTATAATCGTAGAACCATTTTGGTTGGAAGAGACCTTTAAGATTTTTTTTTTTTTCAGTTCAGCTCTATGCCCCTATCATTTTAAGCTTATCTTTAGCAGGTGGTTGAGAGGTCTTTGGGAAGCTCCACTGATAATGTGCCTTTTGCAGGTGATTAATTTCCAAAAGACATCTTGCACTAAATAATCAGAACCACCATTCCGTTGCACTAGAAAGGTCACATAGCAGGTTTTGGATGTCTCCAGAGACACAGACTCCACCACCTCTCTGGGCATGCTGTTCCAGTGTTCCACCACCTTTAGATTAAAGGAGTTTCTCCTTACACAAACAGAGCTAAGAGGTCTGGAGACCACCCTGGAGCCCATGATCCTGTTTTACAAGGAGTCAGCCTGTTTTTTCTTTTCACCAAGGAAGCAAATAGATAATTATTTGTTCAAGCCTCCTACAGCCATGCAAGTTTCCCTGTTTAATAACTGAGTTTGGTGGAAAAATATTTCCTAGTTTTAGAAACCTTAACTTCAGGGTCAGTGGTGGTGGAGGGGAGAGACTCTTACCTAAACACAGACTTCTAAGAGCAAATCTGCTCTGTGATGTTTGCCTCTCTGCTCTTACAACAATGAGGTATAATGAACCATTAAACAATTCTTGGTGCTGATTACCATTTAGAACATAAATAGCCTGGAGTCAATAACATTTAGCTTTCAGTTCTGTCCCCACAATTTGCATTTGCCTGCTTTGCTGCTATGTTTTTGACTCTGACTGGTTTTTTTGACAAAACTTAGTTGTTTCTGATACCATTTCAGTGCCTGCAGGGCAGGATGCTAGCAAATAAGCAGCTGGTCCTCTCCACAATATTTTTCCAAGCCCATATCCAGTTTCCTTCCTGCTAACTAGAGGAGTTATGGATGCAGGGGGAGTGAGAGGAACACTCTGGTAGGTTCACTTTGGGCAGAAAGCAATTTCATGATGTGTATCCACNTTTTTTTTTTTCCTCCCCTTTGATGAGATTTTTACACAAACTGTGGTTAAAGGAGAGGTTAGGCCTTTTTTATATATTAAAAAAAAAAAAAAAAAAAAGACCAGTTTTTATATTAACCAGAGACATTGTGGTCCAAGATAAGGTACCCAAATAAAAAGACAATGATCTCTTCTGCCAGGTCTGCTGTGGCTATATTAATAGACAGACCTTCCTCTACTACTTGTAGGCTGTTTAATGCAGGCAGAGAAAATCACATGAAATATCTGGACTCATTTAGAAGCTCAACTGAAGGAACAGAATTAAGCAAAGCTCTGACCGAAGTCCTACTGGTGGCATGAATTTGTCACTTGATATCTCCAGTGTATAGAATCATGACATCGTTTTGGTTGGAAAAGACCTCTAAAATCACCAAGTCTGACCATCAGTGGTCACAGAGATGCTGGGTTGAACTGTGTCCCCAAGTGCCATGTCCACACTTTCCTTGAACACCTCCAGGGATGGTGACTCCATCACCTCCCTGGGCAACCTGTTCCAATCCCTGACCACTCCTGCAGGAAACCAGTTGCAGGTTTCCTGTCTGCTTGACGTTGCCCATTTTTGTTTCTGCTGCACAGAAATGCTTCAAACTTGTTAATTCCTTTCAGAGACAGAAGAAAGAACAAATCCTATCATTATTTCCTGAGCTAAGGCTTTACTTACCTAGTAAATGCCAAGCATTAACAACCTCTTTGCTTCTCCCAAGTACTAGGTGAACTCTAGACTTCTCCTTAAATGGGTTTGGCTTTTCAGTCTTGCTGCTTCTCCATCACTGAGTCACTCTTAATGCTGTGTAAATACATCGGAGATCTTGAAGCTGGCTTTTCTTTTGTCTGCAGCTCTCCAATTTGTGTGCTTAATTGTAGCAATTACTTGAGCAAATCAAAGCAGTGGGGCTGAAAATGGGTAGAGTGGAGATGCTGACTGGAAGGAAAGGTCTTTCTTTCTCATTTGAAGGTGCTGATGCCAAAAGATATTGAACTCCCTCAACTTTACCTAACCCCAGTGGGAATCAATGTGTAACTTGGCACTTTGCTGCAAGGTTCCCACCCGGGCAGGCAGCATCAATTCATGCTCGTTTTTGCTGTGATATTAGGAGGACCAAGCAGAGCAAGGGTGAAAGGGCTGGAGGCTGATTTCTCTTTTGAACCCCAGTGAATTTTTCACTCCAGATAAATTTGCCAATTACCACTTGGAGCTCTCATAATGTTTTCTCTCCGCTCCAGGCAATCAGCAGACAGTACAGAGAGAACTAAGACTGAGCAGAGCATTTATCTTGATAACATTCACTGTGCCAGAATCCAAGTTATAAGAAATGTCTTTTCAATTACTCTAATCTCTGTTAATTTGTGTCAGCCAAGCAAGCCCCTCTGCTCTGCTGAGGCTGCATCTGGAGTACTATGTCCAGTTCTGGGCCCCCCAGTCCAAGAAGGATGTAGAACTCCTTGAGAGAGTCCAACACAGAGTCACAAAAATGTTGAAGAGAATGGGACAGCTTTGTTAGGAGGAGATCCTGAGGGAGCTGGGGCTGTGCTGCTTGGAGAGGAGGAGAGTAAGGGGTTTGATAGGACAAGGAGCAGTGGGTGTAAGTTGCAGCACAAGAGGTTCTGCCCCAACACAAGGGGAAACTTCTTGACTGGAAGAGTCCCAAAGCACTGGCACAGGCAGCCCAGAGAGGTTGTGGAGTCTCCTTCTCTGGAGATTTCCAGGCCTGTCTGGATGTGTTCCTCTGTGATCTTTGCTAGATTGTCTGCTTCAGCTCTGGCAGGGAGATTGACTTGATAATCTCCTTGGGTCCCTTCCAACCCCTAACATCCTGTGGGTGACATCATTCATCTCTGTAAAGATGTAAAGGTGAGTGCCAAGAGGCTGCAGCCAGGCTCTGCTGGGTGATGCCTGATGACAAGGACAAGGGGCAGTGGGTGGAAGCTGAGGCATAGGAAGTTCCATGGAGACATGAGGAGGAATTTTCTCACTGTGAGGGTGACAGAGCCCTGTAACCGGCTGCCCAAGGGGGTTGTGGAATCTCCCTCTGGAGATACTCAAGACCTGTATGGATGTGTTCCTGTGTGATCTGCTCAAGGTGATCCTGCTCTGCAGGGAGGTTGGGCTGGATGAGCTTTTGAGGTCCCTTCCAGCCCCTAACATTGTGTGTCTCTGTGTCAGAAAAAATAAGGTTAATAATACCACAGGTGCCTGGGTAAAACAGCACATTTCTAGTCCTTGCATATTTTGTGCTTATTAGGAGACTCTTGAAGACTGGAATTGAAGATGTCTCACCTATCATGGGGTCATGTGGATCAGTATACAACATTTAATTTAGACTGTTCTGCTGCCAACCAAACTGGCTTACTGATTTATTAGGAATTGATTGATACTCACATAACAGAGCTCTGCCTCTCCCATCAGCATTGTGCTTTGTCCAGATGCTGTTTCTAGGGGAAATAACTTGATAAAATTGTTGTTCTCTTTCATCACTGAAGCTTACATGTCCTGGCTTTCACACATTTTGGAATTATAGAATGGTAGGGGTTGGAAGGGACTTCCAGAAATCAAGCCCAACCCTCCTGCCAATGCAGGTGTACCTAGCTGTTGTAGTAGATCTGAAGGGTCAAAATCCTTGCCTTCTGCTAAGCCTGTTCTAGGCTTGTGCACTCTCCCTATATGGCTATAGCAAACTTGTGGTTTCTCCCAAATATGCTAAACTTGGCTAACTGCCACAATGATTGGACAAGCTAATTATGTCCAAAGGTTCAATCAACCTCAGGCATTGATATAAAAACAGGTAAGTAGGTAATACAATGTGCACTGTCATGCTTTTGCCATTATTCTGTGGTCTGCTGTATCGGTGCCTGTGATGCCTACTGGCAATGGTAAAGCCTAATTTTTTTATAGCACTGTAGGCCAGGTTGGATGGGGTCTTGAGTGACCTGTTCTAGTGGGAGGTGTCCCTGCCTATGGTAAAAGGGGTTTGGAACTGGATGATCTTTGAGGTCCCTTCCAACCTAAACTATTGTGTGAGTCTATAATATAAGCTGTATTCCAGCTTTGAGTTCACCAGAAGCAACTCTGGTTGTTTTCATGTGATAGCTGCATACAGCAGCCAGCGTGGGGGACACACCTGCTGAGACCTATTGCAAGACATCTGCCTGCACCTGCTGGAGCAGCCCTGAATCTCCTGAAGATAAGCAAGCCTTGGAGGCACAGAGATTGTTGAAAGCCAGACCAGGTCAGAAGCTGTCTGCCCCACCTTCCTCCAGCAGCCTGTGGAGCCTGGGGTGAATCAGAAGTCTCAGCAGCTGTCAGCAGCCACTACCTGCCAGGAAGGCAACACAGAACTCCCTGCAAGTGTTCTGAGTACTGTGTCAATTTATTGCTAGCCTTGCAAGTTGATAAAATAATATTTGTGAGTAAATACCTGAAGATTTGCATTTATCTAGCTTCTGCCCTATGCAGAGGGGCCCTGAGTCCATCTAGTGGCCAAGCAGCAACTAACTGTAAAAACTTTCTCTTCTGGTTAATGAGTTAATTCAATTGAATCCAATCTTTTCTACATATTGGTAATTAATACTAGATCTAGATGATGTTTATGTAATGTGTTCCATGACTGTTACAAAAAAACCTCTATTACTAAAATTAGTTGTTGGGGATGGGGAAGTTTGGACATCAAAACTAATAAATGATATTAATTTAAGAAAATCATCTTGCACTAATTAATCAGAACCCTCCTATCACACTGGCAAGGTCACATAGCAGGTTTTGATTGAATCCAGAGACACAAACTCCACCACCCCTCCAGACATCCTGTTCCAGTGCTCTACCACCTTTAAATTAAAGGAGTTCCTCCCTACATAATAGATGAAACTTTTTCTGTTCAAATTTGTGCCTATTGCTACTTGTCCTGTCACTGGGCACCCCTGAAAAAAAGTCTGATGCCATCCTGACAACCACCCTTTAAGTATTTATAAGCATTGATGAGATTTTCCACTCACTCCCCCCTCAATTTTATCTTTATCTCTCAGCCTTTCTTCATAATAGATGTTCCAGTCCCTTGTTTTCCTAGCCTTTTATTGTATCCTCTCCAGCAAATCCCTGTATGTCTTGAGCTAGGGAGCTCAGAAGTGGGTGCAGCACTCCACATGTGGCCTCAGAATGACAGAGTAGAGGGAGAGGTGAACCTTCTTGACCTGCTGGTTGCTCCCTTCTTGATGCACCCCCATATGCTGTTTGCTTTCATATTTGGAGTTACAGATTCCAGTACTGTCAAACTGACTCCTTTTTAACCATTCTTTACTCATATATGCTGGGCCTTTGGCTAGTCTTGAGACTCATGCTATTGCCAGCTTTCATATGGGGTGCTTAACCTGTGACCACAGAAGGTTAGGGGTTGGAAGAGACCATAGAATGGTTTAGGTTAGAAGAGACCTCAAAGATCATCCAGTCCCAACCCCTTGCCATAGGCAGGGACACCTCCCTCTCTGGACATCTAGTCCAACCCTTCTGCTAAAGCAGATTCACCTACAGCAAGCTGCACAGGAATATACCTAGGCAACTTTTAAATATCTCAAGAGAAGGAGACTTTCCTATCTCTGTCATCCTCAAAATAAATAAGGTTTTCCTTATATGGATACTACATTTCTACAGTACTGCAATTATGGAAGCACCCTACATGGGGAGATGCTATTTACCAAGGAAATGCAGTTGGGGTATAGAAACCTATGAGGAAGGTGAATTATGGCTTAGTTAGTAACTTCTCTATGTGTTCCCATTAAGCTGTATATTGCAAACACATTAAAATGTTACTGTAAAATAGCTAACAAATTTCCCTGGACTCTAACTCCTTTAGGAATTAGACTTAGATCTAAGGTCTGCTCCTATTTAAATGTGTTTGGTTTTGGGGTTTTTTTGTGTTTGTTTTTTTTTTTTAATCACTGAAGCAGTAAATACTGATTAAGTTAAAAAATATTGATCAGTAATAATCTCAGCAACAACATAAAAAGTAGCTGGTTGATCTTAGGAAGATGCTGTTCAGTATGAGGGTGGTGAGACTCTGGAAGTGGCTGCACAGGGAGGTTGTGATGTCTCTCAGAATCACAGAAACATTCAGGTTGGCAAAGCCCCTCAGGATCTGCAAGCCCAACCAATATCCCTACTCTACAAGGTTCACCCTAAACCATATCCCCAAGCACTGCAACCAAACCACCCTTAAACACATTCAGGGCTGGGGACTCCACTGCCTCCCTGGGCAGCACATTCCAATGTCTGACCACTCTTACAGGCAGCAAATATTTCCTTGTGTCTAGTCTAAACTTACCCAGTGGCAGTTTGAGGCCATTCCCTCTTGCTCAAAGCTGGGTTGGATGGGTTCTTGAGCTGCTGAGTCTTGCTTGGAGGTGTCCTTGTGCAGGGAGAGCTTGGAGTAGATGATCTTCATGGTCCCTTCCAATCTATGATTTCAGAGTAAAAACTTAATATTATTAGCAATCGGATTAATATTTACTAATTAGTAGCAAAAAGAGACAAGCTAGATGAGTGTTGCTGAAGTAACTTCTTGATCCATGGGGTGGGAATCATCTCATTAAATTCTTTATGCCTGTAATGAATATGGAGGCATCTGAACTTAGGTTGTCCTTACAGGATGGGAAAGAAATGGACACTTCCAGGACACAATTTTTTTCCTCCTGAGGTAGGATTTACCAGTATAAGGTTGAGTCTTTTCCAGTGGTTATAAAGTTTAGATCTAAGGCTTAGATTTTCAGTCAGGATAAATTAAGACTATTGCAATCTGCTGAAGGACACAAACCATTTTGTCCAATAATTCTGCAAAATACTTTCCATGTGGAAACTTTCCTGAGCATCTGAAGACCTGATCTTTTCACTGTGATTGATGGGAGTAGCAAACTACACGAACACGCTCAGAATTCCTTAATGCAAATCATCATCCTAACCTCTTTTTCACAAAATCTTTTTGCCTTTTCATTACCAGAGAAGCTGTGTGTTGAGTTTGAGAAGCACAGGATTTAACTCACTGTTGTCGAGGAATGTTGTGATCAGTTGGAAGTTGTTTGCCTTTCTGTTTGCTTTTTGAGCTTTAGGAAAAATCATAATCAGAAGAGATCTCATTCTTCATTTAAAGGGAAAAAAAAAAAAAAGGAAAAGTCTCTTCTACATCTGTTGAGCTCTATCCTTGGGAGACTGACAGAAAAAAACCCCTCAAAACTCTCTGCTGAATTAATGTCTCTGAGGTAGGCAGCACAGCAAAGAAGGCTGAGGGTCAAGAGCTTGAATCTTGCAGGCTTTGGTCATAAAATTTGCACAATAAAAGTATTGTATCAGAGGGCAAAGGATTAAGATGAGAACATCCTGGAAATAGTTCACAGCTCAAGTTATTGTAGGAAGAATGCTGAGAGCTGTCTAGGCATTACAATGAGACCTGACAATTTGCTAAGTCTTCTTTTCTGAAACGTTTCATGTAAATCCACAGCAGACATTAACCTGGTAGAGCACAGCCAGAGGATGCCACAGCTGGAAGCTCTCTGCTGTGAGATCTGTCTAGGAGAGTTTGGGTTCTTGATCCTGGAGAACAGAGGGCTCCAGGGAGACCACCTGGTGGTCTTTCAGTACTTGAAGGAGCTGCTCAGAAAGTTTGGGCCAGATTTTCTATCATGGGCTGTTGTGACAGGGCAAGGGGTGATGGTTTCAATTAAAAGAGGGAGAGTCAAGATAGAAGGAATATGGTTTTTACACAGAGGGTGGTGAGACCCTAGTGCAGTGTGATAGTTTGAACCAACTGGAGGATTTTAATGTGAAAGTAGATCATAGGCTGAGAAAGGAAAACAAAATTTTATTCTACTTCACTCATAAGTTACTGAAAAATTTATAGGCTTTGGAACCCAAAGACTGCTTTGAGCTGTGCTGGCTGCTGCATCTCTCTCCCTGCCTTCTTAGCTGGATCTGAATAACTTCACTAACTACTTTCCTGCTGCTAATCCCCCTGGCCTTAGAATCCATTGTTTTGACCAATGAATTTGAAGTCCTGTGCCTAGGTGTCCACCCTTGCCCTTGAAGGACAGCACAAGACATGTGCCATGTGCTTAGCCTTCTGGACTTTCTTGGGCCAAACCTTCATTTTTTTGCTTGCACCATGAACTCCTGGACCTTGCCACAGAAGGAGGAGAGCAGGGGGTTTGAACTAATTTGGCAGGATTTATGGCCTACCAGAACAGTTGCTAAAGCCTTCATCCAACCTGGCCTTGAACACTTCCAGGGAGGGAGCAGCCACAACCTCCTTGGGGAGCAAATAAGATTTTCTTTCATCTATTATCCCTCATGAAGGCTGATTGATATCGGAAGGGTCACGTTCATGACTTCATTACCAGTTTCCATAATCCTTACAGGTGATATTAGCACAATAGCCTTAAAAGCAGACAGCAAATTGAATTTGACTTGGAAAACAATCATAATTCTGTGCTCATCACCAAAAATAGCGATGTTTTTTTTTTTGTAGAGCAAGCTCGTAATAATGGTGTTTTCCTTTTAGCACAATGCATAATCCCATTACATTAAATAAATAACCAGCAAAAAATCATAAAAATAGAAGGTACCAGGCATAATTATTGGCTTGATCCAGCCTAAAGGAAGAGAATTCTGCTTTGGCCAAACGAAATAGCACAGAATTTTTATTGCTTGCATTTCATTAGTTGTGACTCATCTCTGGCCAACCCAATTACCATTCTAAGTACTGCAACTGCTTTCGAAACTTATTTTGCATCATTGTAGACAACTCCTCCTGTAATGTTTGCCAAAATCAAACAAGTAGTAAATTGAAGCAAGATGCATTAAGAAAGTTAGGACTGAGATCTGGGTTTTTTTGCAGGGGAAAAACAATGAAAGAGCTAAAATAGAATCATAGAATGGTTTAAGTTGGAAGCGACCTCAAAGTTCCAACCCCCTGCCATAGGCAGGGACACCTCCCACTAGAACAGGTTTCCCAAGGCCTCATCCAGCTTAGCCTTGAACACCTCCAGGGTGGGAGCAGTCACAACCTCCCTGTGCCACCCATTCCATAAAGTAGCAGGCTCTTAAATCTGAGTTTAAAAACAGCCACATGAAACCTCAGAATACATTTTCTTCCTCTACCAAAGGCCATGGAGAACTTATTGAGTTTTTTAAGGAAGAAAGGAATTAAAATGTAGAGCAGGCTCTCAAATATGTGTTAAAAACAGCCACATGAAACTTCAGAATACGTTTTCTTCCTCTACCAAAGGCCATGGAGAACTTACTGGGTTTTTT
>VWZI01002857.1:78214-104193 GCA_013396835.1 Psilopogon haemacephalus | reverse complement strand
TTTTTTTTTTTTTTTTTTTTTTTTTTTGAAGAAAGGAATTAAAATGTAGAGCAGGCTCTCAAATCTGTGTTAAAAACAGCCATATGAAACCATCAATAGATTTTCATCCTCTGGAGAACTTAATGGGTTTGTTTTTAGGAATTAGGGAATTAAAATATAATAGAGATAATTTAGTAGGCTGAGATAAGATTGGAAGTTTTGGGCGAGTTAGAAAAATCTCTTCATTTGGTTAAAGGTATTTCAGTTTGTCATTGCTGTAAAGCTGGCTTGGCAAGTTTGAAAGTCTTTCCCTTGGTGAGCAGTAGTGAAAGTGATGAGACATGAAGCAAGAGCTTTGGCAGAGATGTTCCTGAGCTCCTTTCCATCTCGGTAAATGCCCTCATCTTTCATTTCATGCAAATTCTTAAACGTGATGCAATCCATCTTCAGCTTTTCGAGTAGGAGGAGAAGGATGTTTGGGCTGCGCTTAGACAACTTTGATTACTGCTGAAGCGACTGCAGAGGAGGAAAATGAATCATAGAATGGTTTAGGTTGGAAGAGACCTTAAAGATCATTCAGTTCCAACCATCCTGTGCCATAGGCAGGGACACCTCCCACTAGATCAGGTCGCTCAAGCCCTCATCCAGCCTGGCCTGGGCAACCCGTGCCAGTGTCTCACCACCCTCACTGTGAAGAACTTCCTCCTAACATCCAGTTTAAATCTCCCCTCTGCCAATTTGAACACATGAAGCTGGGGATGGGCCTAGTCATGAGGAGTGACCGAGGGAGCTGGGATTGGTTAGTGTGGAAAAAGAGGAGGCTTAATGGAGACCCCATCACTGCCTACAGCTACCTGAAAGGAGGTTGTGGAGTGGTTTGTGCTGGTCTCTTCTCATAGGTAAATAGTGATAGCGCAAGAGGGGAATGGCCTCAAGCTGCCACTAGGTAGGTTTAGACTGGACATTAGGAAAAAAGTTTTCCCAACAAGAGTGGTCAGTGGTTGGAATGAGCTGCACAGGGAGGAGGTGGAGTCTCCAGCCCTGGATGCGTTTGAAAGTCTTTCGGATGTGGTGCTTGGGGATATGGTTTGGGGTGCACCTTGTAGAGTAGGGCTCTTGGTTGGACTTGATGATCCTGAGGGGCTTTTCTAACCTGAATGTTTTTGTAATTCTGTGACCCATAACAGGCTGACAGGAAATGAAGAAAATTGCAATCAGAAAAAAATGTATCTGTATGCAGTTTAGAGGCTTTTTGAAGGGTGTTGAGGGGTTGCTTGAGCCAGGTCCAGACTTTTGCATACTACAGGCAGAATTACACCTAGACTTTGTAGTTTCATCTTGTTTTATCCAGCAGTAATTTTTTTTTTTTTTTCAACAACAGAAAGAAATCCTACAGGGTATGTATTTACAGCTCTTCACTTTCTGTTGCACATACTTTAGCTATGTCTTTAGGTAAAGTCAAACCAAATTTGCCCTGGTCTTGTAAAGCCTTTTAGCCTAGTCCAAATGATGCCTAGAACACAAATATGTTGAGGAACAACTGAAGGAACTGGGGTTGTTTAGCCTGGAGGAAAGGAGGCTGAAGGGAGACCCCTACAACACCCTGAGAGGAAGTTTGAGACAGGTTGGGGTTGGTCTCTTCTGCCAAGGAGCAGGCAACAAGACAAGAAGAAGTGGCCTCAAGTTGCACCAGTGGAGGTTTAGGTTGGATTCCAAAAGAAACTTCTTCACTGAAAGAGTTGTCAAGCCCTGGATCAGGCTTCCCAGGAAGGTGATTAAATCTCCATCTCTGGAAGGATTTAAAAAGCACATAGACATGTTGCTGAGGGACATGATTTAGTGGTGACCTGGCAGTGCTGGATTAAGAGTTGGGACTTGATGATCTTAAAGGTCTTTTCCAACCAAACTGATTTTACAATTCTGTGGCAGACTTTTCTGTTGAAAAGCCACATTAGAGAATAGATATTGCAAGGTGAAAAATTCATACCTATGTGCTTTACTGTGCTTTGTTTCCATGGCTCAACCTTGTCTTGTGATACATCTTGTGTTGGTAGCTGGGAATTGGAAGCACTGCAAGGCTTCTGCATCTTTGCTAGGGAATTGGCAACGTTTTAGATGTGCTGCAGACAGGAGAAAAAAAATCCTCTGAGGATCCCACTCTGACACACTGAATTGACTGGGTGAGCTCATAAATGTAACATATAAGTGTGCCAAGAATGACAATTGTCCCAATTTCCCTTGGGTGTGTTACCTGATTAACACTGATTGACTATCCAGGCCCTCCTTGGGTTAAATAAAGTTCTGTCAAACCCATCCTATATTAAACTCTCCCAAATGAAACAAAATAAAAGGAAGAAAAAAAAAAAAAAAAAAGAAAAACATAGGCATGGATCATGTCTTTTATTCATTACCCTGGAAAGTTACAATCTGGGATTCCTGTGAAGCCAAATGGCTTTTTTTTTTTTTTTTTTCAGAGAGAAGAAATGTACCATGAAATGACAGAGAAATCTTTTTCTTTTTCAGGGAGCTTTATTTTGATAGCTATGAGTGCTCCCCTACACCGACTTTATGCTCTACTTGGCATTACAAAGACAATTAAATCTATTGTTTACCCCAAAGTGGCCAAGACAGTGCTTCTGTAGGAGGAGCTGCAAAGGGACAAATGGCAATTTTTAGCATCATATAACCAGCAAGGAGTGAAGCCTGCCTCTTTGTGTAAGTCGATGGCCTTTTAAACCACACTCAACTCCATGACAGGAGCGTTTCAGAGCTGAAAAGAAACTGAAAGTAGATTTAAAGATCCTGCTTGAGAAGAACAAAATATTTTCCCTACAGTAAATTGCTGCAGAAGCTGGAAGCTTGATGGGAAGGACCACGAAGGTTAATAAATCTGTTTTCATTAAATGACAGCTTTAAGTGCTTTCATTTGGCAATGATCATTGCTAATTAAATCCCTCCGAGATGAAGACTGAATAAGATCCAATAGGAGAATTACCTTGGGAAGATGCATGAGACAGAGACAGTGTTAGTCTTCAGATCTTGCTGCACCTCCTTGCCTGTTGGTTTTTGGAGAGTCAGGGCTGGAAAGTGGTAATTAGGAGCAAACCTCTCCTGTGCATTTCATGGAATCATAGAATCAGTCAGGGTTGGAAGGGACCACGAGGATCATCTAGTTCCAATCCCCCTGCCATGCCCAGGGACACCCTACCCTAGAGCAGGCTGCACACAGCCTCTGCCAGCCTGGCCAAAAACACCTCCAGGAATCTGGCCCCAAACACCTCCTGGGGCAACCCATTCCAGCCTCTCACCACTCTCCTGCTCAACAACTTCCTCCTCACCTCCAATCTAAATCTCCCCACCTCCAGCTTTGCTCCATTCCCCCTAGTCCTATTGCTACCTGAGAGCCTAAAAAAGTCCCTCCCCAGCTTTTTTGCACCAATCCTCTCCTGACCGGAGTCTGTGATCAGAGGAAACCACCCCTCCTTTGCTGCTGCAGTGGTCAGTGAACCTGTTGTAGAATCACTGAAGTCTTTTCCAAGCAAAACAATTCTAAGATTATCCAGTCTACCTACCAACCTGAGCCCACCACAGCCATAGAACCATGTCTGAATGTCCTGGCCACACATTTCTGGAACACCTCTGGCATGGTGCCACCTCCATCCCCCTGGGCAGCCTATTCCCATGCCTCACCACTCATCTCTTCTGAAATGTTTCCCTTTTCTGTTAAAATCCCTTGGGTTGAGACCCCTTTATTTTCTCCAAGCAGTCTTTTAAAGACATGTAAAACTTGTATTCTGAGCTCTGAGAATGCCCCTAAAGGACTAATCACCCAAGCTAAACAACAAACAAACCCTTGTCCTCTTAATTACTGTCTTAAAAGACAAAATGTTTGCTCTTCCTGACCAGAAAATTGCTGAGAGGTTACTATATGTTCTTTCCTCTGAAATCAGAAGGAGACTTTTCCACTGGCAATATATCACTGGACGGATATTTAAATCATTTTTTTTCCTCAAAGGCAGACTGATGGAGCTGCAGAGGGACTGTTTCCAGAGACCTGTAGAAATAGGACTAGAAGCAATGCTTTGAAATTTATGTTTAGAATGGATGTTAGGAACAAGTTCTTCACCTTGAGGGTGGCAGAACACTGCAACAGGTTGCCCAGGGATGTAGAAGGAAAATATTCAAGGTCAGGCTCAACAAGGTGCTGAGCAACCTTATGTGATGGAGGATGTCTCTGTTCAATGCAGGGGGCTTGGACTAGATGACAGTTGGAGATCCCTTCCAAGACAAACCATTCTATCATACAATCATAGAACAGCCTAGGTTAGAAGGGACCTCAAATCTCATCTACCCCAACCTCCCTCCCATGGTCAGTGATGCCTTCCAGCAGAGGGATGTCCCATTCCACCTGGCCTCAAATACCCCCCAGGGAGGAGGTAGCCACATTCTCCCTGGGCAACCTACTCCAGAGTCTCACCACCCTCACACTGAAGAACTTCTTCCTGAGATCCAGTCACAGGAAGAAACCATTCCCCTTTGTCCTCTCTCTAGACACCCTCATGAAAAGTCCCTCTGTAGCCTTCAGGATCTCTTCAGCAATTAGAAGGCAGCTCTAAAGTCTCCCTGGAGTCTTCTCTTCTCCAGGATGACCAACCCCAGCTCCCTTAGCCTATGCTCCTGGCAGAGGTGCTCCAGCTCTTGGATCATCTTTGTTGCCTCCTCTGGACTCACACCAAGAGCTCAGTGTCCTGTTTATGCTGGGGACACCAGAACTGGATGCAGTATTTGAGAGAACTGTGATTCTATGTGACAGGCAGAAGAGAAGCTATGGTCAGTTTAGTTGTTCCTTATTAAAGACAGATTACACTCTGCAGGTCGGAGAAGCATCAGCAAAATCCTTCCCTGTGTGCAATGCTTTACTATTCANCCCCCCCCCTACAGAAAAGCAGATGTTGAAAAAGAAATCTGTGCCCTCAGCCTTCAATTTGGATGACTCATGTTAGCTACTGACTTTCTGGTGGCTTTAATAACCAATAATCTCTGTTTAGCATTCACATTTCTCCTACCTATTTGCTAGGACAAAAGCCTTTTTGTGCTATACTAGGTTGAAAATCAGACTCCCACAATGCTGCCGTGCCTATATTAAGAAGCTTAGCTGAAGTTTATATAACATTTAGATTGCCAATGTCGTAAAAATCTCTTTTAGGGAGTTAAAAAAAAAAAATAAATCTGTAGATTACTTTTTATTGTTCTTGTTTAATTTTCTCTCTCTCTCTTTTTACCTTTAAAAGCCGCAGATAAAACCAGAATAACAAGTTTCTGACCCCATGCTTTAACATGAGCAGTGAAAAACTGCAGATAAACCCAGAATAAGAGTTTCTGACCTCTTGCTTTAACATAAAGAGTGGGAAAACTGCAGATAAAACCAGCATAAGATTTTCTGACCTCTTGATTTAACATAAAGAGTGGGAAAACTGCAGATAAAACTAGTATTATAGTTTCTGACCTCGTGCTTTAACATAAAGAGTGGGAAAACTGCAGATAAAACTAGAATAATAGTTTCTGACCTCTTGAGTTAACATAAATAGTAGGAAACCTGCAGATAAAACCAGAATAAGAGTTTCTGACCTCTTGCTTTAACATAAAGAGTGTAAAACTGCAGATAAACTCAAAACAATGGTTTCTTACCCCTTGCTTTAACACAAACAAGGGGGCAGCTGCTTAATTCTCTACCACAAGTGTAATGAAAAAAATGTTCCTTATGCTTACCTACTGCAGAGTCTCAGTGGGCTGAATCTCTACTTTCCCTGCCTTTCCTACAGTGGCATGCAGCACAACACTTAGAATCACAGAATCAGTGAGTGTTGGAAGGGACCACAAGGAGCAGCCAGTCCCAACCCCCCTGCCATGCCCAGGGACACCCTACCCTAGAGCAGGCTGCACACAGCCTCTGCCAGCCTGGCTGCAAACACCTCCAGGGATCTGGCCCCAAACACCTCCCCAGTGGGGCAACCCATTCCAGCCTCTCACCACTCTCATGCTCAACAACTTCCTCCTTTTCTCCAATCTGAATCTCTCCACCTCCAGCTTTGCTCCATTCCCCCTAGTCCTCTCACTACCTGACACCCTAAAAAGTCCCTCCCCAGCTTTTTGTAGGCCCTCTTCACATCCTGAAAGGCCACAAGAAGGTGACCTGGGAGCCTCCTCTTCTCCAGCCTGCACAGCCCCAACTCTTTCAGTCTGTCCTCACAGCAGAGGTGCTGCAGCCCCCTGAGCATCCTCGTGGCCCTTCTCTGGACACCTCCAGCATCTCCACATCCCTCTTGTCCCAGGGGATCCAAAACTGGACAGTACTCCAGGTGAGGTCTCAGCAGAGCACAGTAGAGGGGAAGAATCACCTCCTTCACCCTGCTGCCCACACTGCTCCTGCTGCAGCCCAGCCTCTGCAGCTAAAAATATCCATCAACCAACCGTCTTGCCAACTGTGTGCTGGGCTGCAGCAAGAGCAGCTGTGGGCAGCAGGACAAGGGAGGAGATTCTGCCCCTTGGCTCTGTTCTCCTCACACTTCACCTGCAGCTCTGGAGCCCCCAGCACAAGAAGGACTTGGAAGTGTTAGAGCCAGTCCAGAGGAGGCCACCAAAATGCTGAGAGGGCTGCAGCAGCTCTGCTGTGACAGGCTGAGGGAGTTGGGGCTCTGTAGCCTGGAGAAGAGAAGGCTTCCAAGAGACCTTATAGTAGCTTTCCAGTATCTGAAGGGGGCTCCAGGAGGGCTGGGCAGGGACTATTGACAAGGTCTTGTAATGCCAGGATGAGGAAGAATGGGTTTAAACTGGCAGAGGGGAGATTGAAACTGGCTGTTAGGAGTAGTTCTTTGCAGTGAAGGTGGTGATACACTGGCACAGGTTGCCCAGGTTGGTTGTGGCTGCTCCCTGCCTGGAGGTGTTGAAGGCCATGTTGGATAAGGTCTTGAGTGACCTGTTCTAGTGGGAGGTGTCCCTGCCTACGGTCTAATTTCTTACTAAAATCCTCCGATCTGTTCAAACCGTCACAGGCAGGGGGTTGGAACTGGCTGAGCTTTGAGGTCCCTTCCAACATCAACCATTAAATGATTCTACGATGTAATTTAATATTGACACCAGAAGAGATTGCCCAGTCAGAGGCTGTGTTTTGAAAGAGATTTGGGTTATTTATCTGCCTTGATAACACCAGATCTGGTGTTATCACACCAGGGCTCAGGTGAGGAGAAATTCAGCTGTGAAGCATGGGAAATTCTTCGTTAGCAGCTTTGTCTGAGCAAGAAATGAGTCATTACCTTGCCAGCAAATCCCTGCACTGTAGGATTGTAATTGGCAAAATATTTCAGTGCTTAATGACTGCAAATACTAGGTGCTATTTCTGTTTCCCCCACCTCCTCAGATAAATGTATCATCACTATCTTAATTACTTCCCATCCAAGCAAATATTTGCCATTTATCGCTACTGTTTAAAACTTTTCCACTTGCATCTACCTGCTCATTTTTTTTACCCCTGTCAAATAAAGATTCCAATTTTGGGTGGGGTAGAGGGAAGAAAAAAAAAATGTTGAGATATTAGTGTTTGGGCTACTGTATTGAAGGGCATTGAGTGAAATGTAAAACAGCTACTGAGACCAGCATGTAGGTGTCCTTTAGAGAGCTGGGTTTTCATAGAATCATAGAATGGTTTAGGTTGGAAGAGACCTCAAAGATCATCCAGTTCCAACCCCCCTGTGCCATAGGCAGGGACACCTCCCACTAGATCAGGTTGCTCAAGACCTCATCCAGCCTGGCCTTGAACACATCCAGGGAGGGAGCAGCCGCAACTTCCCTGGGCAACCTGTTCCAGTGCCTCACCACCCTCACTGTGAAGAACTTCCTCCTAACATCCTGTTCAAATCTCCCCTCTGCCAATTTGAACCCATTCTCCCTCATCCTGTCATTGCAAGACCTTGTGAACAGTCCCTCCCCAGCCCTCCTGTAGGCCCCCCTCAGATACTGGTAGGCTGCTATAAGGTCTCCTCGAAGCCTTCTGTTCTCCAGGCTGAAAAGCCCCAACTCTTTCAGCCTGTCCTCATAGCAGAGGTGCTCCAGTCCTCTGATCATCTTTGTGGCCCTCCTCTGGACTCCTTTGGCAGCAATGCAGAGATCTGTCTACAAGTCTTAGGTCTCTGGCTGAGTAAATCTCGAGTTTTATACATGTCTCAAGTCTCTTACTGAGTAAATCTTTATTTTTTATGTATTTCTTCTGTGCACCTAGGTGGGTTCATCCCTCTCCAGAGTCCAACCTGGGGATTACAGGTTATTAGAGACAGGAAGGACTGAAGGCAAGATTCCCACTTTCTGCCTTCCTGCATATTGTTTAAGTGACCCTTAAGTCCTGTCCTTGAAGAAAATAATGACCACCCCTGCGTTTTTGCCAGGAGTCTGATTTTGTTGCAGAGCAGCTGTCGTTTTGAAGACTCACAGAATACATCAAGTTGGGAAAGATCCTGAAAAGTCATCCTGTCCACCCACCTGCAGCGAGCAGGGACATAACCAACTAGATCAGGGTGTTCGGAGCTTCAGTTCTCTAAATGTCAGCTAGAGGCTGACTCAGGTGGGCAGAGGGCTGCAGTTTGCCTTTTAGTGTCCTCTGACATCCTTTTATCTGTATTCCACCTAGTCCAGATTGAGGAAAGGGCTGCAGTACCAGGTCAGGGTTTCACTGCAATTTTCTTTGCATGATTTTGCCTTATTGGCATGGTAAACCTGAACTTTCCTCACTGCAGCAGACATCACAGAATCACAAAAGGTTTTGGACTGGAAGGAACCTTTAAAGGTCATCTCGTCCAACCCCCTTGCAGTCAGCAGGGACATCTGCAACTACAGCAGGCTTCTCAGAGCCTTGTCTGACCTGACCTTGAAGTTTTTCAGGGATCTACCACGCTTCTGGGCAGTCAAGGCCAAGGTCTCACTACCCTCACTGCAGAACATTTCTTTCTTCTCTCACCTAAATTTCCCTCTTTCAGTTTAAATCCTCACTGCAACACATTTCTTCCTCCTCTCTCACCTAAATCTCCCTCTTTCAGTTTAAAACATCACTGTGAAACATTTCTTTTCTCTCTCTCTCCTAAATCTCCTTCTTTCAGTTTAAAACCTCACTGCTAAAACATTTCTTCCTTCTCTCTTGCCTAAATCTTCCTTTTTCAGTTTCAAACATCACTGTGAAACATTTCTTCTTCCTCTCTCACCTAAATCTCCCTTTCAGCTTAAAACCTCACTGCAAAACATTTCTTCCTTCTCTGTCACCTAAATCTCCCTCTTTCAGCTTAAAACCTCACATCAAGACATTTATTCCTTCTCTGTCACCTAAATCTTCCTCTTCTAGCTGAAAACCTCACTGTGCAATGTTTCTTCATTCTCTGTCACCTAAGTCTCCCTCTTTCAGTTTAAGGCCTCACTGCAAAACATTTCTTCCTTGTCTCTCACCTAAATCTCCCTCTTTCTGTTTAAAACCTCACTGCATAACATTTCTTCCTTCTCTCTCACCTAAATCTCTCTCTTTTAGTTTAAAATCGTCACCCCTTGTCCTGCCACAACAGGACATATGCTGAGTGCAGAGGTGGTTGTGCTGTCCAACAAATTGTTCTCAGTGGTTTATGTAGTGACTGACAGAAAGGAGCAACAGCCATGGTGGGAAATCTTTTCCTGGCTGGTTTTCAGTACTGCCTGCCTCATTCCAGCTACAGCCCAGTCAATGAGGCTATTTGGACTCACCTAGCTTGGGCAGGTCATCAGATCAGAGCAAATCTGCACATGTAGAGAATGTAGGAGCAGAAGAAAGGGAGCTCTGGATTTAGGCACTGTTAGCATTAGGCAGCATTGGTTTCATAATTAGCCTTGATTTGTTGGATGTGTATTAAGTCAACCGTTTGAGGAGCTGAATCCACTAACTACCTTTGGTAATCATTCATCAGTGTTTGTTTAGCAGCAATCTTGAGGAGGCTCCATCTTAAGTAGGAATGTCTCTCAAAATGACAACAAGGAGACCTTGGCACCTGCAACACTGTGACTTTACCAACATCATTTTCTGCTGTAAGGAAAATCTGAGAATTGTCAGGGCTGGAAGGGACCTCAGTTCTAACCCTCCTGCCACAGGCAGGGACACTACACTAGATCAGGTTGCTCACAGCCCCATCCAGCCTGGCTTTAAAAACTTTCAGGGATGAGGCTTCTGTCACCTCCCTGGGCAGCTGGTTCCAAGGTCTCACCACCATCATGATGAAGAACTTCTTCCTAACAGCTAATTTAAATCTCTCCTCCTTTGGCTTGGCTCCATTCCCCCCAATCCTATCACAACCTGACACCATAAATAGTCCCTCCCCAGCTTTCTTGTGGCCCCTTCAGATGCTGGAAGGCCACAATAAGTTCTCTTTGGAGCCTTCTCTTCTCCAGACTGAACATTCCCAACTCTCTCAGCCTGTCCTCACAGGAGAGGTGCTCCAGCCCTCTGAGCATCCTCGTGGCCCTTCTCTGGACATGTTCCAGCATGTGGATCATGTAATACATCTGTAAAATAAACCAAGCCAACCAACAACTCTCACGAGGAGGGAACTACTTTACTTTTATAAACTTACTTCCAAGGTGATTTCATAAGCAAACCGAAGATCCCTCCAAACTATGAACTAGGCACAGTGCTCTTGTTTTTTAAATAGCATCTGATTGCTTCTCATTCAAGCTGTGACATAATAGAAGAATTAATTAAACCAAATGTCACTGTAGCCATATCTCTAATGAATCTCGGTGCCCTACAACACTCCCAAAATTGACACGAGAGAAATTGTATTTAAAGGTTATGGCATTCAGTGAGTACTTGGGAAAGGGTAACGACATAAATCACACCAACAGTTTTAGGTGCTTGAAATAACCATTTGTTTATACACAGTGGTACTCCTTGGGCACCTGGGCTTGGAGTGTGGCCTGCTGTATCCTAGGCTTTGCAGACACATGGTGTGATGGCCACTCTCCCACAGAGTTCCCAGAGACAGCATGGTACAGAGTTCCTGACTTATCAATTTGCTGCTAGAATCCTCCAATTGCTACCAGCACCTCACTTGAAGGGAAGGAGAGATCTAAGGTGCTGCTACGAAATGAGAGCTGATGGTTACTGGTGAGGAGTCCTTCAGCTCTCTGCAGGAGAAGAGTTGCAGAGAGTCACTTATAAGCCCATTATGACTCATTTTACTCTATGCCCAGATCCAGCCTGGGTCAAAATCCCACCTGGATATTTAGCTCCATTCTCTGATAAGTGCTGATCACAGATCATCAGACAGAGCAGATCCTGGGCTGCATCAGAAGTGTGGGCAGCAGGGCCAGAGAGGTGATTCTCCCCTCTGCACTGGTGAGACCCCACCTGGAGTACTGCATCCAGTTCTGGAGCCCCTGGGACAAGAGGGATGTGGACATGCTGGAGGTGTCCAGAGAGCTCCACGAGGATGATCAGAGGGCTGCAGCACCTCTGCTATGAGGACAGATTGAAAGAGTTGGGGCTGTTCAGTTTGGAGAAGAGGAGGCTCCCAGATGACCTTCTTGTGGCCTTCCAGAATCTGTAGTGGGCTACAAAAAAAGCTGGGGAGGGACTGGGGAGGTAGTGAGAGGACTAGGGAGAATGGAGCAAAGCTGGAGGTGGGAAGATTCAGAGTGGATGTGAGGAGGAAGTTGTTGAGCATGAGAGTGGTGAGAGCCTGGAATGGGTTGCCCAGGGAGGTGTTTGAGGCCATATCCCTCACTGTGCCTTGAGTGAGAGTTCAGCATGAGATTAGTTTGGCTAAGCTGGCAAATTTAACAGAGGCTCCTTGCTTCCTCTGACCTTTCTTGTCTAATTACCAGTATTAATAGACTGTTTTGCATTTGCAAGACAGGGCCTATAGGGCAGACTCACCTCCTTGTTCCTGCAAAAGTTCTTTGAGGTGATGCACCTCAATAAGTTGGTTGTTTTCTTTCCTGTGCCACCATACCTTAGGAAGCTTTGATCTTCTCTTGCAGCTGCTGAAACAAAATGGAGCAAAGCTTAGCTCACTTTTTCACACCCCCTGGCTCATACCCACTTATTTATAGCTCTACAGATCCGAGCTAGGCTCCATCTGCCTGTTGTAAAAGCAGATGGACAAAAATACCTAAGCACCAGACACAAATTGTCATCAGTAGTATCCACATGGCAATAATAAAACCAGAAATATGAAAGGCTCATGGCAAATAACTTCTCCAAAAAGTAAGACAAATCACTAAAATTTTAGATAATTTGGCAAGAGTCCTTTAGAAACACTTCAGTCTATATATAGAGAGAATTTAATTAACTATAGCTAATTAACTATATAGAGAATTTGATTTCCAGCTTAGAGTAAGCGGAAAATTCCTTCAACCTTATAAACTGTCCTTGTTGAAACAGCCTTCAAGTACAACACATTGACCAGTACAGATCAAAATACACTACACAGAGTTAACAGAAATTCCTCTCTTATCCAGCCTAAATGTACTCCATGGTGGTTTATACCCAAGTGATGATTGTCCTTGAATCAGCAATACATGCAAAAGCTCTTCAGGACACTGCAGCTGCACTCATGGCCCTGAAAATAGCTTGGGTTTGAGTCAGTGTGAGAAGAGAAGTCAGAGAGGGAGTTGGAATAGAAATGTCAGGTGAAAAATTTTGGATCACGTTTTCCTTTCAAGCTGCTGAGCTTGGAGAGTGACAAAAGAAGCTTCATGCCTAAGAGACCTTTGGTGTTCTGTAAGTTTTGAGCATCTAACAGCTGTGGGTGATACTGGGAAACTCTTCTTCTAGCTATGCTGTAATTTTCATGTGAGGCAGGCAGCTTAAGAATAATATTCACCCTGCCATGCACTCCTTCAAAGACTTGCACACATACTTGGGAACATTAGAATCATAGAATCAGTTAGAGTTGGAAAAGGACCACAAGCATAGAATCATAGAATCACAGAATGGTTTAGGTTGGAAGAGACCTCAAAGATCATCCAGTTCCAACCCCCCTGTGTCATAGGCAGGGACACCTCCCACTAGATCAGGTCGCTCAAGGCCTCATCCAACCTGGCCTTGAACACCTCCAGGGAGGGAGCAGCCACAACCTCCCAACCCCCCTGCCATGCCCAGGGACACCCTACCCTACATCAGGCTGCCCACAGCCTCATCCAGCCTTGCCTTGAACACCTCCAGGGATGTGGCCCCAACCACCCCCCTGGGCAACCCATTCCAGGGCTCTCACCACTCTCATGGTGAAGAAGGAAGGTTAGGAAGAAAAGCATAGCTAACCACAGCTGTGTCTTGGTTAATATTTACAAAGTAAAATTCTAAACATGAGGTGGAAGTAAGACTGGGAGGAGGAAATTCTTGCTTGTAGAGTACATTTGTCAATCAAACCATTTTTGTGCCTGGGTTTGAGGTTCTGCCTATGTATAGTACTCCAGATTGACAGGCAAGTTCCAGCTCTCTGGATTCAACGACCTATTTCTGTATAATAATGTGGGTTTTGATTGGCAGCTTGACAATGGCAAAATTCAGCCATCCACGTAGCCTTCTCATACACTGCTTATCTGCTGCTATATTCCTCCATTGTTCTACAGACCCAAGCTGTCAATAAAAATGGGTCTGGTGCTCAACTGTACACCACCAGCACAGTCCAGAGGAGCTGAACATCAAAGGGAGAATATTAAAAAGCAATAAAAAGGAATAAAATAACACACCAAAATGTAATATTCTACCCTCTGTGACTGACTGGCTGCATCTTGAGCAGCAGGACTGCTGTTTCCAAGTCCTTTACAAAGTGTATCTTTGGCAGCACAACCATGGCACTGTTTATAACTTTAAGGATCACATAAAAGAAACCCAGACAGAATTGTTTTGGTTGGAAAAGACCTTTCAGATCATCAAGTCCAACTGAGGCTGGTACTAAACCATGTCCCTCAGCACCGCTGGCTTCAAAATAGAGAAGAGCAGATTTAGATTGGATGTTAGGAACAAGTTTTTTACTATGGAGATGGTGGAACAGGCTGTGCAGGGAGGTGGTTGAAGCCCTTCCCTGGAGATTTTGAAGCCCCTTCCCTGGAAATACTGAAGGAGAGGCTCTACAGGGCTCAGGGCAACCTGATCTAGTGGAAGATGTCCCTGCTAGGGGTTGGGCTAGATGACCTTTGGAAGTCCCTTCCAAGCCAAACCATTCCATAATTCTTTTCTATGATCTCTACCTCTTTGAAACACCTCCAGGGATGAGGATTCAACCACCTCCCTCAGCAACCTGTTCCAGACTTTGAAAGCCCTTTTACTCAAGAAGTGTCTTCTAAGAGGTAACCTAGGTCTCCTCTAAGCCTGCTGTTTTGGTTTGGTTGGGGCTTTTTTATGTGTTGGCATTTCACTGCCTTGTTTCAAAGCTGATTCTGTGGCCAAAGAGAATATGTAAGGTCATTTACAAGATCTTATAATGAGATAATGAGAGGTGATAAGAGGTAATGGGTTTGAACTGGCAGAGGGAGGATTGAAACTGGACATTAGGAGGAAGTTCTTTGCAGTGAGGGTGGTGAGACACTGGCACAGGTTGCCCAGGGAGATTGTGAAGCATAGAGATGTGATGAGAGATCATGTTCTCTGCTCCTGTACTCCACAACCTCCCTGGAGGTGTTCAAGGCCAGGTTGGATGAGGTCTTGAGCGACCTGATCTAGTGGGAGGTGTCCCTGCCTATGGCACAGCAGGGTTGGAACTGGATGAGCTTTGAGGTCCCTTCCAACCTAAACCATTCTATGATTCTGTAATTAATATTGTCCAAAACTGGACAGCATAGCTGTTAAATCACAAGAGAGATTGGAAAGTGGATAGGGCCAATCTCTTTTCACTGGTCAGCAGTGATAGGACAAGGAGCAATGGATACAAATTGGAACATGGAAGGTTTCACGTCAACAGGAGGAGAATGTTCTTTAGCATGAGGGTGACAGAGCACTGGAACAGGCTGTCCAGATTGGTTGTGGAGTCTTCTTCTCTGGAGACTTCCAAAACCTGCCTGGATGCATTCATGTGCAGACTACCTTGAGCGACCCTGCCTTGGCAGGAGGTTTGGCTTTGATGGTCTCTGGAAGCCCTTTCCAGCCTCTAAAGTTCTGTGATTCTGTGAAAGCTGAGTTCTGCCACAGGTGGTAGAAGACATCCACTGCCTTTGCTGGAAAGTGTTCATCTTGTGAGACCATTCCCTTTTTTACATGTCAGTTCGTTGCTTGATTTCTTCTTTTACAGTAAGCCTTGACTTAGGTTTTCTAGGAAGGCTACAAAGTTCCATTTGAAAATGCAGAAAGCATTTTGATACCTTTGGTGAGCACTAACCACAACTGTTAAAAAAATTATAAATCATAAAATAGCAACAACAATAATAAAGGGAAGAAAAAGAAGTATTTATCTTATTGGAATAAATTGCTTGTATAGTTATCTTCAAAATTTCAATCAGTCCATGCACAGAGGCTTTGGGGTTTTTTTCTTTTTAATTGATATCTTGAGTATAAATGAATGATTTATATCTTGGTAATCAAATTTTAAGCTGAAGGAAGCTAATGCAGATGAAATAATTAAATTTAAGAAGGGCTACACAACTTCGAAATTGCACTGAGCTGTAGTTGAATTTGGTAATATTCCCTTGAGACACTCAGAACTGAGAGTGGGAAATGTTTTTTTGCTAGACACCGCAGGAGTTTAAGTAGGAGAAAAAGCATTTCAGCAAAGAGATGTGAGACAGCTCTCTGACTGTGGTACATACTTAAAGAAAAAGTTGTTCTGTCTTTCTATTTCATGGAATCATAGAATGGTTTAGGTTGGAAGGGACCTCGAAGCTCAGCCAGTTCCAACCCCCCTGTGCCATAGGCAGGGACACCTCCCACTACAAGAGGTTGCTCAAGGAGTCCTCCAACCTGGCCTTGAACACCTCCAGGGAGGTTGTGGAGTACAGGAGCAGAGAATGTGATCTCTCATCACATCTCTGTGCTTCACAATCTCCCTGGGCAACCTGTGCCAGTGTCTCACCACGCTCACTACAAAGAACTTCCTCCTAATGTCCAGTTTCAGTATCCCCTCTGCCAGTTCAAACCCATTCCTTCTTGTCCTGTCATTACAAGACCTTGTCAATAGTCCCTCCCCAGCCCTCCTATAGGCCCCCTTCAGATACTGGAAGGTTGCTGTAAGGTCTCCTCAAAGCCTTCTCTTCTCCAGGCTGCAGAGCCCCAACTCTCTCATGGCAGAGCTGCTGCAGCTCTCTGAGAATCTTGGTGTCCTCCTCTGGACTGGCTCAAACAGTTCCATGTCCTGCTTGTGTTAGGGGCTCTAGAACTGTGCACCATACCCCAGGTGGGGTGTGAGGAGAGCAGAGCAAAGGGGCAGAATCTCCTCCCTTGCACTGCTGGCCACAGTTTCTGTCTGGGCTGCATACACATATTGCAGGCTCATGTTGAGCTTTTCATCAATCCTGCCATTGCTCAGATTAGGAAGTAAGAAGAGAAAAATATTAATCACAGCAGATTTGCTTTCTGGTGGCCAGGCAGGTTTATAGTATGTAAGAGGGCTTACACTCAGCTGCTACAAGAGCTGTGGCTTAAAGGGAGCAGAGGGATTAAGAAAGCAAAGGGATTCACCCAAACTAATGAAACTGACTGCGCTTACATGAGAAATAGCACTGGAAAAGTACTATGAACTTGCTCTACATGCAGATTAAAAACTTCACTTTCCTGATATTTAAAACCTGAATTACTACGTTAGCTCAAATTCTAGAAGTCTGTGCCTGAATTACAAGGGGTTGTCCCTCTGTACAATGTAGGAAGGAGAAATCCTTCTTCACCGTGAAATTCTGTTTGAATTGAGTTGTTTGCCAAAACAAATCTGTGAGGCTGAAAGCTTTTTCCCCAAAAGATGTTCCAGTTCCAGTCAGAACGATCAGATTTCATGCACAAGTGACATGGTGAAAGCTTCCTTCCTGAGGCATCACAGAAACATAGAATGGGCTGGTTTGGAAGGAACCTTCAAAAGTCATTTGGTCCGATCCCCTCTGCAGCAATCAGGGGCATTCCTAACTAGACCAGATTGCCCAGAGCCCTGCTGACCCTCACATTGTATATCTCCAGGGATGTGGCCTCAACTACCTCCCTGGGCTTCCTTCCTGAGACATCACAGAAACATAGAATGGGCTGGTTTGGAAGGAACTTTCAAAGGTCATCTGGTCTGACCCCCTCTGCAGCAATCAGGGGCATTCTTAATTAGATCAGATTGCCCAGAGCCCTGCCAAGCCTTGAATATCTCCAGGGATGGGGTCTCAACTACCTCCCTGGGCAACCTTTTCCAGTGTTCCATCACCCTCTTGGTAAAGAACTTGTTCCTAACATCCAATCTAAATCTGTTCTTCTCAATTTCGGATATCTCCAGGGATGGGGTCTCAACTACCTCCCTGGGCAACCTTTTCCAGTGTTCTATCACCCTCTTGGTAAAGAACTTGTTCCTAACATTCAATCTAAATCTGTTCTTCTCAATTTTGGATATGTCCAGGGATGTGGCCTCAACTACCTCTCTGGGCTTTCTTCCTGAGGCATCATAGAATCATAGAATGGGCTGGTTTGGAAGGAACCATCAAAGGTCATCTGGTCCAACCCCCTCTGCAGCAATCAGGGGCATTTCTAACTAGATGTGGTTGCCCAGAGCCCTACTGATCCTCACCTTGAATAACTCTGGGATGGGGCCCCAACTATCTCCCTGGGCAACCTGTTTCAGTGTTTCACTACCCTCTTGGTAAAGAACTTGTTCCTAACATCCAATCTAAATCTGTTTTTCTCAATTTTAAAACCATTGCCCCTTGTCCTATCTCTACAGACCTTTGCAAACAGCCTCTCTCCATCTTTCTTGTAGCCCCCTTGCAGGTACTGGAAGGTCACTCAGAGCCTTCTCTTCTCCAGGCTGAACAACCCCAGCTCCCTGTAAGATGCACAGTAGATGACTGTGAAATTTCCCTTGCCCACACAGGTTATGACTGTGCTTGTTGTCTTCCCTCCCAAATGAAGCCCAAATATTTTTAACCATAAGACATAGGTCATAGCTGCTTACACTGTGTGTTAATGAGCATCACTCCAACTGGGCAGCAGAAGCAGGCGTGGAGCAGGTACTATAAGCACAGGGTTTAAATTGCAAATCCCTTTGTGGTAAAAAAAAAAAATAATTAAAAATCAACTTATCAATAAGTAAAGAGGATGTATTCAAGCATTTGAGGGTTAACATTCATTGAGAACAAAAGAAGTTATGTTTAATTTTTGTGGTGGGTTGCATTAATGGAGCATGACCAAGCAGTACTGCACAGCCATTGTCTGGTAGGACAGAAATTCACTTCAGCTGTTCTATATGAGGGACGACTGAGGGAACTGGGCTTGCTCAGCCTGGAGAAAAGGGAGCTGAGGGGAGACCTTCTGGCTCTCTACAACTCCTTGAAAGGAGGTTGAAGCCAGGGGAGTCTCATTCTCTTCCCCCAAGAACCAACTGATGAGACAAGAGGAAATGGCTTCAAGTTGCACTATGGTGTGTTTAAGTAGGACATCAGGAAAAATTTCTTCCCCAGAAGGGTTGTCAAGTCCTGGAACAGGCTGGCCAGGGCAGTGGTGGAATCATAGAATCAGTCAGGGTTGGAAGGGACCATAAGCATCATCTAGTTCCAACCCCCATTCCATGGCCAGGGACACCCTGCCCTAGATCAGGCTGAACTCTGCCTGGGGAACACAATGAACTCTAACTTCCTCTGCAGCCTGATCTAACTCACCTTGCTCTGGCAGTGGGGATGGGTTAGATGATCTCCAGAAGTCCCTCCCAACCCCTATCATTCTGTGATTCCATGATACTCCTTCCCCACCAATGTGGTGTGATGCTCCTGATTCAATCTGACCCACCCAGAAAGGTGATCATTTCCAGATAGAACTGTTTAGGGGTGAAGTGCCCACTGGGAATGTTAACTTCAGTTGCACATTGCACTTTGAAATGTTGCTGTTATTTTCACACAACGTTTGAGTGTTTTCAAGAGGGATGGAGCTTTTGGGCTTTTTTTTTCCTGGGTGAAGAAAACTGTGGGTCTTGCAGAATTACACCCAAGAGAGTAAGTGCTGGTAGAAGCTGCCTGTGTGTGAAGTGCCATCTGGCAACTGCAGAGAGAAACAAAAATGCTGAAGCATTTTGCTGGGCTGGAGAAAACTCCTGACAGTGCTTTCCTTGCAGAAGATACATTTGTGAGGCCAAAGGAAAAAAAAAAAAAAAAAAGAAGGCTAAACAGAACTTAATTTTCTACACTAAAAAAAAAAAAATTGATAAATGTTGCAGTGCCAAAGAAGAGAAGATACCTCTCCACCTCAAAAGGAAAGAGAGGTAAGCAGTCACTGGAGCTCAAAAGACAACCAGAAGCGCAAAATTAATAAAGATGCTACAGATGGAAGGAAACAACAAACTGGAAATATGATATCAAACTGAGGAAGCATCAAATCTGGTGTCCAGGCATTCATGGAGGAGAAAAAAGGCAATCAAGAGAAAGGTGTGCTGCCTGCAGGAGGAAGAACAGAAATGTGGATCTGAGGCTGCAAAATAGCATCATCATGTTGCCATATCTCCATGACATCTGGCTTGCTGCACTCTTCTTTCCTCATCTTTACTGTGTGGTTCTTCTCCCATCTTTGCCACCTCCAGGTAGGGTTGCAACTGGGGTAGTACTGCCCTCTTCTCACTCTTCTGTGCTGCACTAAACTCTTTCTGCTCAAATTAATCCTATAGAAGAAACTGAGGTGTCAGTGTGCTCACCTGGTGGGTGAGGGTGGAACATACTTATCTCCAAGGAGACAGATGCTTATCCTGATAAATAGTTCATTGAATTCAGAGAACCATAGAATCAGTCAGGGTTGGAAGGGACCACAAAGGTCATCTAGTTCAAATCCCTCTGCCATGCCCAGGGACACCCTACCCTACATCAGGCTGCCCACAGCCTCTGCCAGTCTGGCTGCAAACACCTCCAGGGATCTGGCCCCAAACACCTCCCCAGTCGGGCAACCCATTCCAGGCTCTCACCACTCTCATGCTCAACAACTTCCTCCTCACATGCAATCTGAGTCTCCCCACCTCCAGCTTTGCTCCATTCCCCTAGTCCTATCACTACCTGATAGCCTAAAAAGTCTGTCCCCAGCTTTTTTGTAGCCCCCTTCAGATTCTAGAAGGCCACAAGCAAGTCACCTGGGAGCCTCCACTTCTCCAAACTGCACAGCCCCAACTCGGATCAGTCTGTGCTCACAGCAGAGGTGCTGCAGCCCTCTGAGCATCCTCATAGCCCTTCTCTGGACACCTCCAGCATGTCCACATCCCTTTTGTAATAGGGGCTCCAGAATCTACATGACTTTGAAATCCTTCCAGGGGATCACTACCCTGGGCAGAGTATTCCAAAAGCACTCTACATAGAGTTAGGATAACATTGGGACACTTGTGCAAGGATTTTTCTTTCTTCGAAAAAAGACCTAAAACTCCAAAGCAAAGCTGTCAAAAGCTGAAAGAGATGCCTGGTGGTGTTAATTCAATTAAAAAACTTCCATGTAGATAATTTCTATCTTTTGTTTAAGACAAGGCTGCAAAAACATGATGGAGAATTGACATGCTAAGCAAGTAGAAGCATAGTAAGGAAGAATTCCAGGCTTCTCCATCTAAATAATTACCTCGAAGAAACTGAGCAAAGTACTTAAAAGGAACAGGAAAAAAAGCACTGCCCAGCAACAAGAGAGTCTTGGGCTCAAGAAGGATACCAAAGTCAAGTGGCTGTTTGTGAAACAAGCAGCCAAGGTGCTTCAGTTCTATAAATAAAAGGAAGTGAGGAAGGGATAAAAGAGGTTGCTACGCAGAGACACCCACAAATTGTGCTGAACATGTCTAGAAGCCCAAGCAAATAATCTGCCTTAGCTTGCAACAGAAACACTCAAGGGAATGAGAGGATGGCTGATAGGAATGAGAGCAGAGAACACAGCCTACCACTGGCAGAAGTAAAATGTTACATGCTCCAGGTGGGTGGACACCACAGGATTTTAGTGTGGCAGTTGGATCGTCAGGAAATGGGAATGAGAAAAGGTGAGGACATGAAAAATGGGGTGAAGATTGAAAAACTGCTCTACTGGGAATGGGGTTGAAAATCACCCTGGAAATTTGTCAAGTTTTGCACTTTTAAGTACCCTGAGAACAAAAGGCTTCCCGAGAGGAAACCTTATTGATTTGAAATCTTTGTTTAACCTGAGAACAGCAAGGCCTAAGAGAGGATGTGATTGGTGTCCCTACTCTTGTCAAGTGAACCATAAGCTGTATTGGTACTTGGTGTAGGCTCCTTTCTGAGAGCCACTACAGACTGTATGTCTAATTTGTTGTTTTGGTTTTTTTGGGTTGTGTGTGTTTGTGCCTTTGCTTAAGTGTAGGAAGATCCTACCATTGACTGAAGCTTCTGAGTGGCCTCTAGGTCATGTATTATCATAGAATCATGGCATGGTTTGTGTTCTCTAGGTCATGTATTATCATAGAATCATGGCATGGTTTGTGTTCTCTAGGTCATGTATTATCATAGAATCATGGCATGGTTTGTGTTCTCTAGGTCATGTATTATCATAGAATCATGGCATGGTTTGTGTTCTCTAGGTCATGTATTATCATAGAATCATGGCATGGTTTGTGTTCTCTAGGTCATGTATTATCATAGAATCATGGCATGGTTTGTGTTCTCTAGGTCATGTATTATCATAGAATCATGGCATGGTTTGTGTTCTCTAGGTCATGTATTATCATAGAATCATGGCATGGTTTGTGTTCTCTAGGTCATGTATTATCATAGAATCATGGCATGGTTTGTGTTCTCTAGGTCATGTATTATCATAGAATCATGGCATGGTTTGTGTTCTCTAGGTCATGTATTATCATAGAATCATGGCATGGTTTGTGTTCTCTAGGTCATGTATTATCATAGAATCATGGCATGGTTTGTGTTCTCTAGGTCATGTATTATCATAGAATCATGGCATGGTTTGTGTTCTCTAGGTCATGTATTATCATAGAATCATGGCATGGTTTGTGTTCTCTAGGTCATGTACTATCATAGAAGCATGGCATGGTTTGTGTTCTCTAGGTCATGTCTTATCATAGAATCATGGCATGGTTTGTGTTGGAAGGGAGTTTTGAAGGTCATCTAGTCCAACATCCCATGGAAAAGAAGACAACTTCTTCTGTTCCATCTCATGAGAAAAACATGTAGAATGGTAGGCATTAGAAGGGACCTCCAGAGACCATCATGTCCAACCCCCCTGCCAAAGCAGGATCACTCAGGGTAGTTCACACAGGAATGCATCCAGGCAGGTTTTGAAAGTCTCCAGAGAAGGAGTCTACACAACCTCTCCGGGAAGCCTAGTCTAGGGCTCTGCCAACCTCACTGTAAGGAAGTTTCTCCTCCTGTTGAGGTGAAACCTTCTCTGTTCCAGTTTGTATCCATTTCTCCTTGTCTTGCTGCTGACCACCAAAACCAGATTGGCCTCAGCCACTTGACACTCACCCCTCAGATATTTGTATACATTGATCAGGTCTTCTCTCATTCTTCTCTTCTCCAGTCTAAACAGCCCCAGGGCTCTCAGTCTTTCTTCACAAGAGAGATGTTCAAGTTCCCCAGTCACTCTTGTAACCAATGTAGGACTCTCTCCAGCAGGTCCCTGTCTCTCCTGAACTGGGGAGCCCCAAACTGGACACAGTATTCCAGGTGTGGTCTCACCAGGACAGAGTAGAGGGGGAAGAGAACCTACCTTGATCTGCTGGACACACTTCTTTTGCTGCACCTCAGGCTACCATTGTCCTTTTTGTCCACAAGGGCACATTGCTGTCCCATTGCTGTGCACCAGAACACCAAAGTCTTTCTCCATGGAGCTTTTTCCAGCAGGATGAGCCCTAGTCTGTACTGGTACCTGGTATTATTTCTCCCCAGATGCAGGACTCTACACTTGTTTTTTTCATGGCTTTTGAGCCTTTTCAAGGTGTGCTGCATTTCAACTCCTCTTGTTTTTTACCCTCTGTGTCCCTAGCTTTTAAAATAGCACATAGGAGTTTGACTACCTGGACCTGTGAGTAATGGCTCTGAAGGCCACTTGAGTCAGAGCATTTCTATTGCAGTGGCTGTGCACTCTCACAGACAGAGAAAGAAATAATATGATGTGATGGAGAAAGCTTGTATGTTTTCACAGGCTGATTCCAAAAGCTGTTGTGAGTTGTCACATGCATTTTTGCATTGCTGCCAAGCGTTTCTTTATGCCCTCTTTAATAAGGATGTAACCTTTTAGGGACGAGGTGTAGCAGCCAGGCTGGAGGGCAGGGATGCTATCCAGAGGGATCCGGACAGGCTGTAGAGGTGGGCACAAGCCAACATCAGGAGGTTCAACAAGGCCAAGTGCAAGGTCATGCAGCTGGGTCGAGGCTATCCCAAGCACAAATCTAGGTTGGGAAGTAAGTGGCTGGAGAGCAGCCCTGAGGAGAGGGACTTGGGGTTGCTGGTGGACGAGAAGTTCAACATGAGCCAGCAGTGTGCATTTGCAGCCCAGAAAGCCAAGCAGAGGCTGGGCTGCAGCAGGAGCAGTGTGGGCAGCAGGGCCAGGGAGGTGATTTGCTCCCTCTGCTATGCTCTGCTGAGAGCCCACCTGGAGTAGTGCATCCATTTCTGGAGCCCCTGAGACAAGAGGGATGTGGAGATGCTGGAGTGTGTCCAGAGAAGTGCCACGAGGATGCTCAGAGGGCTGCAGCACCTCTGCTGTGAGCACAGACTGAAAGAGTTGGGGCTGTGCAGGCTGAAGAAAAAGAGGCTCCCAGGTGACCTTCCTGTGGCCTTCCAGGGTCTGAAGTGGGCTACAAAACAGCTGGGGAGGGACTTTTTAGGGTGTCAGATAGTGAGAGGACTAGGGGGAATGGAGCAAAGCTGGAGGTGGGGAGATTCAGATTGGATGTGAGGAGGAAGTTGTTGAGCATGAGAGTGGTGAGAGGCTGGAATCGGTTGCCCAGGGGGGTGGTTGAGGCCACTTCCCTGGAGGTGTTTTTGGCCAGGCTGGCAGAGGCTGTGGGCAGCCTGCTCTAGGGTAGGGTGTCCCTGGGCATGGCAGGGGAGTTGGAACTGGCTGATGCTTGTGGTCCCTTCCAATCCTGACTGATTCTATGATTCTATGATTGTATGATATTGTTACCTCTTTTTACCTTAAATGCCAGTAGAGCTGACCATGAGCAGCCTGCAAATCCACAGCTCTTAATATTGAAAGAGAAGCTGTGGCCATTTCTGTACATGTCTACGAAATTTGTAGCTGGTCTCAGGATCTATTAAGGACCAGGTAAGAGAGAATAACACACAGTGTCCTGCCATACCCAATTTTTATTTCTTCCAAGGCTGGTGACAGTTGTAACATGGAGCTGGAGAGGAAATCATGCTCATCTTTGTTGCACAGAACAGAGAAGCTGCTTCTGAGATAAGGCAATTTAGGAGATGTAGCTGATCCTGGCTCTGCAGAATAGATTATCTCACCTTGAAGGGCCCCACTAACATATTCCCTTTTCTCCTAGGTTAAAATGTTTATATATATATATTTTTTTCCCTGATCACAGTGTCTGTAAAAGTTCCTAATCCTTCTTGAGATTCTGCAAAGATTTGTGAGATGGAGATAGTGTGGCGTCTTGGAAGGAAACATTTCCACTTATCTGTTATCTTCTGCTTCCTTTTCTTTCTTCCCCTCCTTGTAAGAAAGAAGCCATGTAGGAAAGTTTTGCCTTCACCTTTTCAATAATTCATTAGTTTGTGTACCTTTTTTTTTTTTCTCATGCCCCATTCCTCTCAAAACCAAACATTATCCACATTAAGAAAGATAATGGCAGATTGTAAGGATTGGAAAATTCTTCTCATTTCATTTGCCCTTCAAGATGAACCTAGCCACTTTCTAATCCACCCTCCCATCCTTTCTGTCTCTCTGTGATTCAGCTATTCAAACCCAATTGCATTTATTTCCACTTAATCAGCTGGTTTATGGTCCAACCCAAGGCTGTCACGTATGATAGATGATTTTTTTTTTTCCCTCCTCAAAGTGTTCTAAATCAACTTAATTAATTTCCAATCAATTTAATTAATCTCTCAGAGAACTTTAGTGATGTTGCTTCCCACACCAATTAAGCTCTCAAATTACTGGTATGGGCTTATTAAGACATTTACTCTTCTCTTTCAGTTCCTGGGCATGTAGCTGCTGTTTTCATGGCCCCTTGGACAGGAGAGTGAGATTGCAAATCGTAGTCCAAGCACTGCTGCTTGGCCTTTTTCATAATGGATTCTCCTATGTATTGCAGAATTCCAGCGTGGTGGAGATTGGAAGGGACCGCTGGAGATCCTCCACTCCAGCCCCTCTGCTAAAGCTCCCACAGCAGCTTGCCCAGGATCACCATCTTCAAAGAAGGAGACTCCACAACCTCTCTGGGCAGCCTGCTCCAGGGCTCCAGCACCCTCACATCAAAGAATTTTCTTCCCCTGTTCAGATGGAACTTTCTTATTTCCAGTTTGTGCCCATTGTTGCTTATCGTATCACAGAGCACCACCAAAAAGAGTCTGCCCCCATCTTTTTGCCCCCCAGCAATGCTCCTATTAATCAGCATTGAGAAGATCCACTCTCAGCCTGCACTGATGCAGGACATTGGATTATCTAAATTGTAGCAGATAGATTTCTTATATATATATTATGTATTATTCCATATTATGCATTATCATTGCTGTTACTGTTGTTGTAGTTGCTGTTTTGTTTTATTTTATTTTATTTTATTATTTTATTTCATTTAATTTCATTTTCTATTCTATTTTATTTAATTTTGTTTCATTTAATTTAATTTAATTTTACTTTAATTAATTTTATATTTCCTTTCCTTTCC
>VWZI01002857.1:63558-77578 GCA_013396835.1 Psilopogon haemacephalus | reverse complement strand
CCTTGCCTTGCCTTGCCTTGCCTTGCCTTGCCTTGCCTTGCCTTGCCTGTCCATTTATGATATTAACATTGATTGTGGAACAAGATCACAAAGAGGAAGGGTGGCCTATAAAAAAAGCTGGGAAGGGATGTTTTAGGCTCTCAGGTAGTGACAGGAGTAGGGGGAATGGAGCAAAGCTGGAGATGGGGAGATTCAGATTGGATGTGAGGAGGAAATTGTTGAGCATGAGAGTGGTGAGAGCCTGTAATGAGTTGCCCAGGGAGGTGTTTGAGACCATGTTGGGGCCACGTCCCTGGAGGTGTTTGCAGCCAGGCTGGCAGAGGCTGTGGGCATCCTGCTCTAGGGTAGGGTGACCCTGGGCATGGCAGGGGGGGTTGGAATTAGATGATGCTTGTGGTCCCTTCCAACCCTGACTGATTGTATGATTCTGTGATTCTATGAATTCAATGAACTATTTGTTAGGTTAAGCATCTGTCTCCTTGGAGATAAGAATGTTCCACCTTGACCCACCAGGTGAGCACACTGACACCTCAGTTTCTTCTATAGGATTAATCTGAGCACAAAGAGTTTAGTGCAGCACAGAAGAGTGAGAAGAGGGCAGCACTACCCCAGTTGCAACTCTATCTGGAGGTGGCAAAGATGGGAGAAGAACCACACAGTAAAGATGAGGAAAGAAGAGTGCAGCAAGCCAGAGGTCATGGAGATACGGCAACATGATGACTCAGTTGGTTTTCTGCACCTCAGATGACTTTTTGTGATTAAGTATGAATTGCATTTAACTCAGTGCTTGCAGGAAATTATTTCCCTTTAGTCTTCTTAGAAATCCTTGGCAGGCAAAGGACAGACACTCCCTCTAGTGTCCTGCTATTCAGAGCAGAATGATGTTCAGTCTCTTTCCCTTTTGGACTTTGACTATCATCTTCCTTGATTTGCCACAAGCATGCTGATTTTAGCCTGCTTTTTAAAAAAAATCCTCTCCACTCTAATTGCTCCAAACTGGTTGCACTGAAATCAAAGGGGAACTTCCCCGTGGAAGTCCCCTTTGAATGGGACTAATGGTAACAACCATCAGTAGGACTTCAGCAGCCTACTCAGAAGCTGGGGGTGCCCAGCACTATTAAAACCAGGAACAAAAAGACCAACACTGTGGGAAGAAACTCCTATTTGATGTGTGAAGATGAAGGGAAATTTCCCAGAGTCCAAGGGAAGTAAAACCAGTGTTTGATTACACAGAACCACAGAATGGCAGGGGTTGGAAGGGACCTTTGGAAATCATAGAATCATAGAATGGTTTAGGTTGGAAGGGACCTCAAAGATCATCCAGTTCCAACCCCCCTGTGCCATAGACAGGGACACCTCCCACTAGACCAGGTAGCTCAAGGCCTCAAAAAGCCTGGCCTTGAACACCTCCAGGGAGGGAGCAGCCACAACCTCCCTGGGCAACCTGTGCCAGTGTCTCACCACCCTCACTGTGAAGAACTTCCTCCTAATGTCCAATTTCAACCTCCTCTCTGCCACTTTAAACCCATTCCTCCTCATCCTGTCATAACAAGACCTTGTGAACAGTCCCTCCCCAGCCTCTTGTAGCTCCCTTCAGATACTGGAAGGTTGCTATAAGGTCTCCTGGCAGCCTTCTCTTCTCCAGGCTGAAAAGCCCCAACTCTCTCAGCCTGTCCTCACAGCAGAACTGCTGCAGCCCTTTCAGCATCTTCATGGCCCTCCTCTGGACTCTCTCCNCCCAGACCCTCAGGTCCTGTTCCTCAGGGCTGCTCTCAGGCATTCCCCACCCAGCCTGGAGCTGTGCTTGGGATTGCTGTGACCCAGGTTCAGGATCTTCCACTTGGCCTTGTTGAATGCCCTGAGGTTGGCCTGGGCACAGCTCTGCAGCCTGTCCAGGTCCCTCTGGATGGATCCCTGCCCTCTAGCAAGTCGCCTGTGCCACACAGCTTGGTGCCATCTGCAAACTTGCTGAAAGGGCACTGATTCCTCTGTCCTTGTCACTGTCAAAGACGTTAAACAGCACTGGTCCCATCAATCTAGTCATCTAGTCCAAGCCCCCCCTGCTAAAGCAAGTATGCCTACGTGATCTGAAATGCTCCAGGATGGCTGATAAAGATCCCCTTACAGGATCCAACAGGCTGAGGAGAACTGAGGTCCTTTAGCATCCCATTTAGCACCAGTGGGCACCAAGTGTCTGGTGCTTTCTACCCTGCACAATGTCTTAGCTCAAGGAAGGGCTATTTTGTAACATGCATCATTGCTCCAGTGTTAGTTTTGGTTTGCTCTTAACGCTGCCTGTCCCTGTGGAAAAGCCAAGCAAATCGTTGGGCCAGAAATTCAACGCCCCTGTCACTGGAAGTGTTTGTGAATCTCCCAGCAAATCCTGCTTGAGTTTCTCTTTGATACAAAAACTAGGACAAAAAGGAGGAGTTTTACTCGCCTCGCTTGCAGATATCCAAAATTAACAATACCCCAAGTCTTAACATCTGTTTGGGCCAAACTTGTTTGTTTTTCTGGTGTTCTGTTGCTGTAACTCTTTGTGTAGATGCATTTTTTTGCTTAAGTCAGGGGATTAAGGAATGCTAGATTTTCGTACAAACATCTTGTTCAAGCTGTGGAGGGACTGATTTTGCTGGGAAAAGAGAAGTCTTTGTCCATCACTCACTGTATTTCCATGTAGGGGTCCAGGAAATAGAAACATAACAGAAGGTGACTAAGATCCAGTTAGCCAGCACAAGGAGCTGAAATACAGTAGCTGAACTGTTTATGGAACTGCACACTTCTGCCTTTGTCTCTGAGTGGGCGAGAAAATAGAAGTTTGGAGAGCAGAAAAGCACTTTTAATACACCCTGGGCTGTGGTTAGTAGGTCAAGACAGGTTCTCCTCCCCCTCCATTCTGCCCTGGTGAGGCTGCATCTGGAGTACTGTGTCCAGTTCTGGTCTGCCCCAGTTCAAGAGGGATGTAGAATTGCTTGAGAGAGTCTAATGCAGAGCCACAAAGGTGATGACGGGAATGGAACAGCTCTGTTATGAGGAGAGACTGAAGGAGCTGGGGCTTGGTGCTTGGAGAGGAAAAGCCTGAGGTGATCTCATTCATGTGTATAGATATGTAAAGGGTGAATGCCAAGTGGATGGAGCCAGACTCTGCTGGGTGATGCCCATGACAGGACAAGGGGTAATGGTGGAAGTTGAGGCATAGGAAGTTCCATGGAAACATGAGGAGAAACTTTAAAATTGGTGTTCTTTTTCCTATTTCATCAAACCCATTTTCATTTCAACCTGAGGGTCTTCTCTCCTTTTCCTTGGAGGTCTCTTCCAACCTGGCCTATTCTATTCTATTCTATTCTATTCTATTCTATTCTATTCTATTCTATTCTATTCTATTCTATTCTATTCTATTCTATTCTATTCTATTCTATTCTATTCTATTCTATTCTATTCTATTCTATTCTATTCTATTCTATTCTATGTTTTTCCATTCTATTCCATTCCGTTCCATTCCATTCCATTCCATTCCATTCCATTCCATTCCATTCCATTCCATTCTACTTTATTCTACTCTATTCTACTCTATTCCATTGCATTCCATCCCATTCCATTCCATTCCATTCCATTCCATTCCATTCCATTCTATTCTAAGTTGAGGCACAGGAAGTTCCATGGAAACATGAGGAGGATTTTTTTTTTCCCTGCAGGGGTGACAGAAACCTGAAAGGGGCTGCCCAGGGGGGTTGTGGAGTCCTCCTCCTTGGAGATATTGGAGATATTCAAGGCCTGCCTGGATGTGTTCCTGTGTGTTCTGGCATAGGTGATCCTGCTCTAGCAGTGGAGTTGGACTGGATGAGCTTTCAAGGTCCCTTCCAGCCCCTAACATTCTCTGGTTCTGTAACAAAAAGCTGACTGACACCAACCTACAACTGCAAAAATTACAGGATAACTCAGAGGGGATAAAAGAAAAGGAGCTACAGTCCCTGTCATAGTAAGTGACAACTAAGCAGCCTTTTTCTCTGAGATGCCTGCGGAATCCACCTGAGCACCTACCTAATGACAATAGGCATGAAATGGTGGAAGTTTGACTGTCTCCAAAGTGTTTCACAAAGCAGTAAGTTTCAACTTTCAGAGCACTTTGTGTCAGAGTTTTTTTTACATTGCTTTAGTGAGGGTGGCAGCTCCTTCCTTCTTCCAGTAACACTTTGCTTCCATGGCCTGACATCTGTAGGCTGTCAAACCAGTTCCTTTTTTCTACATGCTCTGGAAGATGGATGAGGTTTTTGTTGTTGTTGTTTTCATTCTCCCTCATCCTTTGCTCATCTGGTGAGCCCTGCAGAGAAAAGGGACAGATGTTGATTTCCAGAGCAGCCTTTGAATATCACCAGGCAGCAGCAGAGATCAAGATGTCAGCCTTCAGAAGAGGCTCATGAGTAGCAGCAGTTCTCCAGCCCTTTGCAGAAGTAGTGCTCTTATCTACAATTCTACAGCATATGGAGAGTCAAGAGAATGAGGCCAGACTCTTCGCAGGGGTGTCCAGCAACAGCAAAAGGGGCCATGGACACAAACTGGAACTGAGGAATTTCAGTCTGGAGTTCTTGAAGAGGACAGCCAGAGAGTTTGTGGAGTCTCCCTCTCTGAAGAGATCCAAAACCTTCATGGAGGCAATTCTGAGCAACCTGCTCTGAGTGACCCTGCTTTAAACAAGGTGGGGTGGGCTGAGCGATCTCCAGAGGTCCCTTTCCAACCCTTCTATTCTGTGATTCTGGGGGGATCAGTCCATCTGTCAGAGCTGCAGGAGCATTTGGGTCACCCAAGACACAAACTGCTATGGCAAGTGATCTTGCAGTCATCAGATGAGATGTGGTAGCTTTTTGTGTTCCTTATACAGCACTGAGCTATGCAGGGATCAAATAAGCCCCAAGATTGGAAGTCAGGCTGGGTGGGGGCAATACTTTGAGCAGATTAGAAGTTTTGTGTCTCAAGATTTGGTGGACCTGGTTGTGTTGGGTAAAATGGCAGGATTTGATGATATTTAAGGCCTCTTCCAATCTCAATGATTCTCTGATTCCATGATTCTATCAAATTTCTGCTAATAAAGTTAGCGTGATGGCAAACATTGGATACTGCTTAGGTTGCAGGCAGAAGAGGCAAGGAAGCAGCAGTAGTATGACTGACAGGGTGAAAACAATAGATGTAAGGAGGAAGTTGTTGAGCATGAGAGTGGTGAGAGCCTGGAATGGGTTGCCCAGGGAGGTGGTTGGGGCCAGATCCCAGGAGGTGTTTGCAGCCAGGCTGGCAGAGGCTGTGTGCAGCCTGCTCTAGGGTAGGGTGTCCCTGGGCATGGCAGGGGGGTTGGAACTGGCTGATCCTTGTGGTCTCTTCCAACCCTGACTGATTCTATGATTCTAAACCAGAGAGAGGGGATAAAGGAAGAGAGGAGGGGAAAGGAGAGCATGAAATGGAGAAGGAATGAAGAAATGCAATAGAGCAGAGGAGAGCTGGGTGTTAAACTGGGTTAAATATTTAATTCTATTAAATTTATATCTTACTGGCAAACTATCCAGAACAGAGAGTTCTGGAAGAGGAGTTGTGTTCTCTAGCAATGAGGAGCATTGCCATCAGTTGGCCTTCCCATGTTTAGTTTCTCAGCCATAGAACAAAATAAAATCTTGCCTTGTGGAGCCATGGAGAGGTCCAGTGTCTCCAAATCCTTTGAATAGCTTCAGGCAAGAAGAACAATGAGTTCCTGCCAGGAGAAGGAGGTTGGTGGAGCCACTCTCTTCCAGCTCCATGTGGAAGTGCTTCACTGCCTGCAGCAAGTCTCACAGTCCCGAGCAGGGATCTACTCCCAGGTTCAGTTGTTTTCAGTTTCCTTTAAAGACAATCAGGTATGGAGAAGTGGGATGCTTGCATTGCCATGAAACGTTCATCTTCCAGTTCTGCTGACCTTCATGGTCGCTGCTTTGCTCTCATCTGGCTGCAGCTCTCTCTCAGTGCTTCCTGGATCAAGTCCTACAGTGAGAACAGATTCTGGGTATTCTACTAATAATTACAATTCCACTTAGTCATCCAAAGATATTCATGAGAATACTGCTTAAGCAGTATTACTCCTGCTAATTATCTGGCAAGAATAACCAATCTAATAAGTATATTAATGTTGTTAAAAAATAAAATTATGTGTTATAATTATATGTAATATAATATAATAGAATATCATGGAATTAGAATAGAATAGAATCAGCCAGGTTGGGAGAGATCTCCAAGATCATCCAGTCCAACCTAGCACCCAGCCCTGTTCAATGGTACTGAGTGCCCCATCCAGGCTTTGCTTCAATACCTCCAGGGATGGGGACTCCACCACCTCCCTGGGCAGCCCATTCCAATGCCAGTCACTCTCTCTGGCAAAAAAATTGTCCTAACATCCAGATTAGACCTCCCCTGGCACAACTTGAGACTGTGTCCCTGTGTTCTGTAGCTGGTTGCCTGGGAGCAGAGCCCAACCCCACCTGGCTCCAACCTCCCAGGCAATATCTGGGTTTTGCTGCATGGGTGCTGGGTGATTGCCATCAGATTTTACATTGCTCAGTTTTTGTGTTAGTTCAGTACTATTGTCATTATTCCTTTCTTTTTCACTTTATTCTATTAAATTCTCCTTATCTTAGTCTGTGAGGCTTTACATTTTGTTCAACATTTTCTCCTTCCCATCCTACCAGGGGAGCAGCTGTGCTGGGTTCCCCTGTGGTTGGGCCTAAAATCAGGAGAGGTCCAACATTATGTTAGTTTAAAGGGGCACCATCAGCTCTTGTGAATTTTCAGCTTAAATCTGGTGTATTTTTCTTCTTTCTTGGCTTTTCTCAGAGGGACTTCTTTGGGCATACTGCCACTTGTGTCATTTTTTGTTACTTAGGTACAACAGAGACTTTCCAGCCGTGGCAACTTCATTATTCTGCCCTTTCTGTAATAGGATTAAACTCTATTTTAAAAGCATTTAAGGCTCTCAGGTCTATAATTTGGAGTGGTATTTACACTGACACAGGCAACCACCCTTATTTCCCCACAAGCTACTGGTGTGCAAAATACTTACTTCAGTCTTGTAGATGTTCTCCATCTGGATCACCTCCTGAAACGCTCCTAACTGTGAACAAGTAGAATCTCCAATGTGCCTGGTTCATCCTCCCATGCTTAGAATCATAGAATCATGAAAGGGACCACAAGGATCATCCAGTTCCAAGCCCCCTGCCATGTCCAGGGACACCCTACCCTAGATCAGGCTGCACACAGCCTCATCCAGCCTGGCTGTAAACACCTCCAGGGATGTGGACACAACCACCCCCCTGAGCAACCCATTCCTCCTCATGTCCAGGCTGAATCTCCCCACCTCCAGCTTTGCTCCATTCCCCCTAGTCCTCTCCTACCTGAGAGCCTAAAATGTCCCTCCCCAGCTTTTTTGTAGGCTCCTTCCAGATCCTGAAAGGCCACAAGAAGGTCACCTGCAAGACTCCCTTTCTCCAGACTGAACAGCCCCAAGTCTTTCAGTCTGTCCTCACAGCAGAGGTGCTGCAGCCCTCTGAGCATCCTCGTAGCCCTTCTCTGGACACACTCCAGCATCTCCACATCCCTCTTCTCCCAGGGGCTTCAGCACTGGATGCAGTACTCCAGGTGCTCTGCTGAGACCACAGTAGAGGGGGAGAATCACCTCCCTCACCCTGCTGCCCACACTGCTCCTGCTGCAGCCCAGCCTCTGCTTGGCTTTTGGACTGCAAGTGCACACTGCTGCCTCATCTTGATCTTCTCATCCATCAGCACCCCCAAGTCCCTCTCCTCAGTCCATACTTCCTCCATGTATCCCTTCCCACTGTGCTGGGTTAACTGTAGAGTAACAGCTTCTCCTGTCAGATACCATATTCAAGGAAGGCTTTAAAAGAAGCTCAGAAGAAGCAGTTTTTGAGCCCAGTTTTAGCTTCACAATAAGCACATAGCTAAGAGACATGGTCAAGGAGCTTAAACTGTTCCATGCTGTACTCTGCATCTTAACTGTCTGCATAAGAACTGAATTTTGGTATCCTCTAGAAACAAGGGTGGCTCCCAGACTCCTCTTGTCCAGGATGAGATATGAGACAAAGCAAAAAAATACCTATTGAAACAGCTCAGAATTTGTCTTTGCTTTTTTTCTTTGCAGTGAATGGATGCTTAGAACTGGATGATTTGGAGGTCTCTTCCAACCTGCCTTATTCTATTCTACTCCTTACCACAGTGCTTCAATGGACAGGAGGAGCCAAGTGTGTGCCCATGGGATGCTGCCTAAATCCTGTACCTTGCTGAGGGAAACAATTGTCAGAATGGGAAAAGATACTGCCTCTGAGACATACAGATTCTGTCCCTCTTGATTTTAATGCATTATCCTTGTCTCTTGTGAGCCATCCCCTGACACATCTCCCCCAGCAAATAATTCCTGCTGTCTGGAGAGACAGGGAGGTCATGGTGAGAAAGGCAAAAGGCAGCAGCATCTTACATCTCTTACAGCATCTCCTGGCTCTGTACCACGTGTCTCTGAGCATCTTCTCTGCCAGCTGCTTTGGTGCCTAAAAAAAAAAAAAAAAAAAAAAAAAGACAGTGCTGTAGTGGAAATAATCCTGTGTACAAAATAAGTCCCCAGGAAATGGGGTTTCTAACCTGCAGGCTTAATACCTCAGAGATTATTGTGTGTGACTAAGCTGCCTGTTGGCAATGGGCACCTGTATTTTTGTCACACTAGCAGTTATCACCTCTCAAAAACACATAAATGTGTCCCCCTTGGCTGGGAAGAAAAGTCAATATTTCTCAAAGCTGTTCTGAAGTCCTGGCTCTCTGAGGGGTGTTGGAATCTTTAAACCATTGCAAGCATCTTTAAACCAAGTGCAAGGTCCTGCAGCTGGGTTGAGGCTATCCCAAGCACAAATCCAGGTTGAGCAGTGACTGGCTGGAGAGCAGCCCTGAGGAGAGGGACTTTGGAGGGCTGGTGGACAAAAAGCTCAACATGAGGCAGCAGTGTGCACTTGCAGCCCAGAAAGCCAAGCAGAGCCCGTGGCCAGCAAGGTGAGGGAGGTGATACTCTCCCTCTGCTGTGCTCTGCTGAGACCCCACCTGGAGTACTACATCCAGTTCTGGAGCCCCTGGGACAAGAGGAATGTGGACATGCTGGAGGTGTGCAGAGAAGGGCCATGAGGATGCTCAGAGGGTTGCAGCACCTCTGCTATGAAGAGAGACTGAAAGAGTTGGGGCTGTGCAGTCTGGAGAAGAGGAGGCTCCCAGGTGACCTTCTTGTGGTCTTCCAGTATCTGAAGTGGGCTACAAGAAAGCTGTGGAGGAACTTTTTAGGCTCTCAGGTAGTGACAGGACTAGGGGGGGATCTTTGATCACATTTGGAGACTCTGTGCTCCACAACCTCCCTGGGCAACCTGTGCCAGTGTCTCACCACCCTCGCTGCAAAGAATTTCTTCCTAACACCTAATTTAAGTCCCCCCTCAGCCAACTTAAACCCATTCCTCCTTGTCTTATCATTACAAGACATTGTCAACAGTCCCTCCCCAGCCCTCCTGTAGCCCCTTTCAGGCCACTCAAATGTTTCCTGGAAGCCTTCTAGTCTCCAGGCTGCAGAACCCCAACTCTCTCAGCCTGTCCTCAGAGCAGAGCTGCTGCAGCCCTTTAAGCATCTTCATAGCCTCCTCTGGACTGGCTCAAACAGTTCCATGTCCTTCTTGTGTTGGGTGCTCCAGAACTGCACACAATACTCCAAGCGAGGTCTGAGGAGAGCAGAGTAAAAGGGCAGAATCCCCTCCCTTGCCCTTAAATCTGTCAGTGTTTGTCCTGGGTTTGGCTAGGATGAGGTTAGTTTTATTTTTACTACAATTTTATTTTATCAGCAGAAGCTGGAAGGGGCCACAGCCAAGATAGGCATCCGAACCGTAACAAAATACACATAATCTGCTTGCTCAAAGAGTGGAAAGCAGGCTAGAAAGACCCAGGATGAGGGAGCTGGTGCATGAGTTAGCTCCTGATGAAACACAGCAGATGCTTGCCCAGATGTTGATGCACAAAATAGGGTTTTCAGGCTGTTCTTACACGATGAAAGTGCCTACACAACATGCCCTAGTCATTAATTTTTCAATCTCAGAATGCATTTTCAAGGAGGTTTTTCATTTTGTTGGGTTTTTTTGGGGGGGTTGTTGGGTTTTTTTTACTCTTCAAAGCAAATGATAGGAGGCATTAAGGGAAATGGACCTGTAGGGAAAACACACTTGCAGGCTTTGTTCCTTGAAAAGGAGTTATTTCAGCTCTTCTCATCTGGAACATTAAGTTTCCCCTCTTGCAAGAAGCAGATGCACAGGGAGTGCCCTTTTATTCATCTGCAAAGGGATGAACACATCTGTGTTGCTGCAGCACCAGGATTTAGTCATGTCTTAGTCCATGCATCTGCTGAAATATTTAAGGGGGATAACTGTTGGAGAGAGTCCAGAGGAGGGCCATGAAGATGCTCAGAGGGCTGCAGTAGCTCTGCTATGAGGACAGGCTGAGAGAGTTGGGGCTTTTCAGCCTGGAGAAGAGAAGGCTTCCACGAGACCTTATAGTAGACTTCCAATATCTGAAGGTGGCCTACAGTAGGGCTGGGGAGGGACTATTCACATGATCTTGTAACGACAGGATGAGGAGGAATGGGTTTAAACTGGAAGAGGCAAGATTGAGACTGGATGTTAGGAGGAAGTTGTTTGCAGTGAGGGTGGTGAGACACTGGCACAGGTTGCCCAGGGATGTTGTGGCTGCTCCCTCCCTGGAGGTGTTCAAGGCCAGGCTAGATGAGGCCTTGAGCGACCTGTTCCAGTGGGAGGTGTCCCTGCCTATGGCACAGGGGGGTTGGAACTGGATGATCTTTGAGGTCCCTTCCAACCTAAACCATTCTATAATTCTATGAATTAGGTGCTTAGTACAACTTCTGGGGCAGATATGATAAATAATTCATATTTCATACTACCCAAGACCTGTCTGCTCTTCACAGCTGACAAGTGATGCACCGTTTTGCCAGCAGTGATGGCAGGACATGCCCTTCTTCAGTGTCTCCTATGTGAACAAAGAGTTCTTGCACTTAAATTTGGTCTGTCCTGGAATCTCAGCTGACCTTTATCTGGTACAATTTGTTCCCCAGCTATTTTTGTGTTCTTTTTTGCCTTTCTACTGTATTCTCTCTTCTGCCCAAGTGAAGAAGCAGGTCTCATTATGTTCTTTCCTGAGTGGGAAGCATCTTTCACTAGCAGAAGGACAAACCCTGTGTTAGCTAAAGCCCCGAAGGCCAACAGAGCCTTGCAAACCATTCAAAGAGGACAAATTAAACGGTGATTAGAGATGAAAGCTTTGTTATGCTTATGTAACCCATAATAGCAGAGTTTTCCCATGACTTGCTGCTTACAAGACAGCTGACCTCCTAATAGCTAGCCACTTCTTCATGGATCTGCACAATGTGCTCTTAATTAAAACTTGCCCTTGAAATCAGCCCCAAAATGAGGTCTCCTTCCAACCAAGGCAATGGAACAGGATCCATCCTGCTGATTTTGTTCTGAAGCACATCCCACGTATTTCATTCCCACCAGGAACAACATTCCTCTCAATGTCATCCTGCTATCCAGTCTCACCTGCAGTCACAGTGACAAGGAATGTTTTTTTGTGAAATATCCAGGCAACCAGTGACAGAACAAGAGGACAAAGCCTCAGGCTGTGCTAGGGGAGATTGAGACCCCACCTGGAGTACTGCATCCAGTTCTGGAGCCCCTGGGACAAGAGGGATGTGGACATGCTGGAGGTGTGCAAAGAAGGGCCACAAGGATGCTCAGAGGGCTGCAGCACCTCTGCTGTGATGACAGACTGAAAGAGTTGGGGCTGTGCAGGCTGGAGAAGAGGAGGCTCCCAGGTGACCTTCTTGTGGCCTTCCAGGATCTGAAGTGGGCTACAAAAAAGCTGGGGAGGGACTTTTTAGGGTGTCAGGTAGTGACAGGACTAGGGGGAATGGAGCAAAGCTGGAGGTGGAGAGATTGAGATTGGATGTGAGGAGGAAGTTGTTGAGCATGAGAGTGGTGAGAGCCTGGAATGGGTTGCCCAGGGAGGTGTTTGGGGCCAGATCCCTGGAGGTGTTTTCAGCCAGGCTGGCAGAGGCTATGGGCAGCCTGATGTAGGTAAGATGTCCCTGGGCATGGAAGGGGGATTAGAACTAGATGACCCTTGTGGAACCTTTCAACCCTGACTGATTCTATGGTTCTATGAATCTAAGTTCTTCACAGAAGAGTGATTGGCATTGGGATGGACTGCCCAGGGAGGTGGTGGAGTCATCAGCCCTGGAGGTATTTAAAAGAAGACTGAATGAGGCACTTAGTGCCATGGGTTAGTTGATTAGAAGGTGTTAGGTGATAGGTTGGACCTGATGATCTTGAAAAGTCTTTTCCAATTTGGTTAATTCTGTGATTTAGCAATCATGTCAGGCCCTCATTTGAAGATGGCAAGATGGAAATAGGGTTGAGTTTGATGATTTTTTTTTTTTTTCACTTGCTCAACCTACCTCTAAAGATCCTGATTTTTCCAATTGCTGATCATCAGGAGAGATGGGCATGGGAAGAGGGTGTTGAGATTCTCAAAGAAGAGAATAATGACAGAAAAAGAGGAGATGAAGTCTAAAAAAAGCATTTCAGCAATGTCTGGTAAGGGAACATTGCACTTTTCAGAACCACATGCAGCATTGACAGCCACCTTCAAATCCACATGACAAGATATGAGCTGCTTCAGGAGAATGAAGGAGGTGCAAAGGATGCAATGTAACTTTTGAATGAACAGCTGCCAAAGTGCTTTGGACTGACAAGGTTCTCTCCAACTGGGAAGAAGGAGAGTCTAGAGTTCTTGTGTCACTTGTATTGCATGAGTTGAAAGTAGTAACAGAAGGGAATCTAAGTAGACCATGTGAGAATCTCTCGTGTCTGTCCCAAACCAGCACTCACAGGCTCACAGAATGTCAGGGGTTGGAAGGGATACAAAGAGATCAATGAGTCCAACCTCCCTGCTGGAGCAGAACCAGACAATCTAGCTCAGGTAACCCAGGAACACATCCAGGCAGATGCTCAGAGAGCTGCAGCAGCTCTGCTATGAGGACAGGGTATGAGATTTGAGGCTCTGCAGCCTGGAGAAGAGAAGACTTTGAGGAGACCTTGGAGTGGCCTTCCAGTATCTGAGGGGGTCTATAGGAGGGACTATTTACAAGGTCTTATAATGACAGAACAATGAGGAATGGGTTTAAACTGGCAGAGGTGAGCTTGAAACTGGATGTTAGGAAGAAATTCTTTGCAGTGAGGGTGGTGAGACACTGGCACAGGTTGCCCAGGGAGATTGTGTCTTCTCCCTTCCTGGAGGTGTTGAAGGCCAGGTTGGGTGAGTCTTTGAGTGACCTGTTCTAGTGGGAGGTGTCCCTGCCTATGACACAGGGAGGTTGGAACTGGCTGATCTTTGAGGTCCCTTCCAACCTAAACCATTCTATGATTTTATCCTATGTGTTCCTGTGTGACCTGTGCTAGATTCTCTGGTCCTGCTCTGACAGGGGTGTTGGATTCAATGATCTCTGGAAGTCTCTTCCAACCCCTAACATCCTATGATCCTGTGAAAGACTCCTCCAACGCTTCACACAGTCTTAAAGCAAACTTTTCTACCATGCTAAAACTTTCTCTTCAGGGAAGATTCACTATCAGATTTATCACCAGCCACAAATTTGGTGAGTGCCCTCACTCAGAGGTATTTAGGTACTTTTTAGAAGACTAGGATGAAGATATTGGAATCTTTAGCTTTAGAGGAGACTTTTTTGTGCCCTTTGAGATGCTAATTTCCTCTTTTTGTCTGTCCCTTTCTGTGTTTTCTGAGCTGTACACCAAACACTTCACACAGGTTAGTCACTTGGCTCACGGCATAAAGTGGGTTGGAAAATGACAGTTTCCACTGATTGTGAGGTGCTTAGAGATATCATTAA
>VWZI01002857.1:0-59801 GCA_013396835.1 Psilopogon haemacephalus | reverse complement strand
CCTTCCTCCCTTCCTTCCTCCCTTCCTTCCTCCCCTTCCTCCCTCCCTTCTTTCCTCCCTTCTTTCCTCCCTTCTTTCCTTCCTCTCTCCCTTTCTTCCTCATTTCTTTCTTCTAAATTCCTTCCTTCCTCCCTCTCTTCCTCCAAAATTTCTTCCAAATTTCTTCCTTCCCTTCAATTTCCTTCCTTCTGAATTCCTTTGGAATTCCTTCCAAATTTCATCCTTCCTTCCCTTTGAATTTCTTCCTTCCTTCCTTTTGAATTCCTTCCAAATTCTTCCCTAATGTCTTCCTTTCTTCTGAAATCCTTCTTTCCTCCCTCTCTCCTTTCTTCCCTCCCTCCCTCCCTCTCTCCCTTCTTCCCTTCTGTACTCCCTCCCTTCTTCCCTTCCCTGCAAGTCAGCCTAACCACCAAAGCCACATTGAGCTCTGCAACATCAGAGCACTGCAACACAGTTTAATTACCCCTTTCTCAGCTCATTACTTGGGACACAGCAGGATCCTTTGTGCCAGTGTGCTACAGGACATCAACACTGGGAAAAATAATATGGAAAACAGCAAAATGAAAAATAGAATCCATATGTTGAAGTGTGAAGGGCAGAGGAGAAACAGGGCGTACAGAACATAGAAAACACCAAAATCAGTTTGCAGTCGAGTGCAGGTCAGTGGGCCTTGGGTTATCATGCTCAAAAATGCAGATAGTCTCTCTGGAAGATGGCAAAAAATTAAGTGAAGCAGTTTGTGTCTGCTGTACTTCCAGACCAAAAAAACCAAAAAGCCCCAAAACCTGTCACTTGGACTGCGTCAGAAAGATGGAAGAACTGGGTACAGCCTGCGATGAAGCAGCAGCAAAAGAACACACAACAACCCCAAATGCACCAAAAAAATGTTAGGTAGCAACCTAAGGTAAAACACAGATAGGAAGGCAAGCAAAGGCAAAGCTGGCACTGCACATGTACAGAGGGGAGTGACAGAGTGGCTTTGGTGAGCAGCTGCTGTGCAGCCAAAAGAGTTTGTTTTCCATCTTGATAGATCAGAATATTCACAGAATCACAAAAGTTTAGAGGCTGGAAGGGACCTCCAAAGCTCATCCAGTCCAACCCCCTGCCAGAGCAGGATCACCTAGACCAGATCAAAGTGGAACGCATCCAGGCAGGTCTTGAATATCTCCAGAGAGGGAGACTCCACAGCCCCTCTGGGCAGCCTGTCACCCTCACAGGGAAAAAAACCAAACCCTCCTCCTTGGAACTTCCTATGCCTCATCTTCACCATTGCCCCTTGTGCTGTCATTGGGCATCACCCAGCAGAGCCTGGCTCCAGCCTCTTGGCCTCACCTTTACGTCTTTATAAACACAAATAAAGGCATCCCTCAGGCTCCTCTCCAAGCAGCACAGCCTCAGCTCCCTCAAGCTCCCCTCCTAAGAAATTTTCCATTCCCCTCATTATTTTTGTGGCTCTGTGCTGGACTTTCTCAAGCAGTTCTATGTCCTTCTTGAACTGGGGCGGGGGGGGGTCCAGAACTGGACACAGTACTGCAGATGCAGCCTCAGCAGGGCAGAGTAGAGGAGGAGGAGAACCTCTCTCACCCTCCTAACCACAGCTCTTTTAATATACCCCAGAATGGCTTTGGTGACTTACTGCTGTTTACCCATTGGTATTGCTTTGGCTGTTGGTTTGTGGAGATGGTGGCAGTGACTGTGAGCACGTAGGCACACACCCCCAAGCATGATCATCCTCCGAAAAACTGAGATGCAATTATCTGTAGCATAATCAGAGCTTTTGTGCAAACCCTCCCCCTTCCCTGAAAAAAATAAAAGGAATTGTTGAACACCAACAAAGGCACCAACAAAGAAGTGAGGGAAACATGAAGCTTGTAATTAAATCTGACAGGAAGCAAAATAAAAACTTCCACTGTGCACAATTAACAAGGAGATGTTTAGGTGAACGCAGTCAGGTGTTGGGAGAAGCTGGGAAGCAGTGCAGTAAATAAGGAAAAAGATCTGTAAGGTGGGAGAGAAACCTCATGCACTTCTGCAGAACAGGGAGGAGGTGTAAGGGAACCTTTTCAGTTTATTCCACAATCGCAGTGGCAGGGGTTGGAAGTGACTTCCAGAGATTAGAGCCCAACCACCCCTGCCAAAACAGGATCACCTTGGCCAGGTCCTATTGGAACTCAACCAGGCAGTGTTTGGTAGTCTGCAGAGAATGAGACTCTCTGGGCAGCCTGCTCCAGGGCTCCAGCAAAGAAGTTTCTCCTTGTGTGTGGAGGCTCATACCTGTTGTTCCTTGTCCTGTCACTGAGCACCACTGAAAAGAGCCTGGCTCCTTCATCCTGACATCCACTCCTCAGATACATTGATCAGATCCCCTCTCAGCCTTCTCTTCTCCAGACTAGACAGTCCCAAGGCTCTCAGTCTTTTCTGCATTGGAGAGATGTTTCAGCCCCCTCTAAGGTGTCCCTCAGAGCCTTCTCCATGCTAAACACCCACAACTCTCTCAGCCTGTCCTTGTAGGAGAGGTGCTCCAGCCCTCTGATTGTGACCCTCCCTGGACCCTGTCCAACAGTTCAATGTCTCCATGTCTTGGGAGCTCCAGAGCTGGATGCAGTACTCTATCTGGGGTCTCAGGAGAGCAGAGTGTCACAATCACCTCCCTTGACCTGCTGGCCACGTTTCCTCTGATGCAGTCCATGATGGGATTATTTTTTGGGCTGCCAGCACACACTGATAGCTGTTGCCAAGAGCAAGAGGAGGAAGTTCTTTACAGTGAGGGTGGTGAGACACAGGAACAGGTTGCTTCGGGAAGTTGTGGATGCTCCCTCCCTGGAGGTGTTCAAGGCCAGGTTGGATGAGGCCTTGAGGGACCTGTTCTAGTGGGAGGTGTCTCTGCCTATGGCACAGGGAGGTTGGAACTGGCTGAGCTTTGAGATCCCTTCCAACCTAAACCATTCTGTGATTCTCTGATTCTCTGTTTCTCTGTTTCTCTGTTTATACAACAACAGCTGTTCCTCAGATGGGTTTTCTAGGTGAATTAGAGCATATATCCCTGGGTATGCTTAGACACACTGCTCAGCAGGAGATGGGATGAAGATCCATCACGCCTAACATGTGTCAGCTTTCTGTTATTCAGAAAAATCTCCCTCTGGCTCTTGGTTGGTTAGAAGCATTTCCAGATGCATAAAGCCCCTTATGTTCCATAGGTGTGGATGTGTTCCCTGCAGGTGCAGTCTGTTGTCTTGTTGTGGCAAGCTGGTAAGGAACAGTGTGGTGCTGAGACAACGTGGCTATTTCCTTGGGCAAAAGAGTTCTATAAGTCACTGATGTGCTGCTGGAGAGAAGTGTGGGGCACCCTGCTATCTTCTCACAGCTGTTAGAAGCAATCTTGTTCTCCTGTTCTCCTTGGAGGGCTTAGTGCTTTCCTCTGAGCAAAGACACTGTGTTCATGCAACCTGCATCCAACTGATTCCTATGCACCTAATATTCCTCCCTCCTAATATTCTCATTTATAAAGCTGATTCAGGCACACACAGGTTGTCAGGGCACTAGGGAAGAAGATGGCCTTCATGAAAACAAAAGTAGAATTAGTTCCCAGAATGGATGCTTATGGAGAGGCCAAGCTGTGTAAAAAAAAGTTATCTAAAAGGTGTCCTCTTCAGGAGACATGAGATCAGCATGGGGTCTGGTAAGGAAAGCCAGCACTGCTTCATTTGGAATGTCAGGGAACCATGGAGCTGTTGAGGTTGGAAGAGACCTTGGAGGTCATCAAGTCCAGATGCTCACCCAGAGATCACCGTCCTAATGCTATTGCTAAGCCACTGCCCCTAAACCCTGTCCCTCACCACCACATCCATGTGTCTTTTAAAGAGCTCCAGGGATGAGGACTCCACCACCTCCCTGGGCAGCCTGTGCCAGTGCCTGATAACCCATTTCTGTGAAGAATTTTTTTTTCCTAAGATCCAACTTAGACTTCCCCTGACACAACTTGAGGCTGTTTCCTTTTGCCCTGTCACTTGCTGCATGTGAGAAGATGCAAACTCACTCCAACCTCCTTTGAGGTAGTTGTCATTATGATGTCTCCTTTACCACCTGGTTTGCTTGCCTGGTTTTTCTGGGATTGATCTTAAATCTTTAAACATTACTCCAGCAAAATCCCCACTGAACTCAATAAATTCTTCCTAGCAAGGAGTTGGAAAAGGCAAATTCCCAAGATGCTCCTTTTCTATTGCAAAAGTTTATGACATTTGCTCTCTTTCCATGGCAAAAGTTTATTGCATTTGCTCTTTCCATGGCAAAAATTTATTGCATTTGTTCTCTATCCATGGGGAATGTTTATTGCATGTCCTGAATCAAACTGTGGACTTTTCAAAAGCCATATCTGATAGGATGAAAGCAGATGGCATCAGCTTATGCCATGGGAGGTTTAGGTTGGACAATAGGAAAAACTTTTATACCAAAAGGTCTGAAAAAGGCTGCCCAATAAGTGGTTGAATCCCCAGCCATGGATGTATATAAAAGCTCAAGGGTATGGGGCAGGAATAGGCCTGGTAGAGTTAGGTAATGGTTCAAGACAGGTTCAGAAGGACAGGGATGGATGCTTATGGACAGAGATCTACTTGAAAGAGTCCAGCAGAAGACTGTGAAGATGGTTAAAGGGCTGCACTGCTCTGTGAGAAGAGGCTGAGGAGCCTGGGGTGAAGAAAAGACTTAGAGGGGATCTAATCAATGTTTATAAATATCTGAGGGCTGGGGGTTGAGAGGGAGGGGACAGGCTCTGCTCACTTGTGCCCTGTGATAGGAGAAGGGGTAATGGATGTAAACTACAATATAGGAAGTTCCACCTCAACATGAGGAAGAACTTCTTGACTGTAAGGGTCCCAAAGCACTGGAGCAGGCTGCCCAGAGGGGTTGTGGAGTCTCTTTCTCTGGAGACTTTCAAGACCCATCTGAATGTGTTCCTGTGTGACCTGTGCTAGGTCCTGCTCTGGCAGGGGGGTTGGACTGGATGATCTCTGGAAGTTCCTTCCAACACCTAACATTCTGTGATCCTGTGAACTTCATGCTTATAGAATCAGAATCATAGAATCAGTCAGGGTTGGAAGAGACCACAAGGATCATCTAGTTCCAACCCCCCTGCCATGCCCAGGGACACCCTACCCTAGAGCAGGCTGCCCACAGCCTCTGCCAGCCTGGCTGCAAACACCTCCTGGGATGTGGCCCCAAACACCTCCCTGGGCAACCCATTCCAGGCTCTCACCACTCTCATGCTCAACAACTTCCTCCTCATGTCCAGGCTGAATCTCCCCATTTCCAGCTTTGCTCCATTCCCCCTAGTTGTCTCACTACCTGATAGCGCCATAAGTCCCTTCCCAGCTTTTTTGTAGGCTCCCTTCAGATCCTGGAAGGCCACAAGAAGGTCACCTCAGAGACCACAGAAAGGTCACCTTGGAGTGACAATTTTGAAGCTCTTTTCCAACCATACTGATTGTGTGATTGTGTGATTTGTACTTGCTGAGAGAAGGCTGTTAATTCAGTGAACTGGTACTGATCATCGAATATATAACTTACATTCCTTGGACCTGGTGAGGGTTCCAGATCTTTGTGATTACACTTTTGTGAGCCTAATGCAACGGCAAATTCATCGGCATAGAGGTAAGAGATCCTTCACTCGATTCAACTCGAGATCCATGGCCTTTGATAAAGCAGTCAGTGCAAACTTCTTGTATAGAAGTTGTGTTGGTTTGAGCTAATTGGAGGATTTGAGTGAGAATTAGACTATTGGCTGAGAGAGATAAACACAATGTGTCACTTCACTGAGTTTTACTGCCAAGAAAGAAAAAAAAATTGTTTTTAAGAACTGTTCTGAAAACAACCAGATTAGCAGAGGGCTTCTGACCGTTTGGCATGGCAGCTGCTTCTCCTTTGTCTCCTTTGTCTTTTAGCTAATTCAGAGTAAAATTGCTAACTCCTTCCTGCCACTAATCTCTCTGACCAATCTACTTCAGCTTATCTGCAGCATCAACTGGTGGTGAGCTAAGACTGGGGAAGGGGGGAAAGGTGGTAGGGCGTGGTTGGTCACCCTCTCTTGGGGATTTTGGTCTCCGAGAGGGGTGTGGTGTCTGTGTTACCTTTTTACTGTATATATCTGTAAATATCGGTTATATCTTGTAAATATTTGCTTGTATATTGTGCATTGCTGTAAATATAAAGCTTCATTTATTAACTTCCAGTGTCCTGAGTTCTAGCCAGGGTTTACAAAAGGTGGGGGGCAGGTAATTGCTAAACCACTACAGAAGGTGAAGTAAATACCTGACTGTAATGCTGTCCTCAAGGGGTTAATCCCTCTCTCAGCCAAGCCTTCATTTTCCTCTCCTTAGCTTCATGCAGGCAGGATCCAAGGATTTCTTTAGAGAAGACTGAAAGACCAGAGATGACAACAATCAGAATTGGATTTCTTTAGAGAAGACTGAAAGGCCAGCGATGACAACAGTCAGAATTACTCATTTTTCCCTCCAGGCCTTATTTTAGCTGTCATGATTGTTAAGGCTATTCTTGGATTTAAGCCTTGCCCTCTGTCATTGTGCTCACTACTCTCCACTCACCCAGGGAAACCACCACTTCAGCAGCACTTTAGCCTTGGCAACAGGATGGAGCTTTGAAAAGCTGCAATATCTGGGGACAAAGAATCTGAATTTTCATTAAGGTGGATGTATCTCAGCGATGGAGAGCCATTATGCTGTGACTCAACCTGCATAGCTGTTAGCAAATGGCCTTTGGAAAGGACCCCATTCATAAAGTTCCCCCCCCTAGCCTAATATTTTTATGATTGAGACACAACATTTTATGCTAACACATCTTCCTCCATCAGCCAAAACACAAAAACCCCCAAGTGAAGAGAAGTCTGTCAGGCAAGGCACATGAATGTTTCCTGCCCCCTGATGAGTGGCTCCAGTTCTACAGTGATCATTTGGATGAGTCCAGCATGCCAAATCCTGGCAAAAGGTCCATGCCACATATGGTAGCCATGTTTGGTGGCCAAACATGAAGGGTGCTCCTGTCCTTCCACAAGTCTGCACTTCCCTGTCTCTGTGTAGAAAGCTGTCAAAACACTAAAAAACCCAAGCAAAGAGGAGTCTGTCAGGCAAGGCACAAAGATGATCAGAGGGCTGGAGCAGCTCTGCTATGAGGACAGGCTGAGAGAGTTGGGGCTTTTCAGCCTGGAGAAGAGAAGGCTTCAAGGAGACCTTATAGTAACCTTCCAGTATCTGAAGGGGGCTACAGGAAGGCTGGGGAGGGACTGTTCACAAGGTCTGGTAATGATAGGATGAGGGAGAATAGGTGCAAATTGGCAGAGGGGAGATTTGAATGGGATGTTAGGAGGAAGTTCTTCACAGTGAGGGTGGTGAGACACTGGCACAGGTTGCCCAGGGAGGTTGTGGCTGCTCCCTCCCTGGATGTGTTCAAGGCCAGGCTGGATGAGGTCTTGAGTGTCCTGATCTAGTGGGAGGTGTCCCGGCCTATGGCACAGGGAGGTTGGAACTGGCTGATCTCTGAGGTCTCTTCCAACTTAAACCATTCTATGATTCTATGAATGTTTCCTGCCCGTTGATGAGTGGCTTGGCTAACTCAGAAGGCTCCAGTTCTAAGCTGATGGTTTGGATGAATCCAGCATGCCAAATGATGGCAAAATGTCTATGCCACATATGGTAGCCATGCTTGGTGGCCACATGTGAAGGGTGCTTCTGTCCTTCCAGAAGTCAGCACTTCCTTGTCTCTCTGTGTGGAAAGCTGCATTTACACTGCTAAAACACCTTTTCAGGATTTGTTATTGTATAATAAAGCTCTGATGCTTCAATTGGTTTCCTGAGCTGGAGTAAAAATTTTATATGAGAACATATTTCATAGAATCTTAGAATGATTTCAGTTGGAAAATACCTCTAAGATCATCAAGTCCATCTATTGACCTAACACCACCCTGGCCATTAAGCCATGTCCTTTGGTCATGGCCATGTTTGGTCATGCCACAGGTTTCTTGTACACCTCTGGGGATGGGGACTCCACTACCTCCCTGGGCAGCCTGTTTCCAGTGCCTGACCATTCTTGCAGCAAAGAAACAGTTTCTAATCTCCAACCTAAACCTCCCTGACACCATTTCAGGTTCTGGTTCTATCACCTGATACTAGAGAGAAGAGACAAAACCCCACCTCACTCCAACCTTCTTTGAGGTAGTTGTAGAGAGCAATAAAGTCTCACCTCAGTCTCCTTTTCTCCAGGCTAAACACCTCCAGTTCCCTCAGCTGCTCCTCACCAGCCCTGTTCTCCAGACCCTTCACCAGCTTTGTTGCCCTTCTCTGGCCAAGCTTTCCAAAACTTTGTGTTCTTTTCCAGAAAAGACTCTTTGTTTTTCCCTTAGTACCACTGCCTATGTGAATGATTTCAGGAGGATTTACACCTCCCTAAAGGCAGGGAGCAAACCCTTGTTTGATCTTTAATGATGTGAGCTGTCTGCCCTGTACTGTTTCAGTCACCACTCAGGTTATGACAGTAGTTTTGCTCTGCTCTGGTTCATTTTGTCATGACTTATGAGGAGAGGCTGAGGAACCTGGGACTTTTTAGTCTGGAAAAGAGAAGACTTAGAGGGGATTTGATAAAGGTCTATAAATATCTGAGGGCTGTTCAGGAGCTGGGGGGACAGGCTCTGCTCACTTGCTCCCTGGCATAGGACAAGGAGCAATGGGTGTAAGATTCAGCAAAAGAGGTTCTGCCTCAACATAAGGGGGAACTGCTTGACTGTAAGGGTCCCAGAGCACTGGCACAGGCTGCCCAGAGAGATTGTGGAGTCTCCTTCTCTGGAGACTTTCAAAACCTGCCTGGATGCATTCCTGTGCAGACTACCTTGAGTGATCCTGCTGGAGAGAGTCCAACAAAGGGCTATGAGGATGACTGGGGGACTGGAGCACTGCCTGATGAGGAGGGGCTGAGGGACCTGGGGCTGCTTAGTCTGGAGAAGAGAAAACTGAGAGGGGATTTAATCAATGTTTATAAATATCTGAGGGCTGGGGGTCAGGAGGATTTGTGGGACAGGCTCTGCTCACTTGTTCCCTGGGATAAGCCAAGGAGCAATGGATGGAAGCTGCAGCACAGGAGGTTCCAGCTCAACAGAAGTGAGAACGTCTTTACTGTAAGAGTCACAGAGCACTGGAGCAGGCATCCCAGAGAGGCTGTGGAGTCTCCTTCTCTGAAGACTTTCAAGGCCTGTGTGGATCTGTTCCTCTGTGATCTGTGCTAGATTGTCTGGTCATGCCCTGGCAAGGAGGTTGGTCTCAATGATCTCCTTGGGCCCCTTCCAACCCCTAATGTCCTGTGATCCTGTGACTCTGAAATGTGGGTTTATCTCTTTGATCGTGCCAATATTTGGTGAGCTTTGATACTACCTTTCCACCTGCCTTTTCAATGTCTGAATGCTTCACAACTCTTTTTTTTTCCCCCACCTGTTTCCCGAGGACCAGGAATGTGGGCAGAGAGCACCCTCTGCAGTGAGCAGTGAAGAAATGAGGGTTCCATCTCTTCCAGGGACTATCTATTTCTGCTGTATCAGATCTGTCTGCTAGGAGCCCTCTTTCACAGCCTGCTTTCAGTGGACGAGCACAATAATTGCCTCAAGTTGCACAACTGGAATTTTAGGTTGGATATTAGGAAGAATTTCTTAACTCAAAGGGTTCACAGGCATTGGAACAGGCTGCCCAGGGAGGTGGTGGAGTCACCATCCCTGGAGGTATCTAATGGTCATGTAGGTGTCGTGCTGAGGGATGTGGTTTAGTCAAGGTCTTGTCAGTGTTAGGTCTTTTGCAGTCTGTGTAGTTCTGGGATTCTGTGATTCTGGATTGGTGTGAAAGCTGAGATAGGCAGAGGAACCTGAGGATATCTCAAAGCAATTGTGGTGATGTAAGGAAGGGAGATATTGGCTTAGCTTAGTTCAAAATCTGTGAACAGTGATGAGACTCTGGAACAGTTTGCCCAAGGGAGGGGGTGGAAACCCCAATCCCTGGAGGTCTTCAGGGCCAGCCTGGATGAGTCTCTGAGCAATCTGATCTAGTGTGAGGTGTCCCTGCCCATGGCACAGGTGTTGGAACTAGATGACTCTTGAGGACCTTTCCAACACTGACAATTCTATGATTCTATGAAAACATCCCATAATTCTATGACACAGACTGTTTCAGGTGCTATTGTGTCCTTTATCTGCAGAGGAATTATGACCTTGTCTTATTCTGCAGATAGAACATTTAAGCAGATTGTTTTCCAAGCTGCTGTTCTTTCACATGCAGCACGTTGGAGGAGTCACAAAGGGCACATCTCTCATTTGCAGATTGGGAATCTGAGCCAGGCTCCAGGCAGACCTGGGCTGCTCCAGCTGTGCTCACCCCTGCTTTCGTTGTATTTCCTACTAACAAGGGCAATGAGTGCTGCAGGCACGCTGAGACAAAAACCTTGGGCTCAGAGTAGTTTCAGCCAAGCCATAAACCAGCAAGATGATTTTCTCCCAGTGAGACTGACAGCAATGGCCCCACCTACATCATGGAATCATAGAATAGAATAGAATAGAATAGAATAGAATAGAACAGAACAGAACAGAACAAGCCAAGTTGGAAGAGACCTCTGAGATCATCCAGTCCAACCTAGCACCCAGCCCTAGCCAATCAACTAGACCATGGCACTAAGTGCCCCGTCCAGGCTTTGCTTGAACATCTCCAGGGATGGGGACTCCACCACCTCCCTGGGCAGCCCATTCCAATATCAATGACTCTCTCTGTCAAGAACTTCCTCCTAACATCCAGACCATACTTGCCCTGGCACAGCTTGAGACTGTGTCCCCTCCTTCTGTTGCTGGTTGCCTGGGAGAAGAGACCAACCCCACCTGGCTACAACCTCCCTTTAGGTAGCTGTAGAGAGTGATGAGGTCTGCCCTGAGCCTCCTCTTCTCCAGGCTGCACACCCCCAGCTCCCTCAGCCTTTCCTCACAGAGCTTTGCTCCAGGCCCCTCACCAGCTTTGTTGCCCTTCTCTGGACATATCTCTCCTGAATTGAGGGCACCAGAACTGGACACAGGACTCAAAGTTGAAAGAGACCTTAACAATCATCAGATCCAGCCCTTCTTGGTAAGCCCATGGTCTAGACAAGAAGGCCCAGCCCTTTTCCAGCTGCATCTTACAAGTGCCCAATGTTGGGGACTCCACCACTTCCCTGGGGAAATTTCTCTGCTGGTTGTTTGTCCTTTTTGGGAAAAATATTCCTCTTGTGTCCAAACAGAATGTACCCAGCAGTAACTTGTACCCATTATCTATTTTCCATGTGGTTCCTTGTAAAAAGGGAGTCTTCATCTCCTTTTTAGACACCCTTTAAATACTGGAGCGTGGTGATCAGATCCCTCCTAAGCTTTCTTTGCTCAAGGCTGAACAAACCTATTTCTCTGAGTCTTTCCTCCTGTGAATGCTGTTTATAGTCAAAGTTATTTTGAGGGTGTCTGTATTTATTATTGTTAGGTTTTCCTTTTCAGTATGCATATGTATTTAGATTTATGCCTACTCCCCCCCACCTTTCAGTGCAGTGCCTGCCAGCTGCGTCTGCACAACCTGCCAATTATTGTGACTTCCAGAACAATAACAGCCTGATTGATAGGCAATGTAAAAGGGGGAGCAAGGAATTGACGCTGTCATGCTAGTGCACGACACACAAAGTGATCATCAGATGTTCTGCTGCTTGGAGGACCTCAAAGCAGCTCACAGAAACTGATATGGGCCAGCAATGTGCCCTTGTGGCCAAGAGAGCCGATGGCATCCTGGGGTGCATCAAGAAAAAGTCTGGCCAGCAGCTCTAGGGAGGTTCTTCTCCTCTTCTCTGTGCTGCTGAGATCACACCTGAAATACTTTGTCCAATTTTGGTCTCCCCAGTTCAAGAGGGACAGGGGCCTGCTGGAAACAGTCCAGCAGAGAGCCACAAGATTGACTGGGGGACTTGAGCATCTGCCCTATGGAGAGAAAATTAGAGCCCTGGGACTGGTTAGTCTGCTGAAGAGAAGGCTGAGAGGAGATCTGATCAATCTGTACAAATATCTGAGGGGTGGGTGTCAAGTGGCTGAGGCCAAGCTCTTTTTGTTGGTCAGAAGCAATAAGCCAAGGAGCAATGGATACAAACTGGAACAGAGAAGGTTTTACCCCAACATGAGGAGAAACTTCTTTACAGTGAGGTTGACAGAGCACTGGAGCAGGCTGCCCAGAGAGGTTGTGGAGTCTCCTTCTCTGGAGACTTTCAAAACCCACCTGGGTGCATTCCTGTGCAAACTACCCTGAGTGATCTACCCGGAGGTTGGACTTGATGATCTCTGGAGGTTTCTTCCAACCTCTAAGGTTCTGTGATTCTGATTCTGTTATTATTTTCTATAAAGTCAAGTTCCTCTTTGAGATGCTATCCATAGAATCTCAGAATCACAGAGCCATGGAGTATTTTGGATTGGAAGGGACCTTAAAGATCATCTAGTTTCAAACATCTGCCATGGACAGGAACACCTTCCACTAGAAGAGGCTGCACAAACACCCATCCAGCCTGGCCTTGAACAACTCCAGGGAAGGAAAATCCCCAGCCTCCCTGGGCAACCTGTTCCAGAGTCTCGCAACCCTCACTGTGAAGAACTTTTTCCTAATCTCCAGTCTCAATCTCCCCTCTTCCAGCTCAAAGCCATTGCCCCTTGTCCTGTCACTATAAGCCATTGCAAAAAAGTCCCTCCCCAGATTTCTTGCAGGTCCCCTTCTGGTACTGCAGAAGGGCTTCATTGTGCTGGGGGTTAGTCAGACAGGCAACAGAAAAATCTGGTCTGAGCAGGATACCTGCCTGGGGGTTCAGAAGTGCTTAGGTAATGCAGTAAGAAGAACATGGTGTGCATTCATCAAGACATTTCAATGCTTTTTGGCACTCTTACTTCGAGGTCACCTAATGTGAACTACTAATAAGTACAAATATGAAACTATGATGTTCCTTCCAGACCTGTTTTGCCCTTCTGTAAGCTCTCTGTGAACAGAAGGACCAATGTGACTCTCTTATATCTCTAACCAAATAACAGGAAATGGACAGCAATTAAAGTCCAGCAGCAGATGGCAATTCAGAGTTTGGTGGCACTCTATTATCAAGTTGCTAAGCCTCCAGGTGGGTATGATGCCTATCATCAGCAGTGCTGAAGGTGGATGCCTGTTTTATGGATGCAAACGTGGGCAGTCTGGTTCTCCTCAGAGCTGGGTGTGACTACAAAAACTGGATTTAGTAGCAATGAAAGCATTCAGAACTTCCATCAGCCCAGGAAAAAGGTGGAGAAGGTGGAGGCCTGTTTTATGGATGCAAACTTGGGCAGTCTGGTTCTCCTCAGAGCTGGGTGTGACTACAAGAACAGGATTAAGTTATCAGTGAAAGTGTTCAGATCTTCCTTCAGCCTAGGAAAAAGGCAAATGTTCTTCACTGAAAAATTCTCAGGCACTGGAATAGGCTCCCCAGGGAGTTGGTCGACTCCACTTACCTGGAGGCATGGGAAAGAAGTGCTGAGGGACATGATTTAGCACCAGTCTTGGTAGAGATAGGGAATGGTAGATGGGGAATGGTCTGACTTGGTTTTGTTAAAGGCATTTTTCCAACATAAGTAACTCTCCTCTACTTCACACTGATAAGTTTCCACCTGGAGTACTGTGACCAGTTCTGGAGCCACTATTACAAGAGGGATATGGACATGCTGAAGTGTGTCCAGAGAAGGGACATGAGGATGATCAGAGGGCTGGAGATCCTCTCCAATGAGGAGCTGGGGCTGTTCAGTCTGGAGAGGAGAAGAATCCCAGATGACTTTATTGTGGACTTTCAGTATCTTAAGGGGGGCTACAAGAAAGCTGGGGAGGGACTTTTTAGGCTGTCAGGTAGTGATAGGAATGGGTGGAATGGGTCCATGCTAGAGGAGGGCAGATTTAGATTAGATGCTAGGAAGAAGCTCTTCACCATGAGAGTGGTGAGACCCTGAAACAAGTTGCCTAGAGAGGTGGTCAAAGCCCCATCCCTGGAAAAGCTTAAGGTGAGGCTGGGTGAAGCTTTGGACAGCCTGAGGTGAGGTGTCCTTGCCTGTGGCAGAGGAGGTTGGAACTAGATGATCCTTGTGGTCCCTTCCAGCCCTGACTGATTTTGTGATTCTATGATTCTGACTCCATGGTTCTACTGTGCCTGTGATTCAGTGGCAGAGCTGCAGCCTGTTACGTCAGCAACATGGGAGGGGAAAAACTCACTTTCAGAGGCGTGGAGTTAGAGGAGATATTCACCAACAGAAAATGCCTTCTCTCTGGTCTCCCTCTATTCCTTCTCTAAACTTAACTTCCCATGAAGCTTCCTGCTTCATTTAATGCTTCAAATGCAAAGTGATGACACTGCATCGATTTAAATCACTTTAAAGTAGTACCTGAGTTAACATATTTACTAAATCTGGCAAGGAAACATATCTAGTTAAAAAAAAAAAAAAAGGTTGCTTATCTTTCAAATCTTCATCATAAAATTGGCCTGATTTTTTAATTTTATTTTTTAAATTGTCCTTAGAGGGGATAAAATTGAGATTGGACTGCATTATTCCTTTGCAGTCAGGCAGTGATATCCACACAATGGACTATTTGACTCATAAAAACTTTCAATTCATAAATGATTCATCAATTGTTAAATACTTAATGATTTTTTTTAAATACTTGATGATTTTTTTTTTGTCCTAAACAGAGAAGAAATTATAATCTCAGAATATTGTTATTACTAAAGACAGTCTCAGTGAAAACAGTGACTTACATCTTGAAGGGAAATTGATGATCTTTAAGGTCCCTTCCAACCCAAACCATTCTGTCATTCTCTGTATTAAAATCTCAATAATGCATAGGGGTTAGTATGAATTTTCAAAATGCTGGAGTAATAAGTTCTCAAGTGCCTTTCAATTTCCTCTTTCTTTCCTTCCCTAGAGGGAAAAGTCCTTAATGATTGCATAATGGCAGATAAAACAGATTCTTAAAGGGTATCTGTGTGGACATGGTGAGACCAAACTTTGGTGGCTTTGCAGTGAAGATGCAGTATGGGAAGATGCCAACCAGTTACAGCCAATAATCAAGGGGGGAAAAAGGTAAAGGAGCTATAAGAACTAACCAAGGAAGATAGGGTAGTCATTTTGATTTGGGCAAGTCTAATTCACAGGTTCACAGATTGCATTGGATTGGAAAGGACTCTTAAAGGTCATCTTGTCCCATGCCACTGTACTGACACCTCCAACTAGAGCAGGCTGCTCAGGACCATATCCAGTCTGATTTTGAATGCCTCCAAGGACAGGGCTTCAACCACATCCCTGGGCAACCAGTTCCAGTGTTCCATCACCCTTGTGAACAATTGCTGAAGCTAAATCCACCCTGCCCTGCTTTCAAACCACTGCCCTGCATCCCATCACCAAATGGCCTTTTAAAGTCCCTCCCCATCCTTCCTGTAGGTCCCCTTCATCTATTGAAATGCAGCCTGGAGCTTTCTCTTCTCCAGGCTGTACAGCTCCAATTCCTTCAGCCTGCCATCATAGGAAGGGTTCTCAGCCCTCTGATCATCTTGGTGGCCTTCCTCTAGACCTGCTCCAGCAGATCCATGCCTCTTTTGTGCAGGGGCCCCAGAAACAGCACTTCAGGTGAGGTCTCACCAGAGCAAGAAAAAGTGGCAGAATTCTCCTGAAGAAAGTGAGAAAGTGAAAACCTCTCAAGCATCTCTTTTCAGTCCTGATGCCACGATTCATATTCTGCCATTTCCTTGCTGTGCTTCAGTTTCATTCTGAAAGGATGAACAAGTGCAAACAACTGCACTCCTGAGAGCTCACACAATGTGGCAATTGGTTTTGCTCTTGGCTGAAGTGGGGGACTTAAAACATTGTAGGCAAGCAAAGTAATGAACTAATAAAACTCAAATAAGCTGCTGGACAAGCCCCATAATAGGTTGGAAGTGATTCAGTAAGGAGAGCCAGGCACAGAAAGGCAAATCCCATGTAGAGCTCTCTCAGCCCTAAGATTCTGGATACTTGTGTCTGGCAGCTGTCATGAATGTGCATTAGGTTTTCAATTACAGAATTTCCCCCCCAAATTGTGTCTGTAGATGCAATCTTTTCAAGGACCTCAGCAGCCTACCTCATAAATAAAGGTTTCAAAGCAGTTTTTTCTTGCCCATGGTTACATTTCCAATGATATCAGTGTGTTTGAACTGTTCCCCCTCACTGATAATATGCAAACTGTTTAGGATCTCTATCGTTTAAAAGGATCTTTCTTGCTCCTCTGCAAGTGGAGCATCAATAATATCACTGCCTGAAAGGTTGTTACCTGAAGAGCTCTTAGAAATTAAGCATAGAGGAGATAAGATTACACTGTTAATGTTGAAGAATTCTTCTCCTTTGATACTACTGATCAATGTGAGCTGCCTTCAGCTTGTTTCAGCATTTGCATTTTTAAATCTCCTGTCAGGGAGATAAAGGGGTTGCTGATTGCATCTAGAAGTCACAAGCCCTGCGTGCTCTGAATCCATCTCACCTGCTTGCTCTTAATGACCAAGCAGTTCTGGTTTCCAGTCAGAGGGTGCAACTGTTGGGAGCTGTCTCAAAGATATACAACAGTTCTGCAGGAAAATGTCTTCCATTATCCTTTAATTTCTGTTGCTAGGGTCAACAAAGGTCATTATGAAATCATAAAATGGGTTGGGTTGGATGAGACCATAAAGTTCATCCTGTTTCAGCCTCTCCAACAAGACCAGGCTGCTCAAAGACCTGTTCAACCTGGGCTTGAATATTTGCAGGGATGGGGCATCCTCAGCAGAATCCCAGAACTTTAGAGGTTGAAAGGGACCTCCAGTGATCATTGAGTACAACCTCCCTGACAAGGCATTTCTGGGCATCCTGTTCCAGTGTCTCATCACCCTCTTAGTGAAGAATTCATAGAATCATAGAATGGTTTTGTTTGGAAGAGACCTCAAAGATCATCCAGTTCCACCCCCCCACCATAGGCAGAAACACTTCTCACTAGATCAGGTTGCTGAAGGCTTATCCAGCCTGGCCTTGAATACCTCCAGGAAGGGATTAGCCACAACCTCCCTGGGCAACCTGTTCCAGTATCTCGCTACCCTCACTGTGAAGAACTTCCTCCTAATAATCCATTTAAATCTCCCCTCTGCCAGTTTAAACCCATTCCCCTCATCCTGTCATTACAAGACCTTGTGAACAGTCCCTCCTCAGCTCTCCTGTAGGCCCCCTTCAGAAACTGGAAGGTTGCTATAAGGTCTCCTTGAAGCCTTCTCTTCTCCAGGCTGAAAAGCCCCAACTCTCTCAGCCTGTCCTCATAGCAGAGGTGATCCATCCTTCTGAGCATCTTTGTGGCCCTCCTCTAGACTCTCTCCAGCAGTTCCATGTTCTTTTTGTGTTGGGGGCTCCAGAACTGCACACAATACTCCAGGTGGGGTGTGAGGAGAGCAGAGCAAAGGGGCAGAATCCCCTCCCTTGCCCTGCTGGTCACAGCTTCTCTTGCTGTAGCCCAGCACACCGTTGCTGTCTGGGCTGCATGTGCACACTGTTGGCTCATGTTGAGCTTTTCATCAACCCAGACCCCCAGGTCCTTTTCCTCAGTTCTTTATCTAATCTAAACTCCTCTTTAAATTCCACCTGCTAACGAGAAATCTTTAAAGCCAGGAATTATCCAATGTTCTGTCATGATCCTGGGACATGGACAAAAGCTTCTAGGGATGAGAGTTGGGGAAAGGAAATGTGAAAAAAGGGGGAAAGAATCCGAGATCCACTTAAAATGATTCTAAAGAGTGAGCAATTCTAACCCAGACTAGGAGAATTTGGAACAGCAGAGAAGACAGACAAATCACAGTTCAGTGTTGACTGGAAGGCTTCACTGCCATCAAATCACCTGATGATTAATGTATTCACCAGGTGATTAATGTAATAATTGCATTGTGAAGTAATAGAGGGCTCATTACAGAGCCTGTCGAGTAAGGCAAACAAACACTGGGGGGAAAAAAAGTGCCCTAAACTGCAGAGAGAGATTCGTCTGATAGAATGAGTCAAGTAACAAATAATCAGAATCATACCAGCAAAAAAAATAAAAGTCCTCCAGAATGACTCAGGATTTAAAGCAACTCCCATTTACTGTGGCTAGGAAAAGGCTTTCTCGGGAGCTAATATGGTCTGTAATTCCCTCATGCAACTCTGCCTAGAATTTTTCTCGTGTAGTTTCCAGCAAAAAGAGACTGCCTAAGCTACAAGGGAAAATCAGTGAATGGCCTGGTTCAGCTTGCAGTTCAATTTGCAATGCTCAATCATGGTTTCACAGAACCATAGAACCCCAGAATGCTAGAGACTGGAAGGGACCTCCAGAGCTCAAGTCCAACCCCCCTGCCAAAAGCAGAAATTTCAGTTTAAAAAGATCTCCAGTGAAGGCACTAACATTGAGCTCGAGTGCATGTCTAAGGTGTGTCACTTATGAGCTTGAAGTCAGGCATAAAAGATCCTGCGTGCCAAGTGATTATTGGTTGTATTAGGACTCAACAATAAGATTCTAGTGATGATCTGTAAGTGTGGTGCAGTGGTTTCCTCCAAAACCTCTGCAGCTAAGTATTTGTATGTCCCTGTATGTCCCTTGCTTTTGAGGACAGAGAAACCTCTTTTCTTTCAACATTTGTTTGGAGAGAGGGCAGATGCAGCTAACAATACCTTGCAATCATCAATCTTACTCAAACCACATTATTATCACCAAGCATTTTTCCATAGACCTTAATTCAAGGTTTGGGTGAATAAAATATGCACAAAAATATCTATATCTACATCTATATCTCCCCTCGAGGGTGTTTGGATCACAGAATTATACAAAGATTTGCTGAATCACAGGGTGGTTCGAGTTGGAAGGGACCTTTAAATGTCATCTCTTCCAACTCCTCTGCAGCCAGCAGGGACATCTGCAACTATGGCAGGTTGCTCAGAGCCCAAATCAACCTGAACTGGAATGGTTCCAGGGATGGGGTAACCTGTTCCAAAATACGTCACCACCCTCATCATACAAGAATATCTTCCATATATCCAAACTGAATCTTCTTTTAGTTTTAAACCATCATCACTTGTCCTGTTGTAACACTCTGTTGAAAAGTCTGTATCTATCTGTATCATCCATCTCTATGTCTCTCTCTTTCTACCTCTATCATCTCTATCTCTCTCTGTCTCTATCTCTACCATCTCTATCTCCCTCTCTCTATATATATATCTATCTCTATATCTCTATTTCTATCTCCATCTCTCTGTCTCTATTTCTGTCTCTATCACTGTATTATTTGTATCTATGTCTGTCTACAGGAATGTGGTCAACAGATCAAGGGAGGTTCTTCTCCACCTCTGCTCTGTCCTGGTGAGACCACATCTGGAGTACTGTGTCCAGTTCCAGGATTCTCAGTTCAGGAGGAGCAATGATATACTGGAGAAAGACCAATGGATGATGAAGGGATGATGAAGGGACTGGAACATGTCTCTGATGAGGAAGGGGCTGTTTAGTATTGAGAAGAGAAGAATAAGAGGAGATCTTTCTAATATTTACAAATATCTGAAGGGTGGGTGACAAGAGGAAGGGGCCAGGCTCTTTTCAACGGTGTCCTGTGACAGGACAAAGGGCAGCGGGCACAAACTGGAACACAAGAAATTCTACCTCAACATGAGGAAAAAACTTCTTTACTGTCATGGTGAGGGTGCTGGAGCCCTGGAACAGGCTGCCCAGAGAGGTTGTAGAGTCTTCTCTAGAGACTTTCAAGACCGTCTGGATGCTCCCCTGTGTGACTTGCTCTAAGTGATCCTGCTTTGGCAGGGAGGCTGAACTTGATAAAGCTCAGAAGTCCCAAGTTTGACAACATTGTGGCAATTAAACCACACCCCAAAGAGCTATGTCCACATGCTTCTTGAACACCTCCAGCTATGGTGACTCCACCACCTCCCTGGGCAGCCTGTTCCAACGCCTGACCGCTCTTGCAGCAAAGAAATTCTTCCTAATATCCAACCTAAACCTCCTCTGGCACAATTTCAGACCATTCCTCAATTCTTTCTTCTCTTTGCAGTTTTCCTCCTGCTCTCCTTTCCTTTTCCTCTGCTTGATGCTTTAGCTTTCTGCTTTTCCTCACTCTCTGCTTGTCCACACCTAGCAAGAAAGCCTTGGCTCTAAAAAACGACGGGCAGGAATGAAAATCATCTGCTGTCACATCATGTTTTGTGTGTTACAGCTCTCCCTCTATCCCAGCTCTAATATTTCTGCTCCCATGATAAGCTCCTTAAAAGCATCACTGTCTGCTCCTCTTAGTGCAATGCCAAGCACAACAGGGGCCTCTAAGTCCTGAAGTACAAACATAATAAAAGCAGTAATAGCAGTAAAGGAGCGAGTGGGTCAGCCAGGCTGCTTCCCTTTCATCTTCGTGAGCTGGAAGGTTCACACACCACAACGAATGGGAACTCAGAGGAGTGAGAGCTCTGCTTTCATGTGGCAAATGTCTCTGCAGACAAACTGCAGAGCAGGTGCTCGGAGATATTTAATGACTCAGAGTAATTTACAGCGGCGGGAGCAGCAACCTGAGAATTGCTACAAGTGCGGGTAGCGAGACATCAGATTTCATTGCCTCTCCAACTAGTAAATGTCAGCTGCTTTATTGCTTTGAACAGCCTATCAGGTGCACCAATAAATGCACAAAGCACAGCATTTGGATTCCTAATAGGCACGGGCTACTCACCTTGCATCCATTAATTCTGCTTCGTTTGGGACTGCCACAAAGCTAGGGATGTGTTTGAGGGATGTAGTTGTGATGTGATTTGCTCCCACCCTCATCATTTCCCTAGCAAGCTGCAACACAATTTCCATGAGCCTTGAGTAAATAGATCATGGTGCTTCTTTTGGTCTGGCTTTGGCTCAGGGATCCATAGAATCATAGAGTCATAGAATGGTTTAGGAAGGGACCTCAAAGATCAGTCAGTTCCAACTTGCCCTGTGCCATAGGCAGGGACCCCTCCCACTAGAACAGGTTGCCCAAGGTCTCATTCAACCTGGCCTTGAACACTTTCAGGGAGGGAGAAGCCACAACCTCCCTGGGCAACCTCTGCCTGTGTCTCACCACCCTCATTGCAAAGAATTTCTTCCTAATATCCAGTTTCAGTCTTCCTCTTCATCCTGTCATAACAAGACCTTGTCAACAGTCCCACCCCAGTCCTCCTGGAGCACCCTTCACGTACTGGAAGGCCACAAGAAGGTTACCTGGAAGCCTCCTCTTCTCCAGCCTGCACAGTCCCAACTCCCTCAGCCTGTCCTCATAGCAGAGGTGCTGCAGCCCTCTGATCATCTTCGTGGCCCTCCTCTGAGCTCGTTCCAGCAAAAGATCACCTAATTCCAACCTCACTGCCATGGGCAGGGACACTTCCCGGTAGACCAGGCTGCTCAAAGACTTATTCAGCCTGGTCTCACACACTTCCAAGGATGAGGCATTCACAGCTTTGCTTGGCAACCCATTCTGGTGTTTCATCACCCTCATAGGAAGTAACTGCAAATGCCTCCTGTTTCCACATCTATGAGAAAACACATCCAGACTTGATTCTTCAGCCAGCACAGCCTCCCACTGGCTTTTTCTTGGCTTCAGACAAGTCATGCAGTGTCCACGTTGGGGCTGTTCAGTCTGGAGAAGAGGAGGCTCCCATGGGACCTTCTTGTGGCCTTCCAGGATCTGAAGGGAGCCTACAAAAAAAGCTGGGGAGGGATTTTTTTAGGAGTGAGAGGACTAGGGGGAATGGAGCAAAGCTGGAGGTGGGGAGATTCAGATTGCATGTGAGGAGGAAGTTTTCAGCATGAGAGTGGTGAGAGGCTGGAATGGGTTGCCCAGGGAGGTGTTTGGGGCCACATCCTTGGAGGTGTTTTTGGCCAGGCTGGCAGAGGCTGTGAGCAGCCTGCTCTAGGGTAGGGTGTCCCTGGGCATGACAGGAAGGTTGGAACTAGATGCTCCTTGTGGTGCCTTCCAACCCTGACTCATTCTATGATTCTATGATTTCCCAAGCAGGACATCTCCCTTTCTGCTGGATTTAGAGTGAGGGGAGCCCCTTCTCTACCTGGGCTTGTGGCCAGGTCTGTTTTCTGCAGCAGAAAGTTCTGTTAGTCAAATTCCCTTCGCTCAGACCTAGAATCATGCTAAAGCTGATTTGAAAGCTGCCAACTTGCCTTTCAAAGTTAGAGAATAGAAGGGACGCCCCTTAAAAAAAAAAGAGACTTGACATTAAACCCACAAACTGGCTAAGCAGTCAATTAGAGGCAGAATGAATGCCAAAATCAATTAGAAGACTCTACTGCAGAGTTTAAATCCTCCATTAAGGAAAAGAGAATGATTTGTGGTGTTAGAAAAGGGTGAAAAGAAAACAAACCCTCCTCAGCAGAGGCATGCAAAAGGCATTTATTTAATGCAAAGTAAAAAGAATCATGAATCATCTGAAAGCAGAGTTTGATGGCTAATGAAAGATCACCAAAGCCATGCCAGCTGAGATGATTTTCCTGCTCTGTGGACATGACCCTGACCCTTTCTGATGCCTCTACATGTTGCACTCCAATTCGGGGCTCTCTTCCATCACTGAAAGTCTTTCCACTCGTTACATATCATTCTGCCAAATCACATAATATCATAGAACCATGGAATCATAGACTAGCCTGGTTGGAAAAGGCCTTAAGATCTTCCAATCTCACCATAACCTAACATCTTTCTGTGCACAACTGTAGACCATGTCCCTAAGCCATTCATCCAAATGTCTTTTAATTACTTCCAGGAATGGTGACTCCACCAGTAGCCTGGGTGGCCTGTTCCAGTGCCTGATGATTCCTTCCATGTAGAATTGTTTCCTAATACCCAACTGAAACCCCCCCTGGTGCAACTTGAGACCATTTCCTCTCATGCTATCACTTGTTACCTGGGAGCAATACCTGGCTCCAACCTTCCTTCAGGGAGTTGTAGAGAGAAATGGAGGTTTGCTCTCAGCCTCCTTTTCTCCAGACTAAACAACCCCAGTTTCCTCAGCTGCTCCTCACCTGACCTGTTTTTCAGACCCTTCACCAGCTTCATTCTCCTTCTCTGGACACTGTCTAGCACCTTAATGTCCTTCTTGGAGCAAGGGCCCAAAAACTGAACCCAATACTCATGGTGTGGCCTCACCAGTGCTGAGTACAGGGGTGCAATCAGTTCTCTGCTCCTGCTGGTCCCACTATTGCTGATCCAGGCCAGGATGCTGGTAGCCTTCTTGGCCACCTGGGCCCATATTGGCTCATCTTTGGCAATTGTCAACCAGCACCCGCAGATCCCTCTCTGCAAAACTACCGTGCAGCTCTTCTGCCCTGAGTCTCAAGCATTTATTGGGTTGTTGTGATCTCAGTGCAGAACCTGGCACTTGGCCTTGATGCATGTCATACAGTTGGCCTCAGCCCACTGCTTCAGCCTGGCCAGATCCTTCTGCAGATTGAAAATCCCACCTAGCTTGGTGTCACCATGTCTACATCAAGTGAGACCTTCACCTTGAAGCATCCCAGAGAGCACTGCCTGTGTAATTCTCTGTCTAGGGATTGCTCTAACCAAGAGTCACTTGGAGGGATGTTCAGAGAGAGGGATGTGTTCACCTTTCACATCATTGTGAGTCATGCTTGGGCTAGAAGAGGGAATGGTTTGGGATTGCTGTTGTAGGGAAAGGTTGGGTGGCTGAGGAGAATTCAGCGTAGGTGGTGGGTCGACAGATCAACTCATATGAAAACCTGCCAGTGACAAGTAGGAGGAATCTCTTCTCATGTTTGCTGGAGACACTTAGTGAACTCCAAACCGGAGAAGCTGTTGCTTCCCTTCATAGTACAAAGGAAGGCTGCCATCTAATGAGCACTAGCAGCAACTCCTGCTCTGCTGAATCAGAATCACAGAATGTTAGAGGTTGAAAGGGACCTCCAAATCCCGCCCTCCCAAGGCAGGATCACCCAGGGTAGTTTGAATCCAGGAGGGTTTTGAGAGGTCTCCAGAGAAGGAGACTCCACAACCTCTCTGGGCAGCCTGCTCCAGTGCTCTGTCACCCTCACTATAAAGAAGTTTCTCTTCATGTTGAGGTGAAATCTTCTATGTTCAAGTTCATATGGAGTGGCAGGAGGCTGGAGCTAGGCTCTGCTGGGTGATGCCCAATGACAGGACAAGGGGCAGTGGGTGGAAGCTGAGGCATAGGAAGCTTCATGTAAACATGAGGAGGAGTTTTTTTCACCATGAGGCTGACAGAACCCTGGAGCCATGAAGTTCCTTAAAAGCAGGCTGGGCAAAACACATGACACAGTCATAAATTACACTTTATGCTATCTCAGGGAAGAAAAATGGACTAGCTCATCTCTGGAGACCACCCAAAATGATTTTATGCACAATTCAAGACTTCCCTGTATCAAAAAATAGAAAAGGGTCAAGTTGTAGAGATTTCAGAAACATTATTCAGATTCTTAATTTTAAAAAAATAAAATAAAATCAAAATTAATCTAATTTATCCCATGCACTTGTGAAAATATGACTGCATAATTGCCAGGACTAACACTCCCTTTTCATCTACTAGAGTAAACATCAGTGACCTTCAGAACATTTCTCACCTCATGGCCGTGCTCTGAAGCATTCAAAACTCTCAGATGAAAGGCACACAGCTGTATAAGCAGCTCAGCACGGGTAGTGTAGCTTCAAGCTGCCACATCCAGGCAGCTGCTTGCAGTTCCAAGTCAGTTCAGTCCAGCTCCTCTTGCTCAGATTGCTCTGAGTTAAATCATCTGCAAGATCAAGCCTTAATTTAGGAAGCTATCTTCATTTCAGCAGTGCTGTGATCAAGTGACCTCTAAAGGCACAAATTAATATTCCCAGGTGCTGCCACAATCTTCCCTCTATTTTTTCCCCAACAATACAATTGTTGCAATGGGTTTGTTTGCTTCTTTGGGGACTGTGATGCCAACAACATATGTGACATGAACCAGCTCCCACAAAAAACTTCCTCTGGAAAAAAAGAAATAGCTTTTCACTCAGCACATTCCAGAGACAGACTCTTGCATTTTGCTTTAAAGGAGAGATTCTTCAAAATCCTCAGTCCCCAGACTGAGAGATTTGTTTTCTTTCCTTCGTGGTGTTCTCAGAAAGTGGACTCAGGTTATTCCTAGTCAGGCCTTGTTGTCTCTGGGTGCCTGCCTCAGGCAGGGAGCTTTAAATAACTTCCTCATCTTCACCATCCCATTCCAAATAATTTTTCTCAAGCTGCAGCTTCGCTGCTGTTAAGGATGATCAAACTCATCAAGCTACAGCCATGTCTGAACACCGTGGGGAGAGAGTAGCAGTCTGCAATGTAAAGCTGACAAAATCCTAAGACCCTGGGATAAATTTCAGGGTGGCTTTCCTTAATAAAGCCTAAAGATCAGCACCAGCAAAGTGGCCCTGTCACCACTGAGTGGAGGCCACTGGTCTCACTTCATGCAAAATGTATCTACGACTCCATCATCTGCAGTCCCAAACAGGATTTTATTGTCTGTCATGCAACCAGACATCTTCTCTGAACAGCTGTTTCAGCAGTGAGCTGAAGGGATTAATGGGTTGAGAAGCCACTGGCACCACCAAAAGCCTGGAGACTCATACTGGGAACGGCAGTGTAACTTGCAGCACACTCAGTGATGCTGCTGCCAGGTGTGAGGCTTGTGCCTGGCTCTTCCTTCTCACAGCTGCACTCTCAAATGTCTGAGTTTATTCCTGTGCAGACTGAATCTTCACACTCTGCAGCTGAATCAGGACAGTTGTCATCCAAACAGAGAAGACAGCATACCTGTGTGCCTGGCCAGATTCAACAGGTGTGTGTGAGATGCCAGGCAGCCTCAATAGTGTGGCTGAAACCCTCTCAGCCCCTTCAGTAAGCAATGCTGAAGCTCAGCTTTTCTGAGCTAGACTATTACTTGTGCCAAGGAGGCACCATGCAAGCCCAGACCTGGCAGAGCTATGTCACTAGTCCCTCAGCAGCCCTCCTGTAGGCTCCCTTCAGACTACCACAATGGGGAAGAGAACCTCCCTAGACCTACTGGGCACAGCTTTCTCGATACACCCCAGGATGCTGTCAGCCTGCATGACAAAGTGACAACTACAATGTTCTGGATGGCCAGAGATGGACAAAGAATGGGCTTGGAACATGCATTTGATAGAAGGTTTGGATTTCTGGAGTACTGTGTGCAGTTCTGGAGCCCCCAGCACAGGAAGGACATGGGACTGTTGGAGAGAGTCCAGAGGAGGGCCATGAAGATGATCAGAGGGCTGCAGCAGCTCTGCTATGAGGACAGGCTGACGGAGTTGGGGCTCTGCAGCATGGAGAAGGCTTCCAGGAGACCTTATAGCAACCTTCCAGTATCTGAAGGGGGCTACAGAAGGGCTGGGGAGGGACTGTTCACAAGGTCTCGTAATGACAGGATGAGCAGGAATGGGTTCAAACTGGCAGAGGGGAGATTTGAACGGGATGTTAGGAACAAATTCTTCACAGTGAGGGTGGTGAGACACTGGCACAGGTTGCCCAGGGAGGATGCTCCCTCTCTGGAGGTCTTACAAGGCCAGGTTGGATGAGGCCTTGAGTGACCTGGTGGGAGGTGTCCCTGCCTATGGCACAGGGGGATTGGAACAGGATGAACTTTGAGATCCCTTCCTACCTCAACCATTCTATGATTCTATGATTCACTGGTGTAGACATCCAGCCAGTGGCACAGTCTGCACTCAAGCAGTGTCCCTGGGTAATGCTGCACTCACTTTGCTGCTGTTTTTCACTTTCAGAACTCCATTTTGCTAGCAGTTTACAGAACCATGGTGAAATAATAATTTTCTTTTGCCATCTCTGGGGGTGGTGTGTTGTTTTCCCCAGGGATCCAAAGCTGCCTGAGTCACCTCCTGTGGCAGTTGTTTTGTTTCTCCTTGCTCTTTTGAGATCAAAGCAATTTGTGAAGTAAATGTGGGCTGACAGATGGGGTAAATTCAATGTCTTCAAGCTTTCACCATGTTTGTAACATTCAGAAGATGCCTGCAAACTTGTCCATGCCCTTTGGTGCTGCTTCTTCTCCCTGTCAAGACACAGGCCCCAACCACCTCCCTGGGCAACCAATGGGAGGATCAGCCAGTCCCAACCCCCCTGCCATGCCCAGGGACACCCTACCCTAGAGCAGGCTGCCCACAGCCTCTGCCAGCCTGGCCAAAAACACCTCCAGGGATGTGGCCCCAAACACCTCCCCAATGAGGCAACCCATTCCAGGCTCTCACCACTCTCATATAAACAACTTCCTCCTCACATCCAATCTAAATCTCCCCACCTCCAGCTTTGCTCCATTCCCCCTAGTCCTGTCACTACCTGACACCCTAAAAAGTCCCTCCCCAGCTTTTCTGTAGCCCACTTCAGATCCTGGAAAGCCACAAGAAGGTCCCCTGGGAGCCTCCTCTTCTCCAGCCTGCACAGCCCCAACTCTTTCAGTCTGTGCTCACAGCAGAGCTGCTGCAGCCCTCTGAGCATCCTCCTGGCCCTTCTCTGGACACCTCCAACATCTCCACATCCCTCTTGTCCCAGGGGCTCCAAAACTGGACCCAGCCTCTTTTTCCTCCTTGCCTTTCGTCTCTTCACTTCTTTTTCTCTGGGACGAGTGCAGCTCCCTTCTTAGCTCAGTGCTGGTGTGGGGGCTGAGAGCTCCCAGCCCGCAGGGAAGGTTGAGCTGTGTCCTGCGGCCTGCTGAGGCCTTGCAGGCCTGAGCTGAGGAGCGCAGTCATGGCCTAGTCTCAGGCCTGCTGAGGGCAGGCGTTGAGGGGGAGGATTCCAAAGGGTTTCAGTCCCTTCGGCTTGGCTTAGCCTGTGGATGTGTTTAGAATCATAGAATCATAGAATCATAGAATCAGTCCGGGTTGGAAGGGACCACAAGGATCAGCCAGTTCCAACCCCCCTGGCTTAGTGCAAGTAAAACACTCAGGGTTGAGACATGGGTTCAGTTTGGGTAGTTTTAGGGTTAAAAGGGTGAGGAAAATCAGAGTATAAATGAGGAGCAGAGGTAGAAGCATAGAATCAGTCAGGGTTGGAAGGGACCACAAGGATCAGTCAGTTCCAACCCCCTCTGCCATGCCCAGGGACACCCTACCCTAGGTTAGGCTCAATGGATACAAACTTGAACATGGAAGGTTTCATCTCAACATTTTGGGTGTGGGGGGCAGAGAGTTTGGGATAGAATCATAGAATCAGTCTGGGCTGGAAGGGACCACAAGGAGCAGCCAGTTCCAACCCCCCTGCCATGCCCAGGGACACCCTACCCTAGAGCAGGCTGCCCACAGCCTCTGCCAGCCTGGCCAAAAACACCTCCAGGGATCTGGCCCCAAAGACCTCCATGGGCAACCCATTCCAGGCTCTCATCACTCTCATGCTCAACAACTTCCTCCTCACCTCCAGTCTGAATCTCCCCACCTCCAGCTTTGCTCCATTCCCCCCAGTCCTGTCAATACCTGAGAGCCTAAAAAGTCTCTCTCCAGCTTTTCTGTAGCCCACTTCAGATCCTGGAAGGCCACAAGAAGGTCCCCTGGGAGCCTCCTCTTCTCCAGACTCAACAGCCCCAACTCTTTCAGTGTGACCTCACAGTAGAGGTGCTGTAGCCCTCTGAGCATCCTCTTGGCCCTTCTCTGGACACGCACCAGCATGTTCCAGGGGCTCCAAAACTGGATGCAGTACTCCAGGTGGGGTCTCAGAGGAGCAGAGTAGAGGGGGAGAATACCTCTCCTCATCTCTCACCATTTTAGTGTGAGTCTCTCAACTCCCCATCAGTGTGCAGTGTCTCCACTGGTGCTGTTCAAAAGCAGTGAGAGTCGCTTCTGCCCTCTGGGTAGCTCCTGGCCTCAAACGGGGACACCTCTGTGCCTGCAAGACAATGGCCAGTTTGATGCTTGCCCCTTCGGGAGAGAGAGGAATCTGCTGGAAGGAGTCCAACAGAGAGCTACAAGGATGATCTGGAGAGTGGAGCATCTGATTAAAAGAAGAGTGAGAGACCTACGGATATTTAGTGTTGAGAGGAGAAGGCTGAGAGGAGATCGTAGGAATGTCCATCAATATGAGGGGTGGGTATCAAAGCAAAGGTGCCAGGCTCTGTTTGGTGGTACCCAGTGACAGGACAAGTGTATATAATCTGGAACTGAAAAACTGAGGACAGGCTGAGAGAGCTGGGGCTCTGCAGTCTGGAGAAGAGAAGGCTTCCAGGAGACCTTGGAGTGGCCTTGCAGTATCCTCAGGGAGCTACAGAAATGCTGGGGAAGGGACTATTGACAAGGTCTTGTAATGACAGGATGAGGAGGAATGGGTTTAAACTGGAAGAGGGGAGATTGAAACTGGACATTAGGAAGAAGTTCTTTGCAATGAGGGTGGTGAGACACAGGCACAGGTTGCCCAGGGAGGTTGTGGCTGCTCCCTCCCTGAAGGTGTTCAAGGCCAGGTTGAATGAGATCTTGGGCAACCTGATCTACTGAGGAACTGAGTCTTGAGAAGAGAAGACTTTGAGGAGACCTTAGAGTAGCCTTCCAGTATCTTAAGGGGGCTCCAGGAAGGCTGGGGAGGGACTATTGACAAGGTCTTATAATGACAGCACAAGGAAAGATGGGTTTAAATTGTCAGAGGGGAGACTTAAATTAGGTGTTGGGAAGAAATTCTTTGCAGTGAGGGTGGTGAGACACTGGCACAGGTTGCCCAGGGAGGTTGTGGAGCACAGAATCACTGAATGTGATCTTTCATCATATTCTGTGCTTCTGTGCTCCACAACCTCCCTGGAAGTGTTGAAGGCCAGGTCGGATGAGGATGCCCAGAGAAGATGTAGATGCCTCCTCTCTGGAAGTGTTGAAGACCAGGCTGTATGAAGCCTTGAGTGACCTGTTCTAGTGGGATGTGTCCCTGCCTGTGGCACAGAGGGGTTGGAACTGGATGACCTAAACCATTCTATGATTCTATGAACTTCCACCTCAACACGAGAAGAAACTTCTTTGCTGTGAGGGGCGCTTGGAGCCCTGGAGCTGGCTGCCCAGAGAGCCTGTGGAGTCTCCTTCTCAAAAGGCTTTCAAAACTCACCTGCATTCCTGGGTGACTTGCCCTGGCAGCAGGTTGGACTGGATGATCTCTGGAGGTCCAACCCCTACCATTCTATGATTCTGTGATTTCTCTGGGCACTGGGACTCAAGAAGCTGATGATTGCACTGGAAAAGGAGAGGTGATATTCAAGGCATGCAACTATCAGCAAGGCAATGCTGCTTTCTTTGAGCTGGCTGATGGAAAGCAATGTGTTGTGTGTGGCTGAGAGGCATCTGTTTTTGTCTGACTTCCTTCCCTGTTTTGCATTTGCTTTTGCTTGTTGTTGTTTGCAATGGGAAGAGAAGACACCAGGGATTTTTTTTTAGCACGCTAACAGAAAGCAAAATGATGAAATATGTGTGTATAATGCATAGTGAATATATGTAGTAATCAGATGAGTGTATGGAGGCCCACTTATAAAAATACTTTCGCCTGGGTGAGTCAATTAGAGTACAAAATAACTCCACCTATAAAAGCTCTCTGAAATGAGTCAGTGCAAAACAAAGCACTGAGGTGTTTGTTTCCTGTGCAGTAAAAAAAAACACAACAACTCCATTCCACTGATAGTAAAATTGAGGCATTAAGGCACACTTTTGGAATGAGAGGTGAGATCATGCTCAACTGATTTTCATAGCAAGCTTTTGTTAGCACTGAATTTAAATTGTGATGTTGTTGAGTGAGTGTTGGTTCCCCTGGAACTACACATTTGCTGAAGGTAGCAACCAAGGAGAAGTTCTCTCCAACCCCTGTCATGACATCTGAGTCCTGCCTTGTAGTATCTATTTAAGTGAGGACTGAGGTCAAAATCATAGAATCATAGAATGGTTTTGGTTGGAAGAGACCTCAAAGCTCATCCAGTTCCAACCCCCCTGATCCATAGGCAGGGACACTTCCCACGAGATCAGGTCGCTCAAGACCTCATCCAGCCTGGCCTTGAACACCTCCAGGGAGAAAGCAGCCACAACCTCCCTGGGCAACTTGTTCCAGTGTCTCACCACCCTCACTGTAAAGAACTTTCTCCTAACATCCAGTTTAAATCTCCCCTCTGCCAGTTTGAACCCATTCCCCCTCGTCCTGTCATTACCAGACCTTGTGAACAGTCCCTCCCCAGCTCTCCTGTAGGCCCCCTCAGATACTGGAAGGTTGCAATAAGGCCTCCTCAATGCCTTCTCTTCTTCAGGACAAAAGGGCAAGAGAGGTTCTCCTCCCACTCTACTCTGCCCTGCTGAGGCCACAACTGGAATATTGTGGCCAGTTCTGGGCCCCCCGGTTCAAGAAAGACCTCAGGGAACTGCTTGAGAGAGTCCAGCACAGAGCCACAAAAATGATGAAGGGAGTGGAGTATCTTCTTTACCAGGAGAGTCTGAGGGAGCTTGGAGAAGAGGAGCCTGTGGGGTGACCTCATTCATGTTTATAAAGATGTAAAGGTGAGTGCCAGCAGGCTGGAGCCAGGCTCTGCTGGGTGATGCCCAATGACAGCACAAGGGCAATGGTGAAAGGGGCATAGGAAGTTCCACAGAAACATGAGGAGGAATTTTTTTCCCTGTGAAGGTGACTGAACACTGGAACAGGCTACTCGGGGCAGGGTGTGCAGTCTCCCTCTCTGGAGATATTCAAGACCTGCCTGGGTGTGTTCCTGTGTAATCTGGTCTAGGTGACCCTGCTCTGCAGTGGGGTTAGATTGGATGAGCTTTTGAGGTCCCTTCCAGCCCTGACATTCTGTGATTCTGAGGAACCTGAGCAGCTTCAGTAATCTGCCACACTGTCCTCCTGTGTCAAGAAGAGAAGAGGAGAGGAGAGGTTCAGAGAGGAGAGGTTCAGAGAGGAGAGGTTCAGAGAGGAGAGGAGAGGTTCAGAGAGGTTCAGAGAGGAGAGGTTCAGAAATGAGAGGTTCAGAGAAGTTCAGAGAAGTTCAGAGAAGAGAAGAGAAGAGAAGTTCAGAGAAGAGAAGAGAAGTTCAGAGAAGTTCAGAGAAGTTCAGAGAAGTTCAGAGAAGAGAAGAGAAGAGAAGAGAAGAGAAGAGAAGAGAAGAGAAGAGAAGAGAAGAGGAAAGAGAAGAATAAGCCAGGCTGAAAGAGACCTCCAAGATCATCCAGTCCAACCTAGCACCCAACCCTATCCAATGGCACTAAGTGCTCCATCCAGGATTGTGGAGAGAGCATTTTGGGACACGGTTTGATGGCCATGGTGGTGTTAGGTTTAGGGCTGAACTTCATGACTTGGATGTTTTCTCCGACCAAAGCAATTCTGTGGTTCTGATTCTATGGATTTCAATGCAAGATTTTTGTATAAAGATGATTTTCCAGTACATCCCCACCTTTTAGTCTCATTGTATGTTAGTCTGTCCTCCACCAAAGTGCGGGTAACAGCACTGTCCTGTCTCAGCAGAACACATTCTGCCCTTTGCAGCCTGGCCATCTTCACTGACACTTTAACATTTGCTAAACACTGTCATTTAGCAAGGGGGTTGGACTGCACGACCTTTAAATGCATCCAGGCATTTTCTCTCATTCTATCACTTGATAGCAGGGAGAAGAGACCAACCCCCACCTCACATCAACCTCATTTCAGGGAGCTGTAGAGAGCAAGGAGGTCTCCCCTCAGCCTCCTTTTCTCCAGGCTAAACAACTCCAGTCCCCTCAGCTGGGAACCCCCTAGCCCTCTTCTCCAGACCCTCCACCAGCTTTGTTGCCTTTCTCAGGAGAACCTTCAGGTTTATCCTATGGTTACAAAGATATGGGTAAGAGGAAGAGAAGGAGCTCATTTTCTTTCTTGGAAACAAAATAGGGATCTGGAAACATCCGTGAGAGAAATCTTGGTTTCTATTTGAGACAAAAACTTGTCATTTCCTGCAGAACACAGAGAGAACATCAACTAGTTCAGCAAAAAAAAACTCTACAAACACTTCAGAGGTGAAGCTGGGATAGGCTAGTTTGGATCTCTCTGTCTTTCCTAGCTCCTATGAAGTGAGCTAGGAAAACACTGCTGCTTCTAGAAGAATGCATCTGTCATTTTCAAAGGGGGTTGAAAAGAAATTGAGCTAAAAAATAAAAAAAGAGAGAGAGAGAGAAGAATTTCAGCTGGAATGAGAATCTTTTGTTCTCATTAGAAGCCTTCCCAATCAGTGTTATTCAGGCAGGCACTCTCCTGATGCGCAGATTAACTGCAGGATGTCTTGTTCAGGTTCTGGGGGACTCGACTCAGGTAACAGAGGAGGATATGACTGATTGGTTGGAGATTTGTAATATACCTGGCAGTACAAAATGTATCAAGCAATAAAGGCTCTTGTTCTTTGGAACAGAGGAAAAAGAACATCTGCTTTGGTGGGTTTGTGATTCAGTCCTGGCCCCTATGAACATTTAATTCTAAAGCAATTCTACAGTCCCCACCCCACTTGCAGCTACTTTTGGAAGTTCAAGTCATGCAACAGTGTCTTTCTGAATAGATGAAGGTTGGTAAGTTTGGACAAATTAATTGCTCAGGTCCATGGTTCAGAGCAGAGGTCTTGTGTGTAGACAACACAAAGCCACAAAAGTTTCCTGAGGCAGCTTCATCAGGCAGTGCTCCAGTCCCCGCAGCATCCTCATAGCTCTCTGCTGTAGCATAGGTAGGAAGATATTAACACAGCGAGAGTGGTTGGCAGCCAGGGTTCCAGAAAGCACCTTGCAAAAACCAATGATCATCTACACTAAGAATGAGTATGGGATGAATTTTCCCATCTTGGCACTTTCCATCAGCCTTGAGCTGTTCCTAGGGGAAGAAAATACCCAGATAAGATGAGGGCAGAGTTGGTTTTTGCCTTCCTTTGGTTTTCACAGATAATCACAGAAACATTCCAGCTGGCAAAGCCCCTCAGGATCAGCAAGTCCAACCAATATCCCTACTCCACAAGGTGCACCCCAAACCATATCCCCAAGCACCACATCCAAATGACTTTTAAACACATCCAGGGTGGGTGACTCCACCACCTCCCTGGGCAGCTCATTCCAGTGCCTGACCACTCTTGCTAGGAAAAAATTGTTTCCTAATATCCAGTCTAATCCTACCCAGTGGCAGCTTGAGTCCTTTCTCTCTTGCTCTATCACTATATACCTGTGAGAAGAGACCAGCACCAAACTCTCTACAACCTCCTTACTGTAGGCAGTGATGAGCTTTCCCCTCAGCCTCCTCTTCTTCAAACTAACCATCCCCAGCTCCTGCAGTCGCTCCTCATCACATTTATTTTCCAGGCCCTTTTCTCTCAAGTGGTCTGTGTGCTTCAGGAGGAATTAATTAAGGAAGTTGTGCCCTAGTTGCCCAGCCTGAAACTGCTGAAATGAAACCTACAAATATCAATCCCACATCCACTTTACTGTTACTTATTCTTTGAAGCAAAGACTCGAAAACTGTCGGATTGGAGCTGTTGTTATTCTCCTGCAACCCTGCATTGCCACAACCTTCTGCTCAGGAGGGACATGTTTGAATCCAGCAGTGAAATACTGCAACCCACACTGAATAACCTGCACCTCCTCACCACTTCTTCACCAGAAGTTATCTCACAGACCTACCAGACCTCTCGTGGAGGATTTTCTCTACGACTGGATTTCAAGCAGCCAGGAAGTGATGATCTCAAGGGGCGGGGGTGGGGGGAAATTAATTTCAGATGATGCTCTCAAAGGTCTTTTCCTACTGGAGTGATTCTGTGATTTAGTTCAGCAATTCTTTGGGCCTCAAATAAGTTTTGCACAGGCAGCTTAGAATGGGCCACTCAGAACTTGAGAGACTTTCCTTTGCTTTTTTGTGAAGCATTTTGATGAGTGGATGAGATTTGTATTTCCTTTATCTTGCAGAAAGCTAGGCAAGATTAGAGGCTGGAAGATGACTAGGAAAGAAGAAAAGGAATAAATAAATGACCAAGAAGAACAGGAATAAATAACTGACGAAGGAGAAAATGAATAAATAAATGACCAATAAGATAAGGAATAAATAAATGACCAATAATATAAGGAATAAGTAAATGACAAAGAAATAAAGGAATAAATAAATGACCAAGAAGAAAAGGAATAAATTATAGCACAAAGGGAATAAATAATAGGACAAAGTAGTAAAGGAATAAATAAATGACCAATAAGATAAGGGATAACTAAATGACAAAGTACTAAAGGAATAAATTAGTGACCAAGAAAAAAAGGAATAAATAAATGATGAAGCAGAAAAGAAATAAATAAATGACCAAGAAGAAAATTAATAAATGACCAAGCACTATGCTCTCCTGCTGTTTAGAAGCAATTAGTTGCAAGATTGCAACTGACAAGTTTTCAAACTTGATTTTGGGTTGCTCTTTAACTCTGCAAGGCTGAAGCTGTAAGAAGTATGCATTTAAACCTTAACTTTTGCAAAGGCATGCATGAATCAGTTCCCTTTGCCAACCAGCCCTTCCTAAACTGTGAAGTAATAACCCTTACCCACAAATTTCCTTTCTCTTTTGCAGAAGAACAGGTTAGGATTACGTGTTCTTTCCTGGTCCAGATGTTACCACAGATTAAATACTTATGTTATCCCAGATGAAATCCTCATGCTGTTACAGGATTAGCTTCTTCGATAGACCCGGAAAGCCAAGCAGAGGCTGGGCTGCAGCAGGAGCAGTGTGGCCAGGAGGGTCAGGGAGGTGATTCTCCTCCTCTACTCTGCTCTGCTGAGACCCCACCTGGAGTATTACATCCAGTTCTGGAGCCCCTATTACAAGAGGGATGTGGACATGCTGGAGATGTCCAGAGAAGGGCCGGGAGGGTGCTCAGAGGGCTGCAGCACCTCTGCTGTGAGCACAGATTGAAAGAGTTGGGGCTGTGCAGGCTGGAGAAGAGGAGGCTCCCAGGGAACCTTCTTGTGGCCTTCCAGGATCTGAAGGGGCCTACAGAAAAGCTGGGAAGGGACTTTTGAGGCTCTCAGGTAGTGACAGGACTAAGGAGAATGGAGCAAATCTGGAGGTGAGGAGATTCAGACTGGAGGTGAGGAGGAAGTTGTTGAGCATGAGAGTGGTGAGAGCCTGGAATGGGTTGATCAGGGGGTGGTTGTGTCCATATCTCTGGAGGTGTTTTTGGCCAGGCTGGCAGAGGTTGTGGGCAGCCTGCTCTAGGGTAGGGTGTCCCTGGCCATGGCAGAGGGTGTGGAACTGGCTGCTCCTTGTGGTCCTTTCCAACCCTGACTTATTCTATGAATTCTGCTTCGTGATATACCCCAGAGGATATCATAGTAAGTTCTGAATCCATCAAGAGCAACATCCTTCAGTTCTGCTTCAGCTAACTTGGAGGTGTTCATAGCTGTCTTTCTGCTAAGGCTGATAACTTTAAAAACAAAATAAAATTGCCCCAGAGGGGAAAAGTTTTGTTGTTTTTATTTTTTCTCTTTGCTATTACCAGTGCTGCACCACTTCTGATGCCTGTGAACAGTAACTGAAGGTCAACATTTCAGAAGACAAAAGGCTTATGGAGTATTTTACTCCAAGCCCTAAAATATAAGGCAGATCTTGTACCACCAACAAAACAAATTGTTTATTTAGTGGATAAGTTTTATTGTTTCATCTTTGTTTTTTTATACACGGTGGAACTCAAGCACAGTTATATTTAACTTTAATAGAATGAATTGGAGAATGGTTTGGGTTGGAAGGAACCTTAAAGATTATCTCATTCCAAGGCCCCCTGCCATGGGCAGGGACATCTTCCACTAGCCCAGGTTGCTTAAAATCTCATCCAGCCTGGCCTCCAGGGAGGGAGCATCCACAACCTTCCTGGGCAACCTGTTCCAGTTTCTCTCCACTCTCACTGTCAAGAATGTCTTCCTAATCTCCAGTCTCAATCTCCCCTCTTCCACCTCAAAGCCATTGTCTCTCATCCTATCACTAGAAGCCTTCATAAAAAGTCCCTCCTCAGCTCTCCTGTAGTCCCCTTCAAGAGCTGAAAGGCTGCACTAAATTCTTCCTTAGCTTTCTCTTCTCCAGAATGAACAGCCCCAGATGTCTCCACCTGTCCCCACAGGAGAGGTTCTGCAGCCTTCTAATCATCTCTGTGGCCTCTTGTAGATCCACTCTATCAGTTCCATGCCCTGCAAACTTGCTGAGGGTGCACTGATTCCTCTGTCCATGTCACTGACAGAGATGTTAAACAGCACTGGTGCCAGCACTGACCCCTGAGGGATGCCACTTAGCACTGGTCTCCAGGGTTGGAAGGGACCTCCACAGATCATCGAGTCCAATCCCCTGCTGGAGCAGGACAAGAGAATCTAGGCCAGGTTGCACTTCTTTTGATGCACATGAACACACTCTAGCAGCTCAATGCCCTTCTGAGACTGAGGGGCTGAAAACTGAACCCATTATTCAAGATGTGGCCTCACCAGTGATGAGCATAGAATCATAGAATCATAGAATGGTTTAGGTTGGAAGAGACCTCAAAGATCCTCCAGTTCCAACCCCCCTGTGCCATAGGCAGGCACACCTCCCATTAGGTCAGGTCGCTCAATGGGGACAATTTCCTGGTCCTGCTGGTCACACTATTGCTGATGGGAAAGTTACATCAGTACAAAAAGGTGAAGACAACTCTTCGTGGATATTTTAATGGTTGGTATCTTAGTAACTGAGTTTTAAAGTTTCTAAGCCCTTGGTGCTGGCAAATGTGTAGAACGTGCAAGCTGGGCAGAGCTGAGCATTAACAGCTTCATCAGAACATCTAGAGTCATGACCTGTATATATTTAGCCACTCACATTTCCAAATCTCCTTCATCTTTTGGTTCCCTCACCCCACCTCCCCCTCTCTTTCTTGCATGGTAAAGAGATATCTTCAGATCTTCTCAAACTTCCATGATGGTACACAAAAATAAAAATAAAATACAATAAAAATATAGGAGGAGGTGGGAGAATTAGGCTGAAAATATCACTGCTCTGTGTTCCAGGCTGGTGCTTCTAGTCATGTACTGAAGAACACCTCCACAACATCTCTCTTTCACAAATGCCATCACAGAATCATACGATGGCTTGAGCTGGATGGGACCTTAAAGATCATCTTATTCCAGCCCCCCTGCCATAGGCAAGGCCACCTTGCACCAGAAAAAGATTACTCAAAACCTCATCCCACCTGGTATTAAACACATCCAGGGATGAGGTGTCTGCAACTTCTCTGGGCAACCTGTTCCAGTGTCACATCACCTTCATAGTAAAGACCTAACACCATCATGGCCATGGCCCAAAGTGCCACATCCATACATTACTTGCCCAGGGAGGTGGTTAGGGCCACATAGAATAGTTTAGGTTGGAAGTGACCTCAAAGATCATCCAGTTCCAATCCCCTGCCATAGGCAGGGACACCTGGAACTAGAACAGGTCACTCAAGGCCTCATCCAACTTGGCCTTGAACACCTCCAGGGAAGGAGCAGCCACAACCTCCCTGGGCAACCTGTGCCAGTGTCTCACCACCCTCACTGTGAAGAACTTTCTCCTAACATCCCATTTAATTCATGTTGGTACTAGATAACCATTGATGTTATTTTCTTCAAGGCTAGTTACCTAAATGCCTTTAAACCTGGACCCAAAACTGCAAGGACTAGAACTAAGTCCTAACAATAACTAAGATGCTATCTAAGAGCAGAAGGATGTTTGTGGCTTTGAGAACTTTGTCATTCAGATGACATGGTGCAGCATTACTTTCTTCTCAGACTTCTTACTGCAACCTCACAACCTCAGGTTGCATCAAGGTAGGTTCAAGCTAGGTATTAGCAAAAATTTCATACCAGAAAGGGTTCTTAGCATTGGAACAGGCTGCTCAGGGAAGCAGCAGTGTCATCGTGCCTGGAGGTAATTACAAGGTGAATGGGTGAGGTGCTGAGGGACAGGGTTTAGTGGTAGTGTTTAGCAGTAGAATCATAGAATCATAGAATCAGTCAGGGTTGGAAGGGACCACAAGGAGCAGCCAGTTCCAACCCCCCTGCCATGTCCAGGGACACCCTACCCTACACCAGGCTGCCCACAGCTTCTGCCATCCTGGCCAAAAACACCTCCAGGGATCTGGCCCCAAACACCTCCCTGCAGGGGCAACCCATTCCAGCCTCTCACCACTCTCATGCTCAACAACTTCCTCCTCACATCCCCTCTCCCCACCTCCAGCTTTGCTCCATTCCCCCCAGTCCTCTCGCTACCTGACACCGTAAAAAGTCCCTCCCCAGTTTTTTTGTAGCCCCCTTCAGATCCTGGAAGGCCACAAGAAGGTCACCTGAGAGCCTCCTCTTCTCCAGCCTGCACAGCCCCAACTCTTTCAGGCTGTGCTCACAGCAGCGGTGCTGCAGCCCTCTGAGCATCCTCGTGGCCCTCCTCTGGACACCTTCAGCATGTCCACATCCTTCTTGTCCCAGGGGCACCAGAACTGGATGCAGTACTCCAAAACTGGACACAGTTTGGTGGTGGAGTGGCATGGTGGAGTTGTGAGCTCTAATGAGCAGCTGGACTTGGTGATGTCAAAGGTCTCTTTCAACCTCAAGAGTTTTATGATTCTATGATTAAACAGTTAATTAATTTTTTTTTTTTTTTGGTGAGAAAATGATGGCAAAACTAATCAAGTGGTTGGAGCCTAATAAGGCAAGGGACTACTTCAGCAACGACAGAAACACAACTGAGCCTTAATCAAAGAAGTTATATCCAAAAATCAGCAGTGACAAATTGCCTTAAACACAAGCCAGAGAGCAATTTACCCAGCTGAGCAACTGAAGTCAGATTATTCCTGCTTGATCCTTGCAGAAATGAAATATATTGTCCTGTGCTGACACCTGGTGCACAAATGCATCCTCTCAGGAAAGCTCAGCTCCCTGCCACGCATTCCTACAGAGGTCAACCTGAAGCCTCTGGAACCATCTGATGTTTGCACAGCACTTAAGAGACATACAGAGCTGTCCAGGTGTGAGGTCTTCCCGGGAAATTCAGGGCAATTAATTTTCATCTGCTTACATCCTGCTCTGTTAAAGATATTATTAGAGGCTTGGGAGGAGCTTTTTCAAGGACATAAATGGCAGTGGGAGTACTTGAGTGCAAAATACACCTTTAGAACTGGTTCCCTGTGCTATTTCTTGTTTAATTTGGAGGCTTGGGATGTCAGAGGTTAGTAGGGTGGATCCTTAGGTTGTGTTTGGCTCAGGTCAGTCCCCAGGGTTAAACCTAGAAACCTTTATTGTTTGTAGAATCACAGAATCATAGTATCGTAGAATCACAGAATCATAGTGTCATAGAATCATAGAACCACAGAATCATAGAATCATAGTATCATAGAATCATAGGACTATAGTATCATAGTATCATATAACCATAGAATCATGGTATCATAGAACCATAGGATTACAGTATCATAGTATCATATAACCATAGAATCATAGAACCCTAGAACCATAGAATCATAGGACTATAGTATCATATAACCATAGAATCATAGAATTATAGAACCATAGAATCATAGGATCATAGAATCATAGAACCATAGAATCATAGAATTATAGAATCATAGGATCATAGAACCATAGGATTACAGTATCATAGTATCATATAACCATAGAATCATAGAATCCTAGAACCATAGAATCATAGGATTATAGTATCATATAACCATAGAATCATAGAATTATAGAGCCATAGAATCATAGAACCGTAGAATCACAGAATCATAGAACCATAGAATCATAGGATGGGTTATGTTAGAAGGGACCTCAAAGCTCAGTTCCAACCCCCCTGTGCATTGGGCAGAGACACCTCCCACTAGAACAGGTCACTCAAGGTGTCAGCCAACCTGGGCTTGAATACCTTCAGGGAGGTTGTGGAGCACAGAATCACCAAATGTGATCAAAGATCAAAGATTACCTTCAGTTCTCCACAACCTCCCTGGGCAATCTGTGCCAGCATCTCACCACCCTCGCCACGAACTTCCTCCTAGCATCCAGTTTCAGTCTCTCCTCTGCCTTAGAGATTCTTGTATTCAGGTTGATGCTGGTCAAAGAGCTCTTCCTCATGTTTAGGTGGAACATCCTATGCTCAAGCTTGTGCCCATTACCTCTTGTCCTGTCACTGGACAATACTGAAAGAAGACTGGCCCCATCCTTCTGACACCCTTTAAGTATTTATAAGCCCTGCTAAGATCACTCCCTCCCCACCCCCCTCAATCTTATTTTCTTTAGGATAAAAAGCTCAAATCCCTCATCCTTTCTTTGTGAGTGAGATGCTCTGGTCTCATAATCATCTCTGCAACCCTCTGCTGTACTCTCTCAAGCAGTTCCTTGCCTCATTCTTAGAGTGGACCTGGTACACCAGATGTGTCCTCACCAGGGCAGAAGGAGAACCTCTTCCTGCTCTTCTGATTGCAGCCCAGGATGCCGTTGGCCTGCTTGGCCACAAGGGCGCATTGCTGACTCATGCTCACCCTGATGTGCAGCAGCAGCACTCCCAGGGCGTTTTTGCACAGAGCTGCTTTCTAGGAGGCAGGTTCTCTCCTGCCCAGGTGCAGGACCCTACATTCACCCTTGTTGCACTTGGTAAGGCTGCTCTCTGCTCAGCTCTCCAGCCTGTGCACGTCAGGCTGGATGGCAGCACAATCTTGGGGTGGGCCACCCACCCCTGCCAGCTTTGTGTCACCAAATAGGATGTCTATGCCTTTGATTCTTAGGGATACCTGCATCTGCACCTCTTTAAAAACCTGCAGATTTAACCAATCTCCAGCTGTTCAAAGTCATCATAGAATCACAGAATGGTTGATGCAGGAAGGGACCTCAAAGCTCAGCCAGTTCCATCCGCCCTGTGCCATAGGCAGGGACACCTCCCGCCAGAACAGGTCACTCAAGGCTTCATGCAGCCTGGTCTTCAACACTTCCAGAGGGCAGGCATCTACAGTTTCTCTGGGCATCCCCATCCAACCTGGCCTTCAACACCTCCAGGGAGGTTGTGGATCTTTGATCTCATTGTGTGATTCTGTGCGCCACAACCTCCCTGGGCAACCTGTGCCAGTGTCTCACCACCCACACTGCAAACAACTTCTTCCTGGCATCCAGTTTCAATCTCCCCTTTGTCATTCCTCCTTGTCCTGTCATTACAAAACCTTGTCAATAGTCCCTCCCCAGCCCTTCTGGAGCCCCCTTCAGATCCTGGAGGGCCACTCCAAGTTCTCCTGGAAGCCTTCCCTTTACAGGCTGCAGAGCCCCAACTCTCTCAGCCTGTCCTCACAGCAGAGCTGCTGCAGCCCTTGCTGCATCTTGGTGGCCTCCTCTGCACTGGCTCCAACACTTCCATCTCCTGCTTGTGCCCCAGAGCTGCAGACAGCGCTGCAGGTGGGGTGTGAGGAGAGCAGAGCCAAGGGGCACAATCCCCTCCCTTGCCCTGCTGCCCACAGCTGCTCTTGCTGCAGCCCAGCACACAGTTGCTGTCTGGGCTGCACTCACACTGCAGCCTCATCTTCAGCTTTGCATCAGGCCAGACCCCCAGGTCCTGTTCCTCAGGACTGCTCTCAGCCATTCCTCACCCAGCCTGGAGTTGTTCTTGGGATTGCTCTGACCCAGGTGCAGGACCTTCCACCTGGCCCTGTTAAATGTCATGAGGTTGGCCTGGGCACAGCTCTGCAGCCTGTCCAGGTCCCTCTGGATGGATCCCTGCCCTCTAACAAGTTGCCCATGTCACACAGCTTGGTGCCATCTGAACACCTGCTGAGGGTGAAGTTGTGTGAAGGAGTGGTGAGAAGCTGTGGCAGTATATGTCATAGAACCATGAAGGCTGGAAAAGACCTCTAAGATCCCTGATTCTAACTATCAACCTAACACTACCATTCCCACTAAACCATGTCCCAAGTGCAATATCCACAGGTTTCTTAAACCCCTCCAGGGATGGTGACCCACTCAGCTCCCTGGGCAGCCTGTTCCCATGCCTGACCACACTTGCAGGAAAGAACTTTTTTCCTTATTTTCAACCTAAACCTCCCCTACCACAATTTCAAGCTATTTCCTCTTGGGAGAGCAGTACATAGTAATTACCTACACAGGCCTGGGCACCTAAACACACATCACACCCAGCAAAAAAATTTCCAGCAGTGAACAGAGTGCTGGTTTACTTCCCTGCTTCCCTCAAAGCTTTACCCAGACCCCCCCCCCTTTTTTTTTTTATCCTTTTTTTTCCCCCAAATTGATTTATACAATCAGGTTTCAAGCCAGAGCTCCTTGTTCTCCTTTTTGCAATGCTCCAGGCTGCAGAGTGCTCTTCACTCTCTATTGGATGTGAGGTTCTGCTAGCACAGGTGGAAGAAAACCAGCTGCCTGTTCTGGGGGTTATGAGCCTCATTTGGTAGGGAATTGAGAATCAGCCAGTACACTACGAGGACCTCACTGGGTTGTCTCTTACCTGTGGCTCTCATTGCCAGGGTCTAATCATTAGTTCGTGCTAAACACATTTAGTGCACACTGACTACTCTTCTCCATGGAGCTCTTCAGTCGTTTTTCATTTAATCCCTTGGAAACTTCCACTTGTTACCCCAGGGGCATATCCTCAGCACTCACTTGGTGCAGCACAGAGGGAGCTGGCAACAGGGACCGTTTTTGTAGGTTGCCAAGCCAGCTTGAAATGAGACAACTCAGCTGTCTGCAGCTGCCAGGTTGGATCAAGGAAGGCAGAGAGCCTGGGGGTTAGTCTGTGATGAGCCTCCCCTTGTATTAACTCTTTGGCAGCTGTTTTGCACTCTATGAGAATGCTGTAAACAGAGTAACAGGCAACAGAAACCCCAACCATATGAGCTTTTATCTGGACATCAGTGTCAGCCCAAGTCATACCTGACACTTGCACTTTCAGCATAATATCTCTAAATCACTTTGTCATTATTGCCTGGGAGCTAAACCTTTTGTGTCTTCATGTCTCAACTCACAAAGTGAGGTTTGCATGTTGCCACGTCTTCACAGTCTTCCCCTCCCATACTTTGCTGGACTTCCCTTCCCTTCCCTTCCCTTCCCTTCCCTTCCCTTCCCTTCCCCTCTTTTCCATACTGCTGGGCAACAGTGAAAGGACACTGGACCCATCTTCTTGACACCCATCCTTAAGGCATTTGTAAACATTAACAAGATCCCCTCCCTGTCTTCTCTCCAGGCTGAACAACCCCAGGTCTCTCAGCCTTTCCTCAAAAGAGAGCTGCTCCTGTCCCTTAATCATCCCTCCAGACCTCTGCTGGACTCTATCCAGTAGTTCCCTGTCTCTCTTGAATTGGGGAGCACAGAAATGGACACAACACTCCCAGTGAGCCCTCATCAGGCTTTTAATGCCCATCACTCTCTAAGTTTTGGCAGCACCATGATGATTTTAGACTTTTGGTGTTTTCCTGCAAAGGTAGGGGGCATCGTGCTTGCTTTTTGCATCCTCGTAGGGAAAACGTCCCCTCCTGCAGCACTCAGTGCACTGCTCTCTGCCTGGATACCAACTGCCTCCCAATTCTCTCCCAGCTGCTTTTCTCCCCTTTCAGCAGCAAAAGCCATTTGTAGAATGAGGTCCTTATTAAGTGCTGCTCCCCACAGCTCCTGGATATTTAGAGGAGACGCTGAGTGCAACAAGCTTTTAAGGCGCATGGTTTGCAGGCATCGATTAAGTGTGACAGAGGGACTGGGGGAGGTTGGACATTAGGAAAATGTCTTGGTCATTAGGAAAAAAAAAAAACCAGGGAGAGAGTGGTTGGACACTGGAATGAGCTGCCCAGGGAGGTGATTGAGTCACCAACCCTGGATGTGTTTAAAAGTCGTTTGTATGTGGTGTTTGCAGATATGAAATTCTACAAGGCCAAGTAGAAGGTCCTGCACCTGGGTCAGAGCAGTCCCAAGCACCAATCCAAGCTGGGTGGGGAATGGCTGAGAGCAGCCCTGAGGAACAGGACCTGGGGGTCTGGGCAAAGCTGAAGATGAGACTGCAGTGTGAGTGCAGCCCAGACAGCAACTGTGTGCTGGGCTGCAGCAAGAGCAGCTGTGGGCAGCAGGGCAAGGGAGGGGATTGTGCCCCTTGGCTCTGCTCTCCTCACACCCCACCTGCAGCACTGTCTGCAGCTCTGGGGCACAAGCAGGAGATGGAAGTGTTGGAGCCAGTGCAGAGGAAGCCACCAAGATGCTGAAAGGGCTGCAGCAGCTCTGCTGTGAGGACAGGCTGAGAGAGTTGTGGTTCTGCAGCCTGTAAAGGGAAGGCTTCCAGGAGAACTTGGAGTGGCCCTCCAGTGTCTGAAGGGAGCTCCAGGAGGGCTGGGGAGGGACTATTAAGAAGGTCTTGTAATGACAGTACAAGGAGGAATGGATTTAAACTGGCAGTGGGGAGATTGAAACTGGACGCCAGGAAGAAGTTGTTTTATTATTATTATTATTATTATTAGTGCATCTCCGGTGCAATCTGAGGACAAAGTCATTTTTTCTGAACACAGGAATGTAAGAAAGCAAGGCTAAGTCTGAAAGCCTCACAGTGAGGGTGGCAAGACACTGGCACAGGTTGCCCAGGGAGGTTGTGGCTGCTCCCTCCCTGGAGGTGTTCAAGGCCAAGCTGGATGAGGCCTTGAGTGACCTGTCCTAGTGGGAGTTGTCCCTGCCTATAGCAGGGGGTTGGACCTGGATGAGCTTTAAGGTCCCTTCCAACCTTCACCATTCTATGATTCTATGGTTTAAGGTGAATCTTGTAGAGCAGGGTTCTAGGTTGGACTTGGTGATCCTGAGGGTATTTTCCAAGCTGAATATTTGATTCTGTGGTTATGTGTGTAAATGTTCAGAGCCAGAAGAAGGGAAGTTGCTGCCCTTTCATCCAGCCAGCAGGCACAATGTGCCTCAGAAAGGAGAGCTGTTTGAGGAAAGCAAAGGCTGCTCCCCCTGGCTCCCACAGTGCCTAGCTCTGATTCTGGCTTCAGTGCACTGTGCAGGAGCCAGTGGCAGGTGAGGAGCCCAAGGTTAACACAGAGTCCTGTTGGCACTATGGGAAAAGGATTGTAGGAGCCAGTCATGTGTGGAGTGAATTAAATACACCAACTCACCCCAAGTTGTGGATGGGGTCAAGCAGGCAGCTAATTAACATCCCTCACCAACCTTGTCCCTGCCTGCCTCTGCCCTCCCTGGTGTTAGCAATTTCAGATCTTAGGTTTTAAGACAGATCTGGCAAGGCAAGGAATGAAGAGCAGTAGGTGTTAAACATGGGGAAATGGACCCCACGCTGCTAACTTTTTTCTTCCCTGAGCTGCCAGGAGCCTCTTGTTCTTGCAGCAATGAGAATCCCATGTGGATATTCTAAAATTGAAGGTGGCTCAGAGAACTGAATGGTTATTTGGTGAGCAGCTCACATCTTTCTCTGGGTCCAGGGCAGGGGGGACACAGTTGCACTCACGGGGGTTCTATCCCACAATTCATGCAAGGATGGTCTGAGCTCCCTGGCAAGCACAGCTAAAGCTGCTGCTTAGAAGCAGACCAAGAGATTTTTCCAGCTGACATTTATGGAATGTTTGATTGATGGCTTTCTCCTCATCCTCAGTGTTGCAATCTTTGCTGGGTCAGCTGCTCTGCCCCTCTCTGGCCCAGCTCACAAGTATTTGCCCAGCAAGAGCCAAGTCAGGATTCTTGAACAGGGTTTACATTTCTGCAATTAATAAATATTCACTAGGGGCTGCGATAAGCTCTCTGAACCTTCCTTTTGAGATGCCTCAAGGCCTGAGCTCGGCAGGGAAACTGATGACTTCTGCCCTTTACCCTTCTTAGGAGCACTGGGCAATGGAGTCAGCACCCATTAAAAAAAAAAAAAAAAAAAGAAAAATAGACAGTGGGAACTGGCAGTGCTTTTTTCACTGCCAGGAGCTTCAGAACAGAACTCTAGAAGAAAATAAATTAGCAGCTCACCAATGTGTGGACACATTTTTGCACATGGTGAGCACCCAAGTCTGCTGAATTGAAACTGTGCATCTGCAGACAGTGAGAACAATAAGCTGCAGGACTCAGATACTGCCCTTTGACAGCAAACAACCTGGATCCCCATCCCCTACTAGTTCCTGGAGGTGGTGATACAATTTCTAAGCAAACAAAGCCATGCTGAAATGCAAAGTGCTGACTTAATCTTAGAATCATCATGGAATCATAGAATGGTTTAGGTTGGAAGGGACCTCAAAGATCATCCAGTTCCAACCCCCCTGTGCCATAGGCAGGGACACCTCCCACTAGATCAGGATGCTCAAGACCTCATCCAGCCTGGCCTTGAACACATCCAGGGAGGGAGCAGCCACAACCTCCCTGGGCAGCCTGTGCCAGTGTCTCACTACCCTCACTGTGAAGAAGTTCCTCCTAACATCCCGTTCAAATCTCCCCTCTGCCAGTTTGAACCCATTCCCCCTCGTCCTGTCATTACAAGACCTTGTGAACAGTCCCTCCCCAGCCTTCCTGTAGCCCCCCTCAGATACTGGAAGGTTGCTCTAAGGTCTCCTCGAAGCCTTCTCTTCTCCAGGCTGAAAAGCCCCAACTCCTTCAGCCTGTCCTCATAGCAGAGGTGCTGCAGCCCTCTGATCATCTTCATGGCCTCCTCTGGACTCTCTCCAGCAGTTCCATGTCCTTCCTGTGCTGGGGGCTCCAGAACTGCACACAGTACTGCAGGTGAGCAGAGTAAAGGGGCAGAATCCCCTCCCTTGCCCTTCTGGCAATGCTTCTCTTGCTGCAGCCCAGCACACAGTTGCTGTCTGGGCTGTGTGTGCACACTGTTGGCTCATGTTGAGCTTCTCATCCACCCAGACCCCCAGGTCCTTCTCCTCAGAGCTGCTCTCCAACCACTCACCACCCAGCCTGGATTTGTGCTTGGGATTGCACAATCCCAATCCATGTTCACTCTGTGCTCAGTCCCCACCTTCAGGAGGACTTGAGACAGCTGTGGCCACAATAAACTGTGGCTTATTTGGAGTTTGTCTCCATTCATGAGATGTGTTTGGAGCTATTTATCCTCCAGGTGAGTGCTCATGGCCGTTGACATATCTGCTGCCCAAGACTGTCGCTGCAAGACCTGGTGTTAGGGCTGTTTCCTGGTGTAAACCAAATGACATGGCAGGGGATTGGAACTGGCTGATCCTTGTGGTCCCTTCCAACCCTGGCTGATTCTATGATCCTATGATTCTGTAGTCCTGTAATTCTATGAGCCTATGATTCTAGGAAGGTTTTTTTATGAGAGTAGTGAAATATTGGAAGAGGTTGCCCAGACATGTGCATGGAGGCCCCATCCCTGGAGACATTCAAGGTCAAACTGGACCATAAGTAACCTGATCAAGTGAAAGATGTCCCTGCTGGCTGCAGGGGAGTTGGACAAGATGACCTTCAATGCTCCCTTCCACCCCACTGCCTTCTGTAATTCTGTGACTCTCTGTTTTTTTGTATTTCTGTTAATTTGACTGGAATCAACCTAATCACAAGAGGGGAAAAGAAAATATTCAGCTCTTGCATTTGCAAAGCTGCCATAAAATAATATCTACAGTTTAAATTTCTTCCCCTTTCGTCACTTGCTATCCCATATCACCCCAAAACAGGGGCAAACTGCACCCTCATGTTTGTCTTACTTGGAACCCTCCCACGGCAACTTCAGGAGAGAAGGATGGCACAGATGGATTTGGGCTGACCTTTACATCAAGACCTCATTCTGCTCTTTGTAACAGAACAAAACAAAACAAAACAAAACAAAACAAAACAAAAAAAGACCCAGAGCCACTGATTTTTGTGTGCAAAATGATTCACCAGATGATAACTGGAAAAAGAGATTGGCACTGACAGAATGAGTGTGTGCTGCAGATGAAACCAGCTCTTTGGGGGCTTGGAGCATGACCTCTGGTGCTCGATTGACATTGTATCAGAATTTATAAGCATTTTTCTCTAAGCAAGGATAGAACAAAAGGCTAGGAGGTGACTAGATTAGTTCTTCTCACACTGGAGGGGGCAAACTGTCTGTTTGGTCCTTTCAACCTTCCCTGGTTTTGACTTGTAAGCCTTATGGGTAGAGGAGGAAGAAATGCCTCTGCTTGGCCCTTGGATGGAGCTGGCACATGCAAAGAGCTTCTTAGAATCATAGAATCAGTCAGGGTTGGAAGGGACCACAAGGATCATCTAGTTCCAACCCCCCCCCTGCCATGCCCAGGGACACCCTACCCTAGAGCAGGCTGCCCACAGCCTCTGCCTGGCTTGCCTTAAACACCTCCAGGGAAGTGGCCCCAACTACCTTCCCTGTTTAATGGTGTTTAATGGGCCAGTTAAATCCTTTCACCCCAAAATGACCTGCAGGAAATGAAAGCAGACTCACAGCAATGTTTCTTGTTCGTACCCTATCAACACAGAATTATCATCTCTTCTCTCCAGCAAGAAATGATAGAGTGAGAGGAATCCCCAGCTTTTCTGTAGCCCCCTTCAGATCCTGGAAGGCCACCAGAAGGTCACCTGGGAGCTTCCTCTTCTCCAGCCTGCACAGCCCCAACTCTTTCAGTCTGTGCTCACAGCAGAGGTGCTGCAGCCCTCTCAGCATCCTCGTGGCCTTTCTCTGCACACCTCCAGCATCTCTACATCCCTCTAGTCCCAGGGGCTCCAGCACTGCATGCAGTTTTCCAGATGGGGTCTCAGCAGAGCAGAGTAGAGGGGGAGAATCACCTCCCTGGCCCTGCTGCCCACACTGCTCCTGCTGCAGCCCAGCCTCTGCTTGGCTTTCTGAGCTGCAAGTGCACACTGCTGCCTCATCTTGAGCTCCTCCTCCACCAGTACCTTTAAGACCTTCTCCTCAGGGCTGCTCTCCAGCCAGTCACTGCCCAGCCTATGTTTGTGCTTGGGATTGCCTCCACCCAGCTGCAGGACCTTGCATTTGGCCTTTTTGAACCTCCTGAGGTTGGCTTGGTGGTCTCTTCCAACCTCTAATGTTCTGTGATCCTGTGATTTTTCCAGTCTCCTCTACTGAACCATGCTCACACCATGACTTCAGGTGTCTGACCACCACGAAACTCTGTGCCACAGGGCATAAGGCAGCCCCTGCAGTGGAGTTTCAAAGCTGTCTTTCACAGCTGATTTCTCATCCAAAATATGCCTTTGGAACAAGCTCGAAGACCTATTTGAATCCCGAGGGCCAGCATCGAAGCCTACAGGAAAAGTCAGCCTTGGCCCAAGTGTTGTGCAATGTGACTCAAAATCTGCATTTGTGCAACTTTAACAAATCTGCTCGAAAAAATCAGACCTGAGTGTGCACCTTCTCAATTCCCAAACAATGCCCTGATGCCAAGACTGAGTCTCACCCAAAGAATGCCTTGGCTTGACTTCATTAGCCAGCTAAAATTTTTAGCAGCTACTTAAGAAACAGCCTCTGAACACACAGAACGCAAAAGCCAGATGGATGCTCTTAGCCCCACTAGGGATTTAAGCCATGCAAAAGAACAATTTCACCTATGCAGGAGATAAATGAAAGTGTAAGCCCTTCAATAACCGTGAAGCTACATCTGATGGGGTTTCTCTTGCGGTTTAAATCATCCTCTCCTCTGACTCCAAGCCTTTTAGCTGCTTTACAAAAGGCTTCTGTTATTTAAGAAAGAATAAAATGATTTTTGTGGCAAAACCAAACCAAACCAAACCAAAAAAAAAAAAAAAACAACCCCAAAACCAACAACTCAGCAAAGCAGAAGAAAAGAAAAAGAAGTGATGGCTTTGCACAGGACAGTTCTGGGTATCCAATCTCTGTTCTGTTCATTCGGGTGAGTAATCCTCTAAGTTTCAGGGTCTCCAGGGGCAACACTTTCCTCCAGGTTTGTAGCAAAATCCTGCAAAATAACCATTTTCCACTCTGCTTGCTCAAAAGGATTGTGAAATGCTAAGCTGAGCATGGCATTTCGATGGGGTGCATCCTGTAACGAGAAGCAGACACAGGGAATTCTTGTGGCCGGCGGCTGGATGCCAAAAGCCTTCACTTAGTCTCATACCGAGACAGGATCATGTGCATGGATGTGGCTTAGTGCAAGTTAAGAGACTCAGGGTTGAGACATGAGTTCAGTTTGGGTGGTTTAAGGGTTAAAAGGGTGAGAAAATCAGAGTACAAATGAGGTGCAGAGGTAGAATCGTAGTATCATAGAATAAGTCAGGGTTGGAAGGGACCACAAGGATCAGCCAGTTCCAACCCTCCTGCCATGCCCAGGGACACCCTACCCTAGAGCAGGCTGCCCACAGCCTCTGCCAGCCTGGCCAAAAACACCTCCAGGGATCTGGCTCCAAACACCTCCCTGGGCAACCCATTCCAGCCTCTCACCACTCTCATATAAAGAACTTCCTCCTCACCTCCAATCTGAATCTCCCCACCGCCAGCTTTGCTCCATTCCCCCTAGTCCTGTCACTATCTGACACCCTAAAAAGTCCCTCCCCAGCTTTTTTGTAGCGCACTTCAGACCCTGGAAGGCCACAGGAAGGTCACCTGGGAGCCTCTTTTTCTCCAGCCTGCACAGCCCCAACTCTTTCAGTCTGTCCTCATAGCAGAGGTGCTGCAGCCTCCTCTACTGAACCATGTTCACACCATGGCTTCAGGTGTCTGACCACCATGAAACTCTGTGCCACAGGACATATCCTCGTGGCCCTTCTCTAATCATCCTCATGGCCCTTCTCTAGACATGCTCCAGCATGTCCAAATCCCTCTTGTCCCAGGGGCTCCAAAACTGGATGCAGTACTCCAGGTGGGGTCTCAGCAGGGCAGAGTAGAGGGGGAGAATCACCTCTCCCCATCTCTCACCATTTTGGCATCCACTCGCAGTGCTTAAAAGAGAAGTGCCCTCTTCATTGAGGACACAATGCCATGTGATGAACCCTGGAGGAAAATTGCAGATGGCAAAGAATCAAGCTGTGATTGTCTGTTTGTCACAAAATACAGACAGGCAGAATACATCTGTGTAAAATATTAGCCACAACTGCCATCCGGATCACGACAAAGCAACAGTGAGCAAAATGCTTTCCTTCCAGCAGTTGAGACCATTTCTGGAAGATCAGAAGAGGCCAAAAGAGAGGCTCTGTGGGACACCTTTGTTTAGGCTATCAATCACAGCCCTAGCCAGGCAGCAGTGTTTCGACTTTGGTGAGAGTATGCACAGAAGGCAACAGGATTCCATCCGCCAGCAGCCTGACTGCCAGCCGTAGTTTGCCTCTCACAATGGGAGCTGTGCTTGCAGTGTCAGAAGTCAACTCGAAATCAGAAATAGCAGCCTCTATTAAGCAGCCTCTTTATGCCTGAAGAGAATTGTGTGATCAGGAAATGCAAGTTGAACAGCCAAGGTGGAAGGCAGAGGTCTGAACCAGAACGGAGGCGCTTCGGAATAATCACCACATAGAGCATCACAAACACAATGCGACTGAATAAATGCATCCCATCACTTCTCTAAATTGCTAAAATGAGGCAGCAGCTTACATGATTTTATTAAACTTTTCGAGTGCCAGACATACAGCATCGGCTACGTGAAAAAGGTCATAGAATTGTAGAATTCTAGTATGGGTGAGGGACCTCAAATTTCAGCCAGTTCCAACTCCCTGCCATAAACAGGGACACCTCCCACTAGAACAGGTCGCTCAAGGCCTCATCCACCCTGGCTTTGAACACCTCCCTGGGCAACCTATGCCTGTGTCTCAGCACCCTCATTGTAAAGAACTCCTTCCTGACATCCAGTTTCAATCTCCCCTCTGCCAGTTCAAACCCATTCCTTCTCATCCTCTCATAACAAGTCAGTTTCTCTGGGCATCCTCATCCAACCTGGCCTTCAACACCTCCAGGGAGGTTGTGGATCTTTGATCACATTGGGTGATTCTGTGTGCCACAACCTCCCTGGGCAACCTGTGCCAGCGTCTCACCACCCTCACTGCAAACAACTTCCTCCTAACATCCAGTTTCAATCTCCTCTTTGTCATTCCTCGTCCTTGTCAATAGTCCCTCCCCAGCTCTCCTGTAGCCCCCTTCAGATACTGGAAGGCTACTCAAAATTCTCCTGGAAGCCTTCTCTTCTGCAGGCTGCAGAGCCCCAACCCTAGTAGCAGGTCCTCATAACAAAGATGCTGCAGCCCTTGAGCATCAAGGTAAGAGCCTGTATGTGATCCTGGGCTACTTGATTTAGGCAAACCTTATTTTAGCAGGGGGGTTGGGCTAAATGATCTCCAGGGGTCTCTTCCAATCTTCCCCATGCTGGGATTCTGCAGGATTTGGTGGCATTTTAAAATGTGCAGTGCAACACTCATCATGTGAAAAGATCATTGCTGTGCCTTGAGATGATAAATGCCTTGAACAGGAAGCTGAAATCTGTCAACATCTACATCACCTATGCATTTGGAGTATTATGCAGCTGCTCTCCACATTGTGCAGAGTCTCCTGGGAGAGGTCTGGGTTGGACTGGATGACCTCTGGAGGTCCCTTCCAACCCACACCAGGCTGGGGCTCTGTGTGATTGTAAGATGTGCAATGCAACATTCATTGTAACTCATGGGAGAGGTCAAGGTTGGAGTAGCTTGATCTAGGGTAGGGTGTCCCTGCCCAAGGCAGCTGGGGTTGGAACCAGATGATCCTTGTGGTCCCTTCCAACCTTGACTGATTCTATGCTTCTTTGATCCTTTGATTCTATGATTCTATGACTAGATGACCTTCAGAGGTCCCTTCCAACCCAGACCATTCTATGATTCTAAAACAAAAATCAAAAAAACAAAAGGTGCAAAACCTTTTTAAGTTTTCTGTTGGAAGTCCTGTTCACAAAGTCTTGTAATGACAGGACGAAGGGGAATGGGTTCAAACTGGCAGAGGGGAGATTTAAATGGGATGTTAAGAGGAAGTTCTTCACAGTGAGGGTGGTGAGACACTGGAACAGGTTGCCCAGGGAGGTTGTGGCTGCTCCCTCCCTGGAGGTGTTCAAGGCCAGGCTGGATGAGGTCTTGAGTGACCTGTTCTAGTGGGAGGTGTCCCTGCCTATGGCACAGGGGGGTTGGAACTGGCTGAGCTTTGAGGTCTCTTCCAACCTAAACCATTCTATGATTCTATGAAGTGCCAGACATTGCCAGACTCCCTCTCCAAAACCAGAGAAATTAAACTTGGTGATCAGTGTGGCATTGCTTAGTGGGGAGAAAACCCCAAATTAAAAACAAAACAAAAAAAAAAAACAACAAAAAAACCAACACACCAAACCCAACAAAACAAACCAAAAAGGAACCCAAAACCAACTCCTTGAACTCAGGAAGGAAAATATTAGTGAGAAACAGCAGCTGGAGAAGACAAAGCAGAGTCATTCAAATTGCCAGGAGGACATACAATTTTTTTTTAGAGTGAAACAGGCTCCCAAAGGAGGCAACAGACTTTCCAACTTTGGCTATGCACAGATCAAGACTGGATGTGTTTGTGGGAGCAGTGGAGGACAAGAGGGTGATATCTCACGAGCTTTGTTTTGCAAGATGTCAGCCTGATTGAGCTGTTTGTCCCTTCTGGCCATTAACCTGCTGTTTATTAATCATACAGAAATGGCTAAATTCCCACAGCCCCTTCCCAGCCATGGCACAGAGCTGAATAAAAATCCTGCCCTGGGTTCCCTGGGATCCTTCTTGATTGGGCTAATTCTGTGGGCCAAGAGAAATTCATGTTCACAGCTCTCTCTTCCCTAAACACTGCAGCAGCAGTTCAGTGTGAGGTTCCCTTCTGACCCTCTTGATAACTTCATGTTTGGGTTTTTTTTTTTTTCCTTATTGCTTTTTATTTTTTATTTTTTGTTGTTGTTGTTGTTTTTTTAATCATTCAGGTTTTATTTGTTTGCCATTCTCTGATTTCTTGCCATAGATGACTATTAAGAGCTGGTTGGCGATTGGGATTTAGATGAACTTTGTTTCTGAGAGGTTTCATTTTTAATTCTCTTGTGGATATTAATGGCTTTTAAAAGAAATGTGTCTCCACACTGAGGAGAGGAGAGGTTCAGAGAGGTTCAGAGAGGAGAGGTTCGGAGAGGAGATTTTCAGAGAGGTTCAGAGAGGAGAGGTTCAGAGAGGAGAGGAGAGGTTCAGAGAGCAGAGGTTCAGAGAGGAGAGGTTCAGAGAGGAGAGGTTCAGAGAGGTTTGGAGAGAAGAGGAGAGGAGAGGAGAGGTTCGGAGAGGAGAGGTTCAGAGAGATTCAGAGAGGAGAGGCTCAGAGAGGAGAGGTTCAGAGATGAGAGGAGAGGTTCAGAGAGGAGAGGAGAGGTTCGGAGAGGAGAGGAGGGGTTTAGATCGAAGAGCGTCGNAGGGGAGGGGAGAGGAGAGTGGATGTGTTTAAAAGTCATTTGGATGTGGTGCTTGGGGATATATAATTTAGGGTGCACCTCGTAGAGCAGAGTTATCAGTTGGACTTGTTTGGATCCTGAGGGTCATTTCCAACCTGAAGGTTCCTGTAGTTCTGTGGTGTTATTTCCTAAGAAGACTTTCTTCTAGTCCCTTCCTGATAATGGCTCTGAGAATGGAAGTAACTCAGGGTGACAGCTCCACACTGCTTCTGGTACATCATACAGAGGACTAGCAGAAGGCTCCCTAAATGTGAAGTGATGCAAGCCATGACTGCTTCAGACACACATCCAGCAAAGGAACGTGGTGGCACTTTGATCCCCTGTGAAATAATCTGACTCTAGCAAGAGGATAAAAGTTTTTGTCACTCCTCTTGCCAAATTTCCACAGAAGACCCTTGAAACTTTTATTCCTGGGAAGCTCATTGGTGCCTGCAAGAGGAGAAAGGGAGGGCTTAGAAAAATATCCCCAAACCTACGAGCCGAGGATGCAGCAGGGAATTTAAATAACGTTTCAGAGAGGATCACATTGAGATGAATTTCCCAGAGATGTATTTTATTGTTGGAGTAACCACATTACTCAAAGAGCTTTAGCAAGAGGCAGGAGGAGACTGCCTCAAGGATAAACAGAAGGCATTGAAAATGGTTGTTCTAACCTTGCAATGAGTTTCATAGACTGTGAAAATAATAAAGCTAAGCCAAATGAAATATGAAGCAGGATGGTTCTGAAATCAAATCTGGACAAGTCAAGCTGCTGCCTCTACTTTGGAGGAAAAAAAAAAATATAAAGAAAGTGTTTGGCTGATTAAAACGACCACAGAATCACAACTGTTATTGCTTGGGAAAGACCTTCTAGGTCATCATGTCCAGATTAACTCAGAACTGCCAAGTCCTCCACTGAACCATGTCCAGTTCATTAAATCCAGATCAGCTCAGAACTGCCAAGTCCTCCACTGAACCACGTCCCTCAGCATCACATCTAAAAGGTTTTTAAAGCCCTCCAGGGATCATAGAATCATAGAATCAGTCAGGGTTGGAAGTTACCACAAGGCTCATCCAGTTCCAACCCCCTTGCCATGCTCAGGGACATCCTACCTAGAACAGGCTGCCCACAGCCTCTGCCAGCCCAGGTTGGAGGTGGACCCAACCACCTCCCTGGGCAACCCATTCCAGGCTCTCACCACTCTCATGCTCAACAACTTCCTCCTCGCATCTGAATCTCCCCACCTCCAGCTTTGCTCCATTCCCCCTACTCCTGTCACTCCCTGATAGCCTAAAAAGTCCCTCCCCAGCTTTTCTGTAGCTCCTTCAGATCCTGGAAGGCCACAAGAAGGTCACCTGGGAGCCTCCTCTTCTCCAGCCTGCACAGCCCCAACTCTTTCAGTCTGTGCTCACAGCAGAGGTGCTGCAGCCCTCTGAGCATCCTCGTAGCCCTTCTCTGCACACCTCCAGCATGTCCACATCCCTCTTGTCCCAGGGGCTCCAGCACTGGATGCACTACTCCAGGTGGGCTCTCAGCAGAGCACAGCAGAGGGGCACAATCACCTCCCTGGCCCTGCTGCCCACACTGCTCCTGCTGCAGCCCTCTCAGCATCCTCGGGGCCCTTCTCTGCACACCTCCAGCATGTCCACATCCCTCTTGTCCCAGGGGCTCCAGCACTGGATGCACTACTCCAGGTGGGCTCTCAGCAGAGCACAGCAGAGGGGCACAATCACCTCCCTGGCCCTGCTGCCCACACTGCTCCTGCTGCAGCCCAGCCTCTGCTTGCCTTTCTGGGCTGCAAGTGCACACTGCTGCCTCATCTTCAGCTTCTCCTCCACCAGTACCCCCAAGTCCCTCTCCTCAGAGCTGCTCTCCAGCCAGTCCCTGCCCAGCCTGGATTTGTGGTTGAGATTGCCTCGACCCAGCTGCAGGACCTTGCACTTGGTCTTGTTGAACCTCCCCAGCCTTGCTGCCCTTCTCTGAACGCCTTCCAGCACCTCAACATCTCTCTTGAATTGAGTGACCCAGAACTGGACACAGTCCCTTAATTTTTTTGCCACTCTGCAGTGAAGTTTGTGACCATTTCCAAGCAACTCTGCAGAATATTTGTATGCATAAAGGAAGGGATTTGGCTTCACTGGGATGCTGGCCTGGCCCCTGCTAGCTTCCATTCTCTGCCCTGCAGCATAGCTGCCACCATGCTGAGACAAGGGAGAGGTGATTCAGTCCCAGTTTCTCATTCCATAGGCAAAATTCCAAACAAGCTCTAATGCAATCCAATTAGGTGAGGTGGGAAAGCAGAGCAAGCATCTTGATTAGCATTTACATGCATTAACATTTACAGTACACCAGTCCCAGTGATATGCTGCTCCCAAAATAAGCCAGTGAGGCACACAGCACATGTAAAACAGTGCAGTTGATCAGCATCTACGTTCTGTGGTGTTGCATGTGCACCCCCTGCTTTCTGCAAGAGCAAAAGTGAGGCTGTGATTCAGTGATTTCTCTTTTGGCTCTCAACGTTGCTCTGCTGCCGTGAGGCGTGAGCCAAATTTATTCAAACAGGATAAATTTATTATCCCAGAACCTTTGCTTCTTTTTTTTTTGTCACTGTGAAAAGTTAATGCTTCTGAGTGACTTTTCTGAGTTTCACATTTCCTAGCCTCATCCAAGAATTGAATTCTGGTACAAACAGTTCCTTCAGGCTCCTGGTGTTACATGGTTGTAATTTCTGAATTCCATGCCTGAGTGTCTGTTCAGGGAATCTCAGAGCCTGTACCTGGCAAATGCTTGGGAATCATAGAATCATAGAATGGTTTAGGTTGGAAGAGACCTCAAAGATCATCCAGTTCCAACCCCGCTGTGCCATAGGCAGGGACACCTCCCACTAGAACAGGTTGCCCAAGACCTCATCCAGCCTGGCCTTGAACACATCCAGGGAGGGAGCAGCCACAACCTCCCTGGGCAACCTGTGCCAATGTCTTGCCACTCTCACTGTGAAGAACTTTATCCTAACATCCAGTTTCAATCTCACCTCTGCCTGTTAAAACCAATTCCCCCTTGTCCTGTCATTACAAGACCTTGTGAACAGTCCCTCCCCAGCCCTCCTGTAGCCCTCTTCAGATACTGGAAGGTTGCTCTAAGGTCTCCTGGAAGCCTTCTCTTCTCCAGGCTGAAAAGTCTCAGCTCCCTCAGCTTGTCCTCATAAACACAGTTTGGAGATATATTTTGCCCATTCAATCCAGATCTTGGAAGCAGGATGCTCAGTCAAGAAAAGTGTGGCCAGCAGATCTACCGAGCATCTTCCCCCCTCTCTATTCTGCCCTAGAGAGACCACATCTGCAGTAGTATGTCCAATTTTGGGCTCCTCAGTTCAGGAGGGACAGGGACCTTCTGGAAAAAGTCCAGCAGATAGCCACAAGAAAGACTGGTCGACTTGAGCATCTCCCCTATGAAGAGAGAAACTGAGAGCCCTGGGACTGGTTAGTCTGGAGAAGAGAGAGCTGAGAGGAGATCTGAGCAACGTCTATAAATATCTGAGGGGTGGGTGGCAAGTGGGGAGGACCAATCTCATTTTGGTGCTCAGCAGCGACAAGCCAAGGAGCAGTGGATATAAACTGGAACAGAGAAAGTTTCGCATCAAGTTGAGGAGAAACATCTTTAAAGTGAGGGTGTCAGAGACTTGCAGCAGGCTGCCCAGAGAGGTTGTGGAGTCTCCTTCTCTGGAGGCTTTCCAAACCCACTTGGGCAAACTCCCCTGAGTGATGCTGCCTTGGCAGGGGCGTTGTACTCTATGATCTCTGGAGGTCCCTTGCAACTTCTAAGGTTCTCTGATTCCACATCTAGAATTTTCCACAAGTAAAACTTGATTGTGTCAGCGCTGGGCTTGAAGAAATGAAGAGCAACCTTCTAGCACCCTGGGAGAGGTCACGATGGTTGTGTTCTTTTTCTTTTCACTCTTTTGGATTTATCACTCATTTCACTTTTGGAGGAGGGGAAAAAAAAAGAAAAAAAAGAANGGGAAAAAAAAAAAAAAAAAAAAAAAAAAAAAAGAAAGAAGTGACACAGCTGACCATCTTCATTTTGTTAAATTTCAGTTACAGAGAGAAGGAAAGAAGCTTCCTTCGTGCTGGTAGTTAGACCCTCTTTAGCTACTGTTGGCACAAGCAGCATTACTGTGGTAAAATATTAAGAAAGGTTTTTTTTTCTTTTCCTTGCAGATGAGCATTGCTTTTTTTTATTTAGTGCTAGTGCTGGTTATGGTTTAAAATATTATGAAAGATTTTATTTTTTCCTTGCAGAAGAGCATTGGTTTTTTTGGATTTAGTGCTAG
>VWZI01002855.1:8965-40803 GCA_013396835.1 Psilopogon haemacephalus | reverse complement strand
GCAGCCTGATCTAGGGTAGGGTGTCCCTGGGCATGGCAGGGGGGTTGGAACTAGACGATCCTTGTGGTCCCTTCCAACCCTGACTGATTCTGTATTTCAGTAAAACTGACTGAACTCTTAACAGTAGATTCTCTCCTGAACGTACATTAAGACAAAACAAGAAACAAGACCTGTCTGTCTCCTGAAAGTGTTTCCAAAATCCCTTGAGGGATCTTTCTTTTTTTTTCCCTTTTTCTGATCATCAGTATACTCTGGGGTTTTTTTTGAAGAAGCAAACAAGCCTCAGGAGGGGAAAAGGGAGGCAATGACATGAGAAGTCTTTGACAGTGCTGTCAGCTCTTGTGAGGTCAGTTCTGCTGTCCTCTTCATATTAAAGTATTTTCCTAAAGAGGATTTCAATGGTAGAATGGGGCATGACCCCACTTGGCAGTCAGCCCTGGAGCCCCCAGCACATGGAACCAGTGGAGAAGGTCCAGATGAGGGCCATCAAGAGGATCAAAAGGGCTGGAGCACCAAGCACCTCTCCTGTGAGAACAGGCTGAGGGTGCTAGGTTTGTTCAGCCTGCAGAAGAAAAGGCTCTGAGGAGTCCTTATTGCAGCCTTTCAGTACCTGAAAGGGGCCCACATGAAGGCTGGAGAGGTGACTGTGGTGACAGGACAAGGGGCAATGGTTTTACACTAGGTCAGGGTAGATCTAGATCAGACATTAGGGACAAATTCTTTACCATGAGCGTGGTGAGACACTGGAATAGTTTGATAAGAGAAGTTGTGACTGCCTCATCCCTGCTTTGAGCAACCTGGCCTAGTGGGAGGTGTCCCTGCATGTGGCAGGGAGTTGGAACTAGATGATCTTTGAGGTTCCTTCCAACTTGAGCCACTCTATGGTATAGCAAAGGAGAAGCAAGAAAACCCCACAGAATGGCCTTCTGCTGCTACCAGGGAAGGCAGCTGGAGTGAAAACAATCATATTGGGAGGCTACTACCTTATGGTAGCCTACAGGAAGGCTGGGGAGGGATTATTGACAAGGTCTTGTAAAGACAGAACCAAGGGTAATGGGTTTAAACTGGAAGAGAGGAGATTTAAATGGGATGTTAGGAAGAAGTTCTTTCCAGTGAGGGTGGTGAGACACTGGCACAGGTTGCCCAGGGAGGTTGTGGCTGCTCCCTCCCTGGAGGTGTTAAAGGTCAGGTTGGATGAGGCCTTGCTTCTAACCCAGACTGATTCTATGATTCTAATACCACGGAAAAGAGAAAAAAACACTCCTGACAGTTGTCTTTATGAGATGCTCTTTCTGGAAAGGGGCTGGAAATGAATGCCATGAATTATGGCAAGGCTCATGTAGTTTTGGAATTGAGGGATTGCTCTGTGAAGAAAAAAAAAACAAACTACTTTTAGGAATAAGCTGGGAAACTGCAAAAGATGGATTAAGGAAAAGGAAAAGTGGCTTGGAGGTCAAAATGTGTGAGGTTAAAATAGATGTTGCCAAAGCTATGGTAGAGTCGAAATTGCAAAGGAAAGGAGAGCAGACAGCTGTATTCCTTAAGGGGAAATTCCTTCGTCCCGTAAGGGAAAGCAGAAGTGTGCCCAGAGTGGATATGGGGCTGATGTAAGAAGCACTTTGAGGTAAGCCAGGCCAATACTTGGCCTTCAGTTTCAGTTGAGACAATGGCATTGAACATGAGAGCAGTCATCGTGCAGCAGCACTGGGAAATAGAGCAAATGAAACTGGAAGCAAACTTTCAATGTTAGTTTGCTGCAACGAATGGAAATAACATTTGACCAAATGATCTTTGCTTCGGAGTGGAAGATTTTTACAAGGGAAACAGGCTTTGTGGTGAAAAATTGTCATGAAACCAAGGTGTGCTGATGCCTGTTGACTATCTGAGAGCAATGCTGGGTGAACATCAGGGGACAGAAGCATGACCTGCAAATAAGAGAGAAAAAAAATATCGTAGAAGGGCTTAGGCTGAAAGAGACCTTAGAGATCTTCTAATCCAACGTCCCTGCCATAGGGAGGGACACCTTTCCAAGTCTGGGGACAGAGTGGATGGAGAGCAGCCAGGCAGAGAGGGACCTGGGGGTGCTGGTAGATTGGAGCTGAACATGAGCCAGCAGTGTGCCCCATGGCATCCTGGCCTTGATCAGAAGCAGTGTGGCCAGCAGGACAAGGGAGGTTATCCTGCCCCTGTACTTGGCACTGGTCAGGCCACATCTTGAGTACTGTGTCCAGTTCTGGGCCACTCAATTCAAGATAGATGTTGAGGTACTGGAACATGTGCAGAGAAGAGCAATGAAGCTGGTGAGGGGCCTGGAGCACAGCCCCGTGAGGAGAAGCTGAGGGAGCTGGGGGTGTGCAGCCTGCAGAAGAGAAGGCTGAGGGCAGAGCTCATTGCTGTCTACAACTACCTAAAGGGAGGTTGTAGCCAGGTGGGGTTGGTCTCTTCTCCCGGGCAACCACCAACAGAACGAGGGCACACAGTCTCAAGTTGTGCCAGGGGAGGTATAGGAGGAAGTTGTTGCCAGAGCGAGTGGTTCACATTGGAATGGGCTGCCCGGGGAGGTGGTGGAGTCCCCGTCCCTGGAGGTGGTGGAGTCACATCCCTGGAGGTGTTCAAGAGAGGACCGGATGGAGCACTTAGTGCCATGGTGTAGTTGATTGGATAGGGCTGGGTGCTAGGTTGGACTGGATGATCTGGGAGGTTTCTTCCGACCTGGCTGATTTTATGATTCGAAGGCCACATCCAACCTGGCCTTGAACATCTCCAGCAGGAGGGCATTCCATTCCAGAGTCTTGCCACCCTCCTAGTGAAGAATTTCTTCCTAAGATCGAACCTAAACCTACCCTCCTTCAATTTAAATCCATTTCCACTTGTCCTATGGGTCGACACTCTTGTAGAAAGTCCCTCTGCAGCTTTCCTGTGGATTTCCTTCAGGTACTGGAAGCAGCTGTGAGATGCACCTGGAGTGAACAGTTGCAGTTCCCTCAGCCTAGCCTCATGGCAGAGGTGTTCCAGCCCCTGGATCATCTTTGTGGCCCTCCTCTAGACTCATTCCAACAGATCTCTGTCCCTTTTATGGAGGGGACACCAGAACTGGATGTGGGGGTGTCATAAGAGCAGAGGAATCAAGGAGGGGGAATCGCCTCTCTGGATCTGCTGCACACACTCCTCCAGATGCATCCCAGGATCCGGTTGGTTTTCTGGGCTGCATGAGCACTGCTGGCTGAACAAGTCCATGTCAGTTAACCTGAACAATAGAAAAAAAAAAAAATCACTTGCTTTGGAGGAATAAACAAAGACTACTAGTTCTGTATGTTCAGTCCTCTGGACTTGGTGAAGGTAAGTGATACAAGCTGTGACCTGGGCTCACCAAACACTCTGCTGGACTAGCTGGGCAGCTTACATTGACAAGGGCGTTGCAGTGTGCTTGAGCAGTCTGGGCTGCAGTAAAGCACCTGAAGGCTGCTAGCCATGGGGAAATAATGATTTAGAGTGGGTTAAAAAAAAGACGAAATAGTACATGAAATGTCCAGTAGCCTAGAAGTTGACTTCAATGAGAGATGAAAAGGTTTTATTGAAAAAGGAAATAATGGGGTTGGGTCAATGCACGCTGGAGTTTCTCCAGAAAATTGCTGCATCATAGAATGCTGGAAGGGACCTCCCAAGCTCATCCAGTCTACACTCAGCAGGGATATCCTCCACCAGGTCAGGCTGCCCAGAGCCCTGTCCAACCTCACCTTAAATATCTCCAGGAATGGAGGCCCAAGTGCCTCCCTGGACAGCCGGTTCCAGTGGCACACAGCCTGCTCCTTAAAACATCTCAGGTTTTTGTAATACCTTTGCTTAGGGTTACTGTCACAAAACATAAATCTACAAATGAAACTCGTTGCTGAGGCAACATTTCAAACCCTCCCCACTGCAGAGGAGGAGAAGCACATCATAGACTAAGAGCTGCAAAATGTCACAGACTGGGACATTACAGGCATTAACGTCACAGACTGTGACGTTCAAAATAGAAACGTAAGGATATAAAGTACAAAGGTCATGGAGTAAGAAAGCGTTGAGAATTTTGGCTGCTGTCAAGGTGCTTATGGGTTGAAAGCAATGAAGGATTCAGAATATCAGTCAGTAAATAACAGCCACCAGCATTGTGTGAGGTGTAAGCAGCCAACTGTGTGCTTGCTGTGTGGGTCAGATGAGAATTTCCTGGCAGGCTTCTATGTTATGCTCATAAAGCCTCAGCTGGAAAACTGCTCAATTCTCATCACCCAGGTTCTGGAAAGATTAATCTATGCTGGGACAGGTGCAGAGAGCTAGGCCATGATTGGCACACTCAAGAGCTTGTCTCATGAGAGGAAGGCTTGAATTGTTTAGCAAAGCAAAATAGGAGCGAGGAGAGGTTACAAGAGGCATGTGGACATGCTGGAGCGTGTCCAGAGAAGGGCCATGAGGATGCTGAGGGGGCTGCAGCACCTCTGCTATGAGGACAGAGTGAAAGAGTTGGGGCTGTGCAGTTTGGAGAATATTGTGATCTTCCAGTATCTGAAGGGGGCCTACAAAAACGCTAGGGAGAGACTTTTGAGGCTATCAGGGAGTGACAGGGCTAGGGGGAATGGAGCAAAGCTGGAGATGGGGAGACTGAGACTGGAGGTGAGAAGGAATTTGCTCAGCATGAGAGTGGTGAGAACCTGGAACGAGTCACCCAGGGAGGTTGTTGGGCCCACATCCCTGGAGGTGTTTGCAGCCAGGCTGGACGAGGCTGTGGGCAGCTTGATCTAGGGTAGGGTGTCCCTGGGCACGGCAGGGGTGTTAGAACTGGATGATCCTTGTGGTCTCTTCCAACCTTGACTGACTCTAGGTTGGGCTCTGTTAATAGCAAACTGGGTAAGGGTAAACAGTGGCATAGTATTTAGGCTAAAATAAAAAGAATGTTAAAAACAGATGGGTGAGTGCTGGTTAGACTTTAATTCATTGAGTGCTGCAGTGTCAGTGAAGGTCCTGGGTACTTCTTTCCATCGGTAGTAAAAACACTTTTTTTGTTCCCTAGTTCTGTAGACTGACTAAACAATTTTAGCATGTAGCAGGATTGCTTCTTAGCATTCATAGTATCATAGAATGGTTTAGGTTGGAAGGGACCTCAAAGCTCATCCTGTTCCAATCCCCTGTGCCATAGGCAGGGACACATCCCACTAGAACAGGTCACTCAAGGCCTCATCCAACCTGACCTTGAACACCTCCAGGCAGGGAGCAGCCACAACCTCCCTGGACAACTCCTTCCAGGGTCTCACCACCCTCACTGTGAAGAACTTCCTCCTCATCCTTCTATAGGCCCCCTTCAGATACCAGAAGGCAACTAGAACGTCTCCTCGAAGGCTGTCCTCATAGCAGAGGTCCTCCAGCCCTCTGATCATCTATGTGGCCCTCCTCTGGATTGCTGCAACATTCCACGTCCTTCTTGTGGTGGGGGCTCCAGAATATAAGTCCTGCAGAATATACCCAGTCTGTAGCTAGGCTGTCACCTACATAGATTTCATTGCAGCTATAATGTCCTTATTCCATCTTCTAACTAGTACATATAACATTACTTTTGGCAACTGTTAGCCAAAACCACTAAGATTCCTTTTTGCAGTTTGGCTCCCCAGCAGGTTCTGCTAGTAGTGGCCAATAGGATAATCACAGAATCAGTCAGGGTTGGAAGGGACCACAAGGATTGTTCTGGAAGGAGGATGTGTTCCAACCGACAAAAATCTCCCGTGACCTATTGATAGCCACTTCGATCCCTGCCAAATCATAGAATCAGTCAGGGCTGGAAGGCACCACAAGGATCATCCAGTTCCAACCCCCCTGCCGTGCCCAGGGACACCCTACCCTAGATCAGGCTGCCCACAGCCTCAGCCAGCCTGGCTGCAAACACCTCCAGGGATGTGGCCCCAAACACCTCCCTGGGCAACCCATTCCAGGCTCTCACCACTCTCATGCTCAACAACTTTCTCCTCACGTCCAGTCTCAATCTCCCCATCTCCAGCTTTGCTCCATTCCCCCTGGTCCTGTCACTACCTGGATAATGACATAAGGTATTCTCTTGCTTTATATACCTCCCTCTGCCTCATGCCCTTTCTATTCCAACTGCTCAGTCTTGTCAAAAAGCTGCAGTTCTGACGGTTGCATTTAGTGTTTATTCAAATGGCTTGGTTTTTTGGGTTGTTTTTTTTTTAGGTTCCAACATAAATGGGCTGGAGGAGCCCAGCCTTGCCAAGAGGCTGCGTGGTACACCAGAGCGGATCGAGCTGGAGAACTACCGACTGTCCCTGCAGCGTGAGGAGGAGCTGGAAGAAGTGCCTGAGGAGACACTTGCAGAGCATAACCTAAGCAGTGTCTTAGACAAAGGAACAGAAGAGGATGTGGCCAGCAGGTGAGCACACATTGCCCATAAATTTTTCTTTGTAGCAGTGGAGGCAGTGCCAAGTGGAGTCCCCCAGGGATCAGTCCTGGGACCAGTCTTGTTCAACATCTTTGTGGGTGCCATGGACAGAGGCATTGAGTGCAGCCTCAGCAAGTTTGCTGAGCACCCCAAGCTGTGGGGTGCAGCAGATAGGCTGGAGGGCAGGGATGGCATCCAGAGGGACCTGCACAGGCTGCAGAGGTGGGCACAAGCCAACCTCAGGAGGTTCAACAAGGCCGAGTAAAAGGTCCTGCAGCTGGGTAGAGACAATGCCAAGCACAAATACAGGCTGGGCAGTGAGTGGCTGGAGAGCAGCCCTGAGGAGAGGGACTTGGGGGTGCTGGTGGACAAGATGAGGCAGCAGTGTGCACTTGCAGCCCAGAAAGCCAAGCAGATCCTGGGCTGCAGCAGGAGAAGTGTGGCCAGCAGGTCAACCAACGTGACTTTCCCCCTCTGCTCCACCCTACCTGGATGTGGAGATGCTGAAGCATGTCCAGAGAAGAGCCACGAGAATGCTGAGAGGGCTGCAGCACCTCTGCTCTGAGGACAGACTGAAAGAGTTGGGGCTGTTGAGTGTGGAGAAGAAGAGGCTCCCAGGTGACCTTCTTGTGGCCTTCCAGGATCTGAAGGGAGCTTACAAAAAAAGCTGGGGAGACAATGTTTAGGCTGTCAGATAGAGACAGGACTGGGGGGAGAGGTGGGGAGATTGAGAGTGGAGGTGAGGAGGAAGTGGTTGAGCATGAGAGTGGTGAGAGCCTGGAATGGGTTGCCCAGGGAGGTGTTTGGGGCCATATCCCTGGAGGTGTTTGCAGCCAGGCTGGCAGAGGCTGTGGGCAGCCTGATCTCATGTAGGGTGTCCCTGCTCACAGCATGGGGGCTGGAACTGGCTGATCCTTGTGGTCCCTTCCAACCCTGACTGATTCTATGATCTCATCCCATTCAGCACTCACAGCAACAGTTGGGGCAGCAGTAAACCTCATTGACAGCTCACAAAAACCTCAGCATGCTGCACCTGTCAGGTTTATTTCCACACCAATGGGTAGGAAACTTAATCAGGGAGGAGGGGTACAGTTCATTATATCCCTCTGAGGATATCTGCATAAAGCTTTTGGACTATGCTTCCTACTGGAATATGCACCAGGGCCATGGTGTGCCACAGTGCTTGGATTCAGTGTTGGGCATGTTAAAGCCAGGCAGCCTGCTGGAAATAAGTGTTTGGTTTGTGCTGTGAAAATTGGGTTGGAATTTGAGCAAAATATGTGTGCTGGACAGCGAGGAGAATTTGGGAGCCTATGGGCAGAAATAGGTCACAGTCAGAGCATGAACAGAAGTGTTTAATCTTATGAGTTTGGCTATCAAATTGTCTCTCAGGCAAGTAGATGAATGGAATTGTGTAAATAATGATACTTTGTGTAACATTAGGTTAATTGAAGTTCTTCACCTGGGTGTGTTTATTTGCAGTACAATAGGCTGTGATACTATGTATTTAAACAAAAAAACACAAACAAAAAAAAAAAGGTTTCAGTTTGTCACAGTCTGCGGTAAAACCTGGGACTGGCAAACAGAATCACAACTGTGCAAGTTACACTTTATAGGCTTACACGAAAACTTAAGCTTCGTTGTATTCAACTTGTTGTTTTTCCCTCTGATCTGTGTGGAAATAGAAATATTGTGCTTGGGTGAACCACTTCAGTTATTCACAAGAAAATGAATTTGGACCTTTTAAGATTTCACAGAAAAATCACAGAAAACATCTGGCTGGAAGAAACCTCGAACCTCATCCAGTGCAACCTTTGACCCGGTACTGAAGGGTCAACACTAAACCATGTCCCTAAGTGCCAGCTCCACAGGCTGCTTAAACACCTCCAGGGATGGGGACTCCAGCACAGCCCTGGGCAGAACATTCCAGTGTCTCAGTAACCTACCTGGGAAGAAATATTCCCTAGCATCTGGCCTGAACCTCCCCTGGGGCAGTCTGGAACCATTTCATCTGCTCCTGTTGCTTGCCACCAAGGAGCAGAGGCTGCCCCCTCCTTGCTCCCTGCTCCTTGCTCCACCTTCCCTTCAGGGAGCCCTAGAGAGCAGAGGTCTGCCCTCAGCCTCCTCTTCTCCAGCCTGAACACCCCCAGCTCCCTCAGCCCCTCCTTGTGGCACAGGTGCTCCAGGCCCTTCTCCAGCCTCCTTGCCTTTCTCTGCACATGCTCCAGCCCCTCAATGTCCTTCTTAGGGTGAGGGGCCCAGAACTGAACACAACACTGAAGGTGTGATCTCCTCCTTCCTGTCCCTGCTGGCCACCCTGTTTCTAATCCAAGTCAGGATGCCATTAGCTTTAATGACTGCGGTTCTTTTATGACTATTATCTAGTAAGGAAAAAACATAGGAAGAGAACCCTTTCACCCTGCAGATATGTTCTGTCAGTGTGCTGTCACTAACATTAGTTGCATTCATCACTGCAGAATTGTATTTCTCCACAGTAATTCTATGGAGTCCAGCGTAAGAGTGAGCTGAGAGAATTGTGGAATCATAGAATCGGTCAGGGTTGGAAAGGACCATGAGGATCATCTAGTTTCAAGCCCCCTACCATGAGCAGGGACACCCATGGCAGAGCCTCAGCCAGCCTGGCCTTAAACACCTCCAGGAATCTGGCCCCAACCATCTCCCTGGGCAATCTATTCCAGCCTGTCACCACTCTCATGCTGAAGCCCTCTGCTTTTCCACGTGGCCCTTCTCTGGACACGCTCCAGCATGTCCACATCCCTCTTGTAATAGGGGCTGCAAAACTGGATGCAGTACTCCAGGTGGGCTCTCAGCAGAGTGGAGTAGAGAGGGGGAATTGCTTCCTTGGCTCTGCTGGCCACACTTCTGATGCAGCCCAAGCTCTGCTTGGCTTTCTGGGCTGCAAGTGCACACTGCTGCCTCATCTTGAGCTTCTCATCCACCAGCACCCCCAAGTGCCTCTCCTCAGGGCTGCTCTCCAGCCACTCACTGCCCAGCCTGTATTTGTGCTTGGCGTTCCCTTGACCCAGCTGCAGGACCTTTTACTTGGCCTTGTTGAACCTCCTGAGGTTGGCTTGTGCCCACCTCTGCAGCCTGTGCAGGTCCCTCTGGATGCCATCCCTGCCCTCCAGCCTGGCTGCTGCACCACACAGCATGTCACAGAATGTCACTGTGTGGGCCCCTGCTGTTTCCCCTGCTCCTTATCACAGAATGTCAGTGGCTGGAGGAGACCTTGAAAGCTTATCCAGTGCAACCCCCTGCCAGAGCAGTATCAGCTAGAGCAGATCACACAGGGACACAGAGGAGCTGTTAGCATTAAAGAGAGATGTCTAGTAAAAGCACTAATGATTTGCATGTTTTACACTTAGGTCATTGTTGTAATTATCCTTGCACTACTTCCTATGGTTTCTTGCTGCTGTGTACAATGTGTACTTAATTGGACACCTATTATAGTTCTGCCTGATGTAGGAAAGTGAGGAGTTTTGTAGCAATTTCCACCCCCCCCCCCCAGCTCTCCTTAGCTCACATGGTCTATCCTTTGGCTTGATAGTTGTGTTGTGTGTTCTTTCCACTCACAAAGCCAGCCATGGTTCACCGTCAGCAAATGTCACCTTAGCTATCCCAAATGCCAGCAGGAGCTGTGACCTTCTACATTCTGACACTACTGAGAACTCTTGCACTTGTTTGTCCAAAGCAACACAAAGAAATAAAGTAGTTCCTTTCTGCTGTATTCAGCTGTCACAAACTATAACATTGGTGCACAAATAATTTGGATTTGCCTTTGCAAACACTTTCCTGCTGTTTCACCATCTTTAAAAAAGCCTCCCTAGAGGGCAAGGTCCAGCACTTGCAGCCCTATGGAATACCGAAAGCAGATAATTAGTGTTATGGTTTCCATTGTACTTTTAGGGCTTGTGTGAATTGAAACGACTTGTCACTGACTTCAGACTGGTCTCTTAGGAGTGGTGAGAGCCTGGAATGGGTTGCTCAGGTGTTTAGGGCCAGATCCCTGGAGGTGTTTGCAGCCAGGCTGGCTGAGGCTGTGAGCAGCCTGATCTAGGGTAGGGCATGGCAGGGGTGTTGGAACTGGATGATCCTTGTGGTCCCTTCTAATCCTGACTGATTCTGTGATTCTAACTGTTTGTTTATCTCTTTTCTTAAACACTCTACAGTAGTTCAGAGTCTGAGATGGAGGAGGAAGATGAGGAGGAAGAAGATGAACTACTGCTGCCTCAGCAACCCCCGTCAGACTTGGGTGGTGTACCGTGGAAAGAGGCTGTGCGTATCCATGCCCTCCTGAAGGGAAAGAGTGAAGAAGAGATTGAGGCTGAGGAAAATCATGAGATTGAGGATGAAGATGAAGAGGAGGAAGATGAGGAGTCAAGTGAAGGTTAGACAGACTGATTTGTCCTTCCTTTCTTCTAGACAGCAGGGATAACTGAGCTGAGTATTTGCCATGCAGAATGATTTGCTGTGGAAAACTTTTCTTCTTTCACTTCTCTGTTGCTTTGATTTTTGAGGGAGTTATTGTCAAGGAAAGCTTTAGGGGGATCGTTCTGGATAGAGAGGACCTTTGCCCACGGGACAGTTACAGCACTAGTACCAACACAATATGCTTCCCATACACCATGCCAACGTGGGCAATTGACAGCTTTGTGATACTGTGTTGTTTTATTATTACTGAGAACTGGATTTGAATGTGCCCTTTGTTCTTTAGCAGCAAGCCCTAGAAGCATCTTGGAGGCAGCTGTTTCACTTTTGCAGTGCCTCACTAAGGGGTAGTGCCCTGTAACTGTCATCAAGGCATCCCAGGAGCAGCTGTTTGTATCTCACCTTGGTTTAAAAGATGACCTTGAGAAACCAGGTCGTTTAGTTGGTTCCTATTTTGCCTCTGAGGTATTTCTGTGGAAAAATCTCAGGGCAAGACTCCTTCCCCTGTGTTTGTCTCAGTCATCAAAATGCCTTGTGCTAACAATAGCCACGTTCCAAAATCTCACCACCGTGCCAGATTTCTCACTGATCTTGTCTGTGTACTCGCAGTTCCTTTTTTGTGAAGACTACTAGACCCCAAAGATCTTTTACATAAAGGTCTTTGGCTATCCAATGCAAGCAGAGATCCATTTTCTGGAGCCTTAAGTGGCAGTTTTGTCTGTGAGCTCTGCAGGCTGGTTGGCTACTATTTCAACACAGGAGCTGCATCTCCATAACCAAGAGCTGTGGAATTGGAGACTGCTTTTTAACTATGGTAACGTGCCTGTTGTGTGTTTAGTCTGCTAAGTCGTGGTGCTCTTGGATGGACTCTTCCATTGAAGCGGTTTTGTCAGGCACTTTGAATGCAGCAAGGGTATGGGGAGTTCCCAGACAGTCTCTCTCTCTCTCTCTGATCGTGTCCTTTCTCTCTGTCTCTCCATCGCTTGTGTGTGTTCACGCTTGGCTGGTGGTGGATGTGGATGTGTGGCTCCCTCTGCTGTAGAGGGAGAGTATTGCCCTTGGGAGAAAGAGCTGCAGCAAGGCCTCTGGCTTCAACATCTCTCAGATGAAGAGGACACGGGTACATTTAAAGGTACCCATATACAACCTTCACTTCCATTTCCCCGAAGGAGTGGGGAAGGTTTTAAAGAGCAGGTCCCACATGAGAAGTTTGTGTTGTATTGGATTTCTTTACTGGCTCCCTAAAAACTCAATTCAGTAGTTGTTATCGAGATTCCCCTTGTCCGAGTGCCATATGTCAGGTCTGATGTTGCCACTGCTTTTAGGAAAAAGACAAAGCTGCAAAGTACTTCAGGAAGGGTCTAGAAAGCCTGGACCATTTACTACTGTAGGGTACACAAACAGCGACCCCCACATGTTTAGGGATTTCAGATTTGTTCCATACACATTGGAATAAATTTCTGACGGGGCACACATGTCCAGTTTATTGCATAGGTGCAATAGACTGGACACGTGGAACCCATCAGAAACAGTTGCTTTCAGATGCCAGTGTCAGCACACTTGCATTTCAGTTGTTGTGCTTTGAGTGTGTGTCTCTGGGGAGAGTCTGTGGGGAAAGCTGATCGAGCTTTGACAACCCCCAAGACTTTTCAATCATATCGTGGGCATAACATATAATCTGCCATTCCAATCTAACTGCTTGTGTTATTTTCCATCTTACAGTCTCTTATAGTTTATTTCTGATGGTTGTGTTGGTGTTGTGTTGTTTTTTTTTTTAAGCCCTTGGTCCTAAATATCTTGTTAATCCCTTATTCCATCAGTGCAGTTCATTAGAGCCAGAATATGTAAGAGGAAAAATCCAATTGCCTTCCTGGATGTAAGGGGGCACGTGCAGTTATCACACTGCATGTATTCCAGCTTATGGTGTAACAACTGTAGCTTGGCTTCTGGCCTCTTCTTTTTTTTTTTTTCCTTTTTTTTCCCCCTTTTTTTTTTAAAAGGAATTTAAAAAAAAGAGGTGTTACAATTTTTTCTAATTTAACTTTCTGATGGTAAGAATGAGAAGCATTAATAAGATGGCAGTAGACCATGACTGTATAAGCTCTCCCCTTGCAGTTGCTGATATGCTTCAGACCTCCTGGCTCCCAAGGAGCTGATTTGTAGGGAGCTTCTCATTCCATTAAACATTGAGAGTGCCTGCTGCTTGTGCAGCGCTGGTAGGTGCTACCGTGGAACTAGAGGAGAAAGCTCCCTTCCCAAATGCAACCCAATTCACGTCCAGATTCCTGCAAAGCATATCAGGCAGCTTTAATAGAAGGCTGTGCCAGGTGTCATTTGAATTTCTCAAGCATTTAGACTTCACAGCTAACTGTGCCACTGCTTCCATGCTAGAAGAGGTGAGAAGGAGCCAAGTCCTAATCAGTACAGGTTCAGGCCTCTGCCTAGAGACTGGGAGTAACTGAAGGGGTGTGTGTGTTACGCTGGACTAAATCCCAGAGACCTGTTTTAAAACATGCAGATCATGTGGGCCCTGCTCTTCCCAAGCCTTGCTGAGTGCCTATATACTTACTTCTCAGCTGTTGCTGGCAAGCCTAAACCTTTTAACACAGAGTTGTGTGGCTATGCAAATGCTAACTCTACTCATCCTGGGGCCTGCATGCAAGTGCTTTGGCACAGAACGAAAAAAGCTCAGGTTCCTGTCCCTGCAGGATGTGGTTGTGCTAATTGATACCAAAACGCTCTGCTGAGCTGACAGAGGCATAAAGCTGCTAAGTACCTGGCTAAATTGTGAACCCCCCTTCTGCATTTGAGTTTGTGCATCTGAACCCTTTTTCCCTTTAAGGACCAGCTCATCATCCTGCTCTTCCTGCAGTTCCCTCTGGCTGTTTCTTCTGTAGTTTAAATGCCTGACCTCACACGTAGTGATTTCTGAAACAGAAGTCCAAACACTTGGTTGTGTCTGGGGAAAACATGGCAGAGGGAGAGGAACTTTGTTAAAATGAGGTAGCAGGAAAGAGTGAGTGCATTCTCTGAAGGCTGTTGCTGTTTCTTGTCTCCTTCAAACACTAATGCACCATATGAACATCTAACTGTTTTTAAGCTTCTAAACTGCTGGAACAATATTTTGCCCTAACTCGTTGGTAATTCAGCTCTTGTGAAAATTTACTTCCAACTCTGTAAAGTAAGTGGAAGTTTTCCTTTCGGGATGAGGCGTTTGCTTGTGAAGACCACTCCTGCAGATGCTGTATTAGTTTAAGCCAGTCCCCCTGAGTTCAAAAACTCAATAAATACTTCAATTGATTTGGAAGTAAAAAAATAAACTTTAACAATAAATAGAAGGCATTTTTTAGGTAAGGGGAATTACAGAGGATATGGGAAAGGAAAAACAAAGTACGAAAATGAAATAAAATACAACCTGTAGATGGGAGTTGAAGCCAAGTGATGAAGTTGGAAATTAGTGGTAGATGCAGAGGGATGCAAGATGATTTTTAGGTGCAGCAAGTTAGAGTTCCAAATACGTCTGCTCTCCCCACGTATTTGTTGGAAAGCACCTAGTGAAACAGCAGGAAAGCAAGGTGCTGGGCTGGTGAGAATGCAGAGGCCAAGAGGAAGAAACAGGTGGTTAATCCCCCCCCTTTATAGAGGTCTCAGCAGGAAGTGGGAGGGGGCTAAAGACAACACCTGGAGGCAGGTCAGAATAGCCCCAGGGAGGAGTCAGGATCCAATTCCAGGTAAGCCCCTCCAGGAGGGCTTAACCCTTTACAGATACTTAACACCTGTCCCACATAAAAGGATTTATTTCATTATGAGTAAATAAAACCTGAGGTATACTCCCGGAGTGGATAGCAATAGAGGCAAGGTCTGTGAGTGTAATACCTCAAGGTAGATTGTTCCAGGGTGGGTGTTCTGCAGCAGTTGAACAAGCTGCTAGGCAGTTGCTTTAGATGTCTGTTGCTCCCTTTGGGGTTCCATAATTAGCTGAACGTTGTGTGGGCAGGTAACCCATGAGTAACATCATTTATTTTAAACAAATTCTGCAAGAGAAAGTCCCTTGGAGGGAAGTGGAAGGGCTCTTATGTCATAATGAAAGTGCTGTTATTCTTCAGAAAGTACCCCTGGAACAAGTCAGTCCAAAGGAAGAGGAGTTAATGTAGTTTAAGTGCTGAAGCATGTGCCCGTATGTGCATACACACATACGAGAAGCTTTGAGATCCATCCTGTAATTTAATTCACAAAGAAAGATGTACCCGGAGGAGAAAGGAGTGCTTAATCCTGCAGCAGGGAATGGCAGGCCTTTTGTTTTGGTGCATCAAACTACAGTGCAGATTGTCCCTTGCCTTTAACAGCAAGGTGTCTTTGGCAATAGTCATATCGAGGAGGCAGAAGGAGGTGGAAGTTTCTCCTCAGTTGGTATTTCTCTACCACATACCGTTGGACACCCAGAGAATGTCTTTCATTTCAGCAAAGCTGCTTGCCATAGAGATAACTTCTGCTGGCATTTTTAGTAGCATCCCTCTGCCTTGGAATGGCATTCTTCAGCTTGGATGGGGAGAGTGAGGAGTGCTGTATGGGTACCTGTGTGTGCACACAACACTGAACTTCTGTCTGCCTTGCAAACTGATCTTAGCCAATAATTTTATCTCTTCTTTCTCTTATTTCCTCTCCTATGGTGTGTTGCCTTCCCTTTTCATTGTTTTCCCATCTTTTCCTCCCTGTCCTTCACACACCTTGCCCACAACCTGGTATTCCATACCCTCCTCCTACTAGCTGGAAACCTTAGGCTGCAGCAGATTGTAAATCCGGTTGATCCTCTGGAGATCCTGGCAGATGTGCACTGGACACACATCCACGAGAAAGAGGAAGAGGAAAAAATGGTCCCAACCTCAAAGTCCCCCACCTCTAGAGGTAATCTTCCCAAGGCCCCTCCTGGAACACCATTGCAGCTGTTTAACTCTGTTGTCTCTGCACCCTTCGAGAGCAGTGCACCTCTTCAGGGGCAGCGGTAATTTCAAGGAACCACTTTCAAGTTACCCTGAAAATTACACTTGGTTAAGCATTTTGCCTTCCAGATCAGTGTCTACTTAAAATGACTGCTTTCTCAGCTTCGTGGTGGTTGAGTTTTCTTCTGATGTGTTTGCCTGCCTGCTTTGACTGTCTTGATCTTTCCTCACTGCACAGAATCACAGAATTGTCAGGGCTGGAAGGGACCTCAAAGATCATCCAGTTCCAACCCCCCTGCCACGAGCAGGAACACCTCACACTAGATCAGGCTGCTCTGAGCCACATCCAGCCTGGCCTTAAAAATTTCCAGGGATGAGGCTTCCACTGCCTTCCTGGACAACCTGTTCCAGTCTCTCACCATCCTCATGGAAATGTTCAAGGCCAGGTTGGATGAGGCCTTGGGCAACCTGCCCTAGTGGGAGGTGTCCCTGCCTATGGTGGGGGATTGGAACTGGATGGTCTTTGAGGTCCCTTCCAACCTACACCATTCTATGATTCTATGGTGAAGAACTTCTTCCTAACATCCAATCTAAATCTCCCCCCAGTCCTACCACTACCTGACACCCTAAAAAGTCTCTCACACATGATCTGGTAGTGCTGGCAATCAGCCTGTAGTAACCAACTTCAGTAAGAGAAGCTGTGGTGCTCTTGGTGGCAGTGGGGTGGGTCTCTGCTCCTCTCTAGGGAGAGCTGAAGGGGCTGCATTGTGTAGCTGCTACAGCAAGGATTGAACAGCACCAGCTTCTGTACTGGGATTATTTCTCTGCTGCTAGTTTTTGAAGTGTATAATTGCATCTGCTCTTAGTAGGGAGTGATGGAGTTCAAAGGGCTCACAAATCTGATCAGGAATGGTTTTTGACACCCTGTGTTTGACAGTATATCTGCTCTTAAAGTGAGGTGGCACTTTTTGAGCTGCCAGCGACTTAAAGGAAAACTGTGAAAGGGAGAAAATGCCAATAGTGTAGCTCTCTTGTAAGCACCTTCGTCCTGACTTCATTCTAGACTGTACTGCAGTGTGTCTTAAGGTAAGTACTGTCATAGCTGCCTTACCTGTGCAGAAGCCTAGGCTGTATCAGAGTTAACCTTGCAGTTTTAGTGGTCTCCTCTTAGAGACTGTAACCCCGATGCCAAATTCACAGGGAGGGTAAGTATACTGTGGGAAAGGGTGAGAAACCAGCTTAATGACTGAGCTTTCTTTCCCTCCTGGTGCTTGATCGTATTCCGTTCCAGATAAGTGTCTTTTCCTCGTAGTTCTAGCTTTACTGGGGTTTGTTTTAATCCTGGCCCAACTTTGGTACACAGTTTCAGATCAGTTTGGCTATGCTGGTAATTGCAGCGCGTAGAACGCCCTGGGGTTTTCTGGTGTGAAACCTGCTCTCTGCAAATAAAATTAGTATTTCCCTCCCACTGCAACCACAGAAATGGGTTGTGCTCAGCAATCTGGAACATTGAGCATGGTTGAAGCAGTTGCTTAATGTTTCAAAACTAAGTGAAAGTTGCTAACACGATTTCTTAAGCTTGGTATACAATGGAGGTTTACTTTAGCTTCTGCTTGAAGGTCTCTGTCACTACAGTTTCTAAATTTTTATTTTAATTTCTATTTCCCTCCCACTGCAACCACAGAAATGGGTTGTTAGAAATAATCTAGAACATTGAACATAGTTGTAGTAGTTGCTTAATGTTTAAAAACTAAGTGAAAGTTGTTAACACTGTTTCTTAAGCTTGATGCAATGGAGGCTACTTCAGCTTCTGCTTGGAGGTCTCTATCACTACAGTTTCTAAATTTTAATTTTAATTTTTATTTCTCTCTCACACTGCAACCACATAAATGGGTTGTTTTCAGCAATCTGGAACATTGAGCATGGTTGAAGCAGTTGCTTAACGTTTCAAAACTAAGTGAAAGTTGCTAACACAATTTCTTAAGCTTGGTATACAATGGAGGTCACTAGTTTCTGCTTGAAGATCTCCATCACTACAGTTTCTAAATTTTCTGTTTTATAATTTCTACTTTTCTATAGTGTATTGCTATATCTGCCAGCAAAAGACAATCCTTCCAAAATGGATCTTGTAGTCTTTCCAGCTTAATTTTGGATGGGAGGCACTGTTTCCTTTCTTCCTTCTAAAACTGGGGCAAACTTGGACAATTTTGAGCACCAGATTAGCTGCTTCAGTGGTTTTGTCATACAGTGCAGCTCTGGGCAAGCAAAGCAGCAGTTTGGTTTTTTGAAGGGCTCTCACCAGTAAGCACTTCTGGGTATGCTGCAAGTTTTCAGCCTCAGTTCAGTAGATAACATTCCTTCTTGGCTGAGCTGTATTCTGTGACAGGAGGTGTTCTGGGGAGCCCAGCAGCAGCAGGGTTTGATGTCAAAGCCTGGAGCAGAATGGCAGTAGACAGGAGCCCGTCTCCCTCTCCTTCCTGTGCTCTTCATTGTCTGCTGACATCTGCACCTGGGCAACACAGTTTCTGGGATGCCTGTTAGGCTGCCCCTCTCTTGTTGCTCAGCTGTTTCATCTCTTGAAACTGCAGGAGGTCGTCAACTAAGTGAAGCACAGCAACAGCAACCTGCTGGTCCAACACGCTGTTCTTTCTTCTTGTGCTGTCTGTATGTCTTCTAACATTCTAGATCCTAAGAGAAGGTTGAGCCCCTGATGCTTCTGTGTTACCTTTATTTTTAAACCCCAAGCCTGGAATCTTCTGTTTAACATCTCATAGGTTTTACTCCCATGTTTGCTACTGAGAAATCTCCCTGTGTCACTCTTCTGTTTTAGCACTCTCATCGATGGTCTAATTTTGGTTTCTTACCATGTATTGTTTTTCAAATTCAGCATCCGACCTTCCCTCCATACGCCATGAGGCGGTACAGGCGTGGCTGGAGACGGTCCCTGGAGGTAGTTTGGTGATGTTCTATGTATTCCAATGCACAATAACCCTGCCCATCTCTTCTCTGTGCCTTCAGCAGCTGAGCTGGTACTTTAACCCTGGACCTTATGGCCCTGTCGCTACTGCATGCCTGGCCCTGGAGGGAGGGAGGAAGAGGGAGAGTGTGCATGCAAGCCTTGCTCAGGCAGCCCTTCCTGCATGACTCGCCCTTTGTGGTAACCCTTCTTGAAGGCAGACTAAGCAGAGAGATTATCTTGGGTGTAATGAAGCAGCAGGAGGAATCTAGCTGAGTGCTTCCTGTATGCTTTGTAAACTGAAGGTTGGACCAGCTGTTCTTTCCCTAGCTCCTTGACTGAAAGAACCTGGGGCTAGCTTGCATTTGAAAGGTGATGGCAGAGGGCGCTTAAAGCAGCGGCAGTTCTTCATGGGGAAGAAAATGGGCAAGAAAGGTACAGCTGAAGCTGGGTCTTCATCAGTAGTGATGGCTGTCTTGTCTCCTTTGACTGGGGATTGACTTCATTTACAAAAGCCTCAGGAAAATTGAAGAGTGGTTGAGCTTGGATGTTGGGGTTTTTTTTTTATGTGGACCTTTAAGCTCTGTTACATAAACGATGAGATGAAGATACTGGGATTAGGATAAGGAAGTAAATCTGTGTAAAGCAGTGGACGTATCTAAATCAGTGGAGCAGCAGTAGTCTGTGGCAAGGTGATCGATTTCCAGCTAAGTTGTTTTGGCCTAGCAGAACAGCTGGCTTGCTCAGAAAACTTTGCTTCTGCTGCTGCTTTGGCGAGGCAGCAGTGTTTACAAGATGTCTGCACACGATGCAGTCTGCTGGCGGCTGCTAACTGATGCGAACCCAAGTGCTTAGCCCAGTTTCTGGCTGCCATAGTGTGTAGCTTCTGAGTTACTGTGTGACGGCTTTTGGCCTCTTGCTTCTTACCCTAACTGCGTATCCGTATATGCACAGCATATGTACAATATAAGCAGCCACCTGCAAGCTCTCTGTGTCCCTCAAAATGAGATTCACCCTTGCACCAAGTTGTTGCTTAACCTGTGCGTTTCGATTTTCTGTGGAGTTTTGTGTTCCAACCTGTTGAAGAGTTAATTTTGTCCTCTCTCTCTCCAATAACTCACTGTGAGTGTCATAGAATCCTGTTTGGGTTGGAAGAGATCTTTTTGAGATTGTCAAGTGCAACCATTAACCCAACACTACCATGTCACCACTAAATCATATCCCTCAACACCACATCTGTAGATCTCAGTTTGTGGTTTCTGGATCTGACGACACACATACGTGGTGGTATCAGATATTCCTAACATCAGAATTAATGTCTTGTGCAAGTTTTGATTAATACTGCTCACACTTGCTGCTCCCATAAAGCCATCTCATGCCATTATTATCTCCAGATTCATGTAAGCTGCTGCATACAATCGGACTGGGATGCAGGTTGGCTTTGTTCAGGGGGATCACCCCTGTGGGCAGCGCAGCCTTTGCCATAGGATTCAGTCTCCTACTTGACATCTGTAAGGTTCTGGCTTTTCTAAGCTTCTGATGTAAGGAAGGACCAGTGCCTGATCACACCTAAGTGTAACTGTCTTTTCCAGTAGCTGACAGAACATAAACTAGCCTCTCCATCTGTCTAAATACTACAGAGGGGAAATGCATGGGAAAAGATTAAATTCTCAGGTTGGAAGAAGAAGGCAAACCATCCACTGCAGGCTGTGTTTGAAAACAAGCAAAAACCTGTCTTAGAGAAAGACCTCAGGTGTTAATCAGGGTTGGTTTGGTTTCAAGATTGTCTTAGTTAACAATGCAAGTACATAAATCATTCCAAAAGCCATATTGTCACTAGTAAACAGAAGAGGATCTCCCTGACTCAGGAGAAGAGTGACACAGCATCATTCATTGCCATCTGGCTAAACGTTTTTTTGTCATCCAGAATCGGGGGACTGTGTCTGAACTTCCTGTAGGAAGCAGCCTCTAGCCCTGTCGTGGGGACTTGCTGCTGGGAGTGGCACCAGAAGCCCTCCAAAAGATGCCACTAGGACACTATATGCATTCACTGCTAGGGACTTGCACCACTTAGTGTGCTGAGACAGCTGCAAGCACAAAGGTTATAAACCTGTTACCATCACTGTGTCAAATGGATGCATGATGATTCTGATCCTGTGTGCCCCGGCAGTAGGTGATACAACAGAGTTAAAGGTCTGCATGTTGTTGAACAGGAATTGATACTAACTTGCTGCACAAATCTAAAACACAGTTGACTGGGTGTTGTGGAATAAAACCTGGAAGTGCTCACTTCTGGGTTTTCTTTCTTTTTTTTTTTTTTTTTTTTTTTTGTTTGAAATGTTTCATGAAAATACTTAACAAAAAAACCCCCTAATTAAGCAAATCTAGCACTAGAGATGGGACAAGATGTCCTAAGGTTTAGGAGTTTTAAAGAAGTATCATTTAACAATGAAATGTAGACCCCCCACAGTTCATCCAGTTTCTCCTGTAATTACATGCTGCAACAAGTAGCAGTTTTCAGGGTTATAAATCCAAGAATCTTGCCTTTATTTCGAGCCAGTAACTTAAATTATGGCCTGTAACAGAGAAGACTTTTGAATATCTCTTTAAAATATCTCCATTAATTTACATCCTAGCTACTTGTACAGACATATCCATTCTCTTACACTCATTAACCAGAGGTGACTTGTTGTGCTTGTCTCCCGCGATTCCCCGACATGTAGCTGCACAAAGAGTTTCCCAATGTAATAGTGATCTATACCAGAGCTAGACTCTCTGTGACTTCCACCCTCAAAAGCCTATTTCAGTTTCAAGATGAACAGTTGATGGTACATTGTGAGATTTCAGTTTCCACCCAATACACAGAGGCTATAAAGCAGTGGTAACTGTTCTGGTGCAGTGAGGGAAACCCAAATCTTTCCAAAAGAGCAGTAAACTTCATTCTGGCTTGGTGTCTGCCCAGGCCCCTTCTTGTTTAGTTTCTCACAAGGCCAGTTGCTCAGAAAAGCCCTGGCTAGTTCCACTTTAAACACTTTGGTGACTCCTTGATTCCTTGGAGCCTGGAAGTATTTCTTTCACTGCAGATGTCTTTCCAGGTAACATATTTCAGGATTTCATGTTTTGGTGGTAATTAACACATGTCTCAATATAAAGTGGTGTTCAGTTCAATGTGAAAGCTTTTCACTGTATGGTTTGGGGGGGGGAGTTGTTTGTCTTTTTTTTCTCAGAATTTTAATGTATTCCAGCTCCATGCGAGGATAATGATGTGGAGGATGAGCTGCACACGGAGCCTGCAGAAACAGAAGGGCAGGCAGGCGAAGAGGGAGACACAGGTGCAGAGCTGGATGATGGTAGGGTACCACTGCCCAGCACTTAATCCTGTGATGGGAACAGAAATATGTTGGCAGGGCACTTAAACTTGATCTTACTTTCAGTGATGTAGGAATTTGTTTCAAATACTCAAGAGGAAGCCAGAAGTAAAAGACAAAAACAAACAGAAGAAACTCGATGCTTTGGGGTTGTAGAATGAATTTCTTGTGTCCTCTCACAGTCTACTGACTTGTCCATAGTCGGTATTAATCCTACTGAATAACAGAAATTCCAGGAATATTTGTGATGTCAAAAATCTTCACTTGCCCAGGGCAAAATTAAGTGCATATAGAATCACAGGATCAGTCAGGGTTGGAAGGGACCACAAGGATCAGCCAGTTCCAACTCCCCTGCCATGCCCAGGGACACCCTACCCTAGATCAGGCTGCCCACAGCCTCAACCAGCCTGGCTGCAAACACCTCCAGGGATGTGGCCACAAACACCTCCCTGGGCAACCCATTCCAGGCTCTCACCACTCTCATGCTCAACAACTTCCTCCTCACAGACAGTCTCAATCTTCCCCACCTCCAGCTTTGCTCCATTGCCCCTAGTCCTGTCACTCCCTGATAGCCTCAAAAGTCCCTCCCCAGCTTTTTTCTAGGCCCCCTTCAGATACTGGAAGGCCACAAGAAGGTCACCTGGGAGCCTCCTCTTCCCCAAACTGCACAGTCCCAACTCTTTCAGTCTGTCTTCATAGCAGAGGTGCTGCAGCCCTCTGAGCATCCTCGTGGCCCTTCTCTGGACATGCTCCAGCATGTCCACATCCCTCTTGTAATAGGGGCTCCAGAACTGGACACAGTACTCTAGGTGGGGTCTCAGCAGAGCAGAATAGAGGGGGAGAATCACCTCCCTCGACCTGCTATCACACAACATTACCAATTTTCTGGAACATTTTTCAAGGCAATACTTCAATTAGTAATTTATTTCTACTAACAGTCCATCATTTAGTGCTTAAATTACTTTCACCAAAAAAAAAAAAAATTACCACACAAAAAAAAAAAAAAAAAAAAGTGAACCACGTAGGTGTTTCAGTTACGAAAGTTCTTAACCCCATGGGAGGAGAAAGAAAGGGGTTATTAAAGACTGTTAATTAAAAAGCAGATGTCCTAATGGAATTGTTTCCAAGATCTCTTGCCTTGATTTTGTTTTTTCCCCATGCCCCATCCGTGATCAGATGACATCCCATCCGATGCAGAAGCAGAGTTTCGCTTAGGTCGGGGTGGTGTAGAAGAACCAGAGTTAACAGTCTCTGAAGATGACGGTGATGGAGAAGAACATTCTTCTTGCAGTGTGGCAGAAGGTAACAGCTTTCTCAGCAGCTGGATCTCATTGAAGTTGAGGTAGCCTGTACGTTTACTGGGTTTAAGAGAGGGCTTTCAATTAATGTCTCTTGGATTTTGAACCAAGAACCTATCTTAATTGCTTTTTCTTGTACAGGTTTTTATGGTAGAAGGTTTGTATCAGCTGGGACACGGACAAGATTTGTTTATGCTACAGAAGTTTGTCCAGCCTAGGATTTGTAGGGAGCTGAGAAATTTGTCACTGCTTCTTGTGTGTGTATTTGTCACTACTTCTTGTGCGCAACAACAACAACAACAACAACAAAGGGTTATTAATGTGTTTGGAAATATTTTTTTGCTTTCCCTAGATCCGTGCAAGCCATCTGAACTTAGCCAGTCATATGGTGTCCTTCCTCTGTCTCCAGCAGATAGTCCCAAAGCAAAACAAGCAGAGGTAAGAAAGGGAGTCTTTGAAGTTTTGTGCTTATTGTAGCTGTAGTTGAGCAGAACTGTTTGTCAGATAAGCTAATGAGGGGTCGGCAACAGTGAGCTTTCCTGCAGTCACCTCGTTGCTGTCTTACAACTACCTAAAGGGAGGTTGTAGCCAGGCAACCAGCAACAGAACGAGAGGACACAGTCTCAAGTTGTGCCAGGGGAGGTATAGGCTGGATATTAGGAAGTTCTTCACAGGCAGAGTGATTGGCATTGCAATGGGCTGCCCAGGGAGGTGGTGGAGTCACCATCCCTGGAGGTGTTCAGAAAAACNTATTCTATTCTATTCTATTCTATTCTGTCCTGCCCTGTCCTGCCCTGTCCTGCCCTGTCCTGCCCTGTCCTGTCCTGTCCTGTTCTGTTCTGTCCTGTTCTGCTGCTTTCTGGGTTTGACAAGTTTAAACTGATACCCAAAACACTTGGAGGGGGTTCTGACCGTGGTTCAATACCTGTTAAAGGCTTTTGACGTTTTCCCCAAGGCTCTAGCAGGATGCTGGGGGTTAGATGGTCTCTGGCCTGATTTTTGATTCCTTCTTGGGTGAACTGTGCCATTTCCAGGGCTCTGGACTTGGCACGGAGATTTGCAGGTGTGCGGACAGGTGCACAATGTCTTGCTGGTGGCTAAATGCCTCTCCCTGGTAAACTGAGGCACAGCAGTTCCCAGGTAGCTTGGAGCATCAAAGGTTGTTACACAGTAAAGTTGGTCTGGAGCGTGGCAAGGCAGAGCAGGTTGTTTCAGCTTTGCTCATATATTTTATCAATTGTCTGAGTCATAGAATCATAGAATCAGTCAGGGTTGGAAGGGACCACAAGGATCATCTAGATCCAACACCCCTGCCATGTCCAGGGAGGTGCTTGTGGCCACATCCCTGGAGATGTTTAAGGCCAGGCTGGATGAGGCTGTGGGCAGCCTGATCTAGGGTAGGGTGTCCCTGGGCATGGCAGGGGGGTTGGAACTAGATGATGCTTGTGGTCCCTTCTCACCCTGACTGACTCTATGTCACTGGAAAGAAGAATAACAGTATTCTACTGCCAAAGGGTTGCTTTGTAGAACAACAAATTGTGCTGCTGGCAATATATCAGTTTGGGTGTAAGAAATGAAAAGCAGGACTTTTCAGACCATTAAGGGTCAAGGGAGTTGCAGCCTAATTTCCTCTTAACAGAGCAAGCAGCCTTCCTTTCAGAAAGCACTACAGTAGATGCTAGCAAGCAGAAAGGAGAATATTGGTGAAAGCTGGAGATGCTAACATCAGATCTGCCTGAAATCAGAGACCACCACTGGTTGGAGACTTGAAGGGAGAACAACAAAAGGTAGAAAGAGATTTCTGGAACTTAGTTTAGCACCTTTTCTTCCAGGCCTACAAATGGGATGCCACAGGTGGTGTTTTTCATATTTTGATCCTTGGGTGGTTACCTAATTAGTAACTTCATTTGAAGGTGCAGTCACCTCCCAACCTGTACAGGTGCAGTTTATTGTTCCTTCCTAGCTGCAGGACTCTGCACTTGTCCTTGCTGAACCTTATTTGGTTCCTCTGTGCTCAGCTCTGTTCAGGTCTCTCTGGATGGCCTTAACCACTGTGAGAGTGGCTGCTAACGTTTGTCTCTGTCTTTGTTTGCAGGATGTAAAAAGTCCCCTGGCTGAAGTATCCCGTGCATTAAAATCTCCCGAGGCACACTTTTTTCCTGAGCCTTTCATTCCTGAAGAGAGACCAAAGGATGAAATTCCCAAAGACAGGAAAGTTAAGAGCCCTTTGGTGCCACCATCTCCAGTGTTATCCCAGCCAGTTGCCTCCCCAGAAGCCATCGCACCTCCCTCGCTAGCAGAGTCCGAGCCAGGAGCACCATCACCGGCTCCATCCCCAACACCCACTCAGATGCCTATCTGCTCCCAGCCTTTGCCTTCTGCTGAAACCTCTGTTCCATCCCCAGGGGAGCCTCCAGTATGTTTCCAACCTGTCCCAGCCTTAACGTCAACTCCCTTAGCCAAACTGGCCCTTAGGGGCCAGGATAGTGAGGTGGAAAAACTGGGGAACCCTACTAGCGCAGAGGAAGCCCTGAAAAGGAGTAACCTTGTGGAGGAGTTTTGGATGAAGAGTGCCGAAATCCGCAGGAGCTTAGGGCTCACCCCGGTGAACAGAAACAAGCACCCAGAGACGACCTTGACTGTTTCTGCCCTTGAGACAGCTCCACTGAAGGCTTTTAATAGCGAGAACATTGCAGGGGACGAAAGGATCCATTCCGTGAAACCCCAGCCTGCCCCAAGGAGACAGGGACTGCCCAGGTTAGAAAACGAGCAGATTTCTCTGCTCACTCCAAAATCTCCATCAGAAAAAGAGCTCAAGATTGCCGGTGAAGTAAGGGGAGATGTATCCAGCAGTTCTGGGCTTGGCCTTCAGGAGAGCTCATCTAACATGAGAACTATGGCTAGCCAGAGCTTCAACACCTCTGATTCTACCATGCTTACTCCTCCGTCAAGTCCACCACCACCACCTCCTCAGGGCGAGGAGCCAGCCACTTTGCGCAGAAAAAGGTACCAAGCACTCTGGCACAATGAAGTTGAAGCCAGGTCACCTACGCCACTACCATCAACACCTCCTGTTCTCCCACACCGTGAGCCAACGTCTGCTGACAAAGAGCCAACCCAGGCCAAAAAGGACGACGTGCGCAAGTCTTTTGCAGAGAGCGTGGACGAGATCCCATTTGCTGATGATGTAGAGGACACCTATGATGACAGGACAGAGGACTCGAGCCTTCATGAGAAGTTCTTTACACCTCCCACGAGCAGGCCGAGGCCAGAGAAAGCACTTCTTTTGCCACTGGTCAAAGAGAATGGTGGCCCACCTTCGATGGAAGGAGGACTTAACCAAAAGAAGAGAACATTGCCTGAAATTTCTGCAGAGGCCAAGGAGCTTGCTGAAGAAAGAATGAGGGCCAGAGAGAAGTCTGTCAAGAGCCAAGCACTGCGTGATGCCATGGCTAAACAGTTGTGCAAGATGAAAGATATGGAGATGGCTGCAGCTGCTGCTGCTGGGACCACAAGGGCACGAAAGGCTTCTTCTATGCCCTTAAAGACCAAAGAGTTGTTTTATGACTCTCCAAAGTATCTGGCCTCAAAATTGGCAGAAGGATCGACAGGAAAGCACGATGCTGCTAGCGAGAAGTTCTCCACTCCTCCTGCTGATGTGGCTGGACCTGAAGAGTCTGTCACCTCTTCAGAAGGCTCCAGCGGGAAGAGTAAGAAAAGAAGTTCTCTTTTCTCTCCTCGTAAGAACAAAAAGGAAAAGAAATCAAAAAATGACAGTAGACTTTCTGACAAATCTAGTGGTGGGACAGAGGAATCAACAAAGCCTAGATCGTTGTGGAAATCTGTTTTCTCTGGGTATAAGAAAGACAAGAAGAAGAAGACCGATGACAAATCCTGCCCAAGTACTCCCTCAAGTAGTGCCACGGTGGATTCTGGCAAACACAAAGCTTCTCCGCTGGTTACTGCTGCAGGTATAAGAGATAAGAGCCTCTGCACAGAGTACCCCTCCTACAGCTAGGTATCCTTCAAAGCAAGCTGGGCTTGCTTTAGCATCCAGTTGCTGTGCTGAATGCTGCTGCTCCCCAGGGTCAAATGGGCAGATCAGGAGAAGTGCTCACAAGTAGAATGATGCCTTTTCATATTCACAGAATTAGCTGATATGCTGCTTTAAAAAACGGATCTGCTTTCTGCCCTAAACTCATCTGAGAAATAATCAGTGCTTGATGGAATCAGTTGCTCATGACTTTTCATCTCTGTCTTACCTCTGGTCCTTGCCGTTTCTTGAGGCTGTCTGTTCTCTTTGAGCCTGCCTCTATGGGTGCTGAAGACTGCAGAGATGCAGCCACTTCTTGCTGATCTGGCAACTGTCAGCTGATCTCTGAAGTGGGGATTCTGTGGCCTCGTGTAAATCTATCCTATGCCATCAGGTGCAGGTGGAGATGTTTAATGGCAACAGTAAATGAGTTAGCCATGAACGTGCTTCAGAGCGTTGCATTTCCTCTGGCCTTGTACGAATCAAGTAGTGCTGGCTGCTGCTGTTTAAGTGGTGTATCTATTGTAAGACAGAAGGAAGATGAGGAACTTTTTTTCCCCACAGCATTCGCAGACAGTGATGCTCTTTGGAATGCAGCTGCTGAGCAATATTGGTCATTTTGCGAAGCAGTGCTTCTTGGGTCACTCTGCGATTGCGGGCAAAGCAGCTGAGATTGGCGTAAAAACCAAGTGCTTGCTGATGAGTTCTAAGATGGTTACAGGCAGAACGCTTCTCTAACTCCTTCTTTTTTGTTCCTGGTTCCTCAGATTTGCAGCTCCGCCAACACCTGAGTTTCTCAGAGGACTCGGACCTCTCTAGTGACGATATTCTGGAACGCTCCTCCCAAAAATCCAAGCGAGAGGTAGGCAGATGGGAAATGTGTTTTAGATAGATCTAGCATCGTGCAGACCACAGGCTCAGAACCACATCTGAAACCCATGTGATTGATTGCCTTGTTGTTACTGTTTCTTCCATGAACAGGCTTTCCTGTTCTGCCTAGAAGTTGATTTTCTAACTGTAAGCAGCTCCCCACTATTTAGAGTCACCGTAGCAGCAGTGTGCAATGAGTACTACAACCAGAACAGTGGATCTGATTTTGTTGCTGCTGTGAATGTGCCAATGATCTACAGAAAACAGACATTCAATGTCACTGGCTTTGAAGTTACCTCAAAAAGATAACCATGGGATCTTTCCCACTTTTTATGAGGGGCCCAGTTTTAGGATAATGTTTTACCAGCCTCCTTGAAGTCCTGGAATGCCAAGCAAACTATAGACAGGAAGGTACTTTTCCATACATCAAGAACATAGTCAAGACAGCTCATAAAATCCAGTTAAGAGGGAAGCTACAGGCTGCAGTGTTGCAGTTTGTAAAGGTTTGCTTACTTCTGCTGTATAAAGAGAGTATAAAATCAGTACCTTTTCCTCATGGAGAGAAGATGATCCCTCAACTGTTTCTTCTGTTTTGATTCTGCTTTCTCTGAGGACTTAGAATCCTCAAATCATTTAGGTTGGAAAAGACCTTTGAGTCATTGCTGATCATTGCCACACATCTGCATGTGTAGTTATCAGCCTTAAAGCTGGAATACATCCTAGTGAGTTCCTGTGAAATGCCAGCATATAAGGCCTGGCCTTAGCCTGGTGTTCCTGGTGTCTGGTATGAAGGCTGCTTCTGGGAGCTCTTTCTTGTGGCTGACCAATCTTACCCAGGTAGTGTTACAATGTCACTTACAGTGTTGTAAGACATTGTAAGCCAGGAACAGCTTCCTAGCCAAAGTAGTTTCACTTTAAATGGTACTTTAATGATGGTTACTGAGGAAGACAGAGGAGACACCAGTGGGTCTGGGTATGGTGGGAGCCAAATACCAAAGCAGGTTGCTTATAAACTATTTTTATTTTAGGATAGTACTATTAATGCAAAAATCAGTGAAAAATGTAAGCAACTGCTCAATCATAGTGATGATGAAAACCCCTCCTTTTGTTCCTGAGACCTTCTGAGCTCTGCTAGACAGAGTTTGCAAGGTCTGGAGGAATAAGGAGAGATTTCATTCACCCCCACAGAACACTAAAGCCCTTCTGGTACTGAAGAATGAAAAATGTCTTCCCCAGTCCCTCCCTGGTGCTTGGTTCACAATTGAAAAAAAAAAAAACCAAAAAAAAACCCAAAACCCCCCAATATCTTGGGAAGAAGAGAGCATCTGAGAGGGTAGTGGTTTGTGCCTCCTGTCTCAAACCTGTCATCCAGCATGCACAATCCAGCTTCAAATGGCAGGGTCTAGTTGGTACCAGGAAATGTTTTCCATGTTTGTATAGTGGAACGAATGAATTTAAGGCTGGTGGAAGGTGTTGATGAAGTAAGTAGGAGTTTTTATGTGCTTCTTTATTTCTCTTTTAACCTCTCTGTCTAGTTAATCTAGATCTCTTCTAAGAAGAAGATTGTTTTGGTTTTACTCCCCTTTTTTCTCTCTCCTTCCATTCCTCCTTGCATGCCCCTCAAGGCTTTTACTGAGAAATTCTGCACTTTCCAAGAAATGCAGAGGAATGAGGTACCAGTGTCTAGCAGAGGACAGACAGGCAATGCAGGGGGTTCAGATAAAAGTTATACTGTTCTGCCTTGCAAGCCCCTTCATGAGGCAGCAGAGCCTCACTACAGTCCATGCTTGTTTTTGGACTTTGGTATGCGTTGATGCCACTCTCCTCCTGTTTCCACACCCCCAACCCCACCTCCTTTTTTTTTTTTTTCTGTGCTGAGCTGCTCTGATTTAATATGGGTTTTGTAGAAAGAAATATCTCCTCACTAAGCATTGGAGGGCAAAGGTGACAGTGGCAGATTAACCCTGAATATGTTACCAGCTCTGCCAAGCGTCTGCTGTTGCTGAAGTTACCTTAAGAATTTTTTTGCTCAGCATTTGCCTGTTTTCTAAATAAGAACTTCTGAGAACGAAACAATCCTGAGAACCACATTTCCCCAGTTTTAGTGCATCCAGTCCAAGGATGGAGAAACATGTGTGCCAACACTTGCTGTCAAAAGAAATGGGGTGGAACTTCAAGGCTGACAAAACTGCATTTGTACTGATTTGGGGGGGTTATATTTTTTTTATTAAGTTACAAATTACCTGTCACTTATTATGGGGAGGAATTGACTTCCTGCATGCCACAACTTTTATGTGAACCCTTTCTCTGAGCTGAAACTCTGCTTGTGCTGCTCTGTTTTGATAATGAGCTTGCTTCCCGGACAGCTCGCTCTGTTTAGCCTGGTCTCTGTGTTCAGCAGTGAGTTAATTCAGTGCTGTGTACTGTAGTGTCCTTCAAGAGAAGCATCTTGTTGTAAAGTCTTCCCTTGCTGCAAGTGCGCTGTGGGTCTCCTGCCTGTAGGTCTGTGTCGCTGTGTGTGTGTGGTTGCTCCTGTACAGTGTGGTGTTGTGATCCAGGTGTACTTCTTACTACAGCAGGCAGCTTGTTTCTTACTGAAGTAAGCCTTATTCTTAAGGCTTGTCATTTGTGGCTGTGTTTAGTTAGCAGGATGTGAAAATGCAAAATGCTGGCTGGTCACCCAGAATGACTCAATGGCCTCTGGATGTACTTCATGACCCACAAGAAATGCATCTCCCTCATAAACCCTAAGCTCTTTACTTGCCCTATTGTCAGAGACAGGGTGGCATAAACTGTCCTTGGATAGAGGAGGTAACAATTTCTTCTCTGGAGCAGAATGTTTTTAGGCACAGGGTTTCCATTATTTTAGGACACAACCCACTCTGAGCCCATCTGGTGTTTCTCTTGTCACAGAGAGGGAGAGTTACAATCTTCATTTGCATTTAACTATCTGTGAAGTAGAGAGAATTTTAAACCATGAATTAAGCACAACTCCTAGGAGAATCTGTTAGGTTGTAAATTGAGAGTTGATGGGCTGAGCAAGTTCAGAGAAAGCATGCCCCAGCACAAGCCATTATTCTAAACACTAAGCCAAACATTTGTATGTTTGTGTGCTTGCTCAGAGGGCATTAAAACCATGGGTAGAGATAAGGGCCAAATCTTTCTTGTAGAAAAAGCTATCTCCACGTTGACTTTATCCTCTAGGAATCTGCCAAAGCTGATTGCCTCCAGGAGAGTGCTAGGAAGTTGATTTTTGCAGACTGAAGTTCCATTATGCTTCATCATTCTGGGTCACATTTGGCATTTGCACAATTTTTTTTTTTTTTCGTTTCATTTACAAACAGCTTTGTTTTATGACTGTGCATCTGTTTCTAATGTTGAACTGATTTTTTTTTTTTTGCTTCATTTTGTACATCTTTTTGTTTTGTCGTTTCTTTCTTTTTTTTTTTTTTTTTCCTTTCCCCTTTCCCTTTCCCCTCCCCCTTTAAAGTCGATTTATGTAC